>OY720356.1:10733957-11191940 GCA_963082945.1 Cerastis leucographa | reverse complement strand
AATATAGAAAATGAACCATGTAGTAAAGTGGACCCGCGTGTCCAGTAGACCAAAGACTCCCCCGTAAATAAGGAATTGCCTTTGGTTTCCTAATACTGATCATTCTAGTTTTCTATCCGGATTCATGCAAAATTCTTGATACGAACGCACATTTTATAATCCATGATTTCAGACGACGAAAATAAAATTTTAACCAGCTTCCACATAGAAAACGTTGTCATTTCCGAAAAAATAATCATACCTTAAAATCTTATTAGACGCTTCGCAATCATGAAAATTGAAACGAATACTAAAATATGCCGAGTCGAACGCATGGTAAAAATTGGCGATAATCTTACCGTACGCAATATTATATTGAATCCATCCAATAAGTTGATGTAATGAAAGCAACTTTACTGCATGCTTCGGGGGGAGGGTATCTCAGACGTTTGCAATTTCCGAACAAAATCTTTGTACGGTTTTACGAGCAAGGACAATAGATGTTTACTGGCGAACGGTGTTGGCAGACGGCCGAAGCGGCGATGCGAACAAACTCATTTTACGCTCCGTGTCATCTACTCCGATCAGCATCCCTATTCCCGATCAATCGACGTGAAACACCGAGGTGTGCAGCTCTGCACTATAAGTAAAATGTATTGTAACAGTTACAATTCCAATGGATTTTCCTTAAAACAGAATACGGATAGAAATGTTTCGTACAAAACATTGATTCTTTAGGACGGACTTTAAATGTGATTCTGTTGTGATAAATGACGATCGTTAGTTGCATTTCTTTGTTCCTTTGTTGTTGGCGTGTTGTTTCTTGTTTTTCTTTGGAATGTGACATTAATTTGTGACGAAATGACAGACATTTTGTAGTTTTTGCTAAAATAGCTACAGATTCTTCTTGTCTTTAAAGCGTATTTTTTGTAAAGTTATTCTTGAATTGTTTACGGTGAAGATCTTTAGATATGAATTGTTTTAAAACAACCCACAACATCATACTTAAAATCGAGCATTTTATTTACTTCAACATAAAAAAATAATAATCATCTAAAAAACATAAACAAAAAAAAACCGGGAACCAACAAAAGATTTCTTAAGAAACTGCTGTAAAGAACGCCAAAAGACATTGAAGGCGTTGCAGACGACGGGCAAAATCAGATACGATTTCATTAGTGTAACGAGCTTTTAATATTTAAGGGCCGGCTTTGATTGGAATGCTTGAAAGTGTCAGACGCTGCTCGAGGGCCGCGGCTTTGAATCCACGACACGTACTTACCTTTTCAACGTATGAAAAGTACTACTTGAGTTTTTGACACTTTCTTAAACTTTGATGTGGAATTTTGGTGGTTACCTAGGTCATACTTATAGCTAAATGACACGGATAAATACTTAAATAGAAAATTTATAATACAATGACTTGGATTATATATACCACTACCAACTAAATACAAAATAATATTAACTGTAAAATGGGCGATTGTAAAGCCTATTCTATACAGTATGATAACTTAGCCCATGCGAATAATTGGTGGCAGCATTATCAGGATAATAATATTAATAAAGAGGAGCTCGTGGCTAAATAATAACAGCCACACGGGTCGATCTTTAAGGTTAAGCCGTGCTTGCCGAGGTCCTTTGTTTGGGTGGACTACTTGTAGATCTTTGACAGTAGTTACGAGTAGTCAGAAGCAAAAAGTCTGACATCCAGTCTTACCAAGGGGTACCGTATTACCCAGTTACTGGGTTGTGGAGGTTGGATAGGCAGTCGCTCCATGTAAAATACTGGTACTCAGCTGCATCCGGTTAGACAGGAAGCCGACCCCAAGATAGTTTGGGAAAAGACTAGGCAGATGGTGAATATCAATAGTCATCTTCGGCTTCCTGGTCTTGCCCCATATTACTTGGGGTCGGCGCAATACGTTTTTTTTCTTCATTCTTTTCTGTCAATCGCCACGCTATCATTTACTCCTTTTACTTATGAAATCAGTGAAAGTTATTTAATTCACTGTTTAATATCTTGTGCGACGATACCGAACCACTTGGCTAAAATAATTCAAACTTGTACAAAGTACTTAAACATGTTTGACTTTAAAGCAAATTGATCTGTCTGGAGAAAAGGATGAAACGCACATTTTTCTTTTGCACTCATAAAGTTAAAAAACAGATTATTATTATGTAAAATTGCACCCCTGAGTTGTTGAAAGGGTTGATACTCTAGGGAGGTGTCGAATCATTCAAACGAACTCACTAACACTCTCCCCTGGGTTTTCCTGCACCAGGCTAATGTGTGGTGTAAATTATAGACTTTCGCGTGTAATACAAGGTGTTGTTTTGCATCCTCGTCAAATTCAAGGAAGTAAGTATTGTAATGATTCTCGTCCCGAATCAACAATAAAATGGGTTTTTTTTTTCTTATTTACGCAAATCGGTTAGTGTGAACCATCCGTGTTTTAAAACACGGGCCGTCTGCTTCTCAACCTATAACCGCGCTTCCACACATACAAACAATCTCAAACGTTTCTTCGAAAACTTATTATTCCCTGAACCACGTTAAGGGGGTTATTCTGAAATACTGACAGACTTAAACAGTAAAAAAAATCAGTGTTTATTAGTAATTAACTAGGTACCGTAATTTTAATTGATTATTTATGTCTTTTGTGACAACCTCCTGAATTTTGACGAGAATGCAAAACAACACCTTGTAGAAATAGAGCAAAAGCATGAGTATTCCGTCTAGATCAAGAAAATGTGTCCGAGCGAACCTTGAACAAGTATTGCCTCGTTTCTTACACCTCTCCTCAGTATCGAATAGTTAACTATTTAAAAAAAACATAGATATACTTTCCTAATAACAACAATTATTGGCTTTTTAGTTATAATTATCGGTAGAAACATAACGTTCACATCACTATGAATAACTGATTTTTTAATATAATTATTAGTTCCAACGTACGATCTGAAAAAACTTTGAACTTTAATGAAAGGTTCCTAGGTTTTAATTAAGTGTTGTTGATCGTGATGAATGTTTTATTAGAGTAAATGCCCTAGTAGGTGACCATTTTATGCCAAGCGATAAAACGTTTCATTTTATTTTTAATTACTAAGTAAGCCACTATAATTTTATCTAGGTGTTAAAGCTACGTTGCCTAAAACTACAACTACTATTGAAATGTAGGGGTAGCTCAACCATAAATCCTTCGTGTGTACCTATCGTCCAAAAACCCTGAATGATCTGAAAAACTATATTTCTGCTATTGCCATCGTCGTCGCCAACAAGCTCGGCAAAGGAGACCGAAACTTCCGAATTCGATTTTCCCAATGTCCCCTGAACGGGACCTTGATGATATTATTTTCAAAAAGTATTATCTGGATAAAATGCTAGGCACCGCGAATGTGCCATCTCGTACTTTTTTGGGTTCTGTCAATGCGGAATTTGTCATCGTGAACTATATTGTTGCTAACACCTAAACAACAGACTTATAATTTTATGATACAGACCTATGAGCTTCCAGAATATCGTCTACATCTGCCAGACATATTTATGTTTGGCAAAGAGGGTTTTTTTTTCGTACCACACCTTCATATAATTAACAAAGTGCACAAAGCATATCGATGACGTTTATTTTTTCCCTACCTCAAGCTAATTATATTAAATACAGAAGTGCTTCTTACATACATAAAATAATTACAGCTAATCCTTTGCCTCATTACGCTGTACGCTTATAAATTATAACTTAGAATTTAATCCAGCGCCGTTTCTCGTGAATATTACAAAACTGCAATTTCCGTATCAACGAGGCGTAAATAAATAATACATCAGTCCATATACACGGATAGTATTAGTGCGTACTTGCAAATTCCTATGCGTTTATTTAAATTATTAATTGGACCGGTAATGAAACAGCAGAAAATTACTAATGTATGCCTGGCAACGGCATTTTCTTTAGATCTTGAACGTAACTAAATCATCGGTGAGATGCATAAATATAATATAGATGAACCTAAAATATATCTTTTAGTAATAGATACTATCACACATTCAAACCTAATAAAATCCAAAAAAAACGAAGAAACCATTTTCTTCGCACGTTAACGTTTACAGGAAAAGCTTCCTCTGAATTATCAATAAAACAGATCCGAAATACATAATTCAAGTTCCATTCCAGTTTAGCAGTCGAAGACTCGCTTTTCCATTCAAAACCTTGCACGGCTACAGTATCAGTAAAAGCATAATTTCCTGTACTGAAATATTTATACCGAGACTGTACGTAGCAACTGCTACGGTGCTACGCTACACCGCTACGCTCGTAGCGTATTCTACGACATTGGTTCTACGACTATGCGACCTAAGAGAACTATTTTGTTGTAAGTATCGAACATCCACTAGCTAACATTTTATTTAATAGCATATTTCGTTTTTATATGAAAATCTAGGAACATATTAAGGTATGAACTGGTACAGTGTTTGTTCGGTATGTTATTAGGTTCTTTATCATAACTTTTGGCTTATTTTTTGGGTAGTAAAATGTATTGTACAAATATTTGAAAGTTTATCATAACGACTATAACATTATATAAGTGTCTCACAAACAAACAAAAACACTAACCTTTTTCCTCATCGTTTATGTTTTCTTTTTACTTTGTGCCTTTGTGGTCCTATTATAGATTTAATCTTACCTAATAATTATTTATATTAGGAAATCTAATTGTGAGTTCACAGAGCCCACAGAAATACTTTAACGTTGGTAAGTGCTCTATTTTTAGGTGACTATAATAAGGCTTCTTAGGAAATAATTTATAAAATATATTATTATTGTTCAAGAAAATTTTACTTATTGTTTCAAGAATACACTCTAATTCAAGGTCTTATATATTTATAATTTTGATCAGAGTGAATCGCCGCTTACGGATACCGCTTGAGTCAACCTGTTATATAGGAGTTATATTGTTGACCCTTTTTACTCCGAACCATATGGCCTGCCCAACCCCATTTTATTTTTGGTTTTCCATAAACAAATGCATGATTATAATCCAGGAGAGAAATCCTTTACCATAAATTAACTGCAAATGCATCTTATCTACTTGCATAAATACGAGTGCCCCGAGAACTATTTTCAATCTTAATGAAGGAACTAAACACCAGGTACTATCAGCTCTGAGGCATTTGGTCTCACTTAATCTTTGCGAATCCAGCCTGAAACTTAACCTGAAAGTTTCAATATAAACTAACCAATACGTTATTTTGCCTGAAAATGGAGTAAAAAGGTATGGAGCGGATGGATATGGGTAAATTAATCTATTTTCATTTGTATTTAATTTCGCGTTTAATGTCTAAATACATAATTATGAAATACATAATATTATTACATAATTATGTTCCCATTCTAACCTGCCGAGTACCTCATAAAAATAATGTAGTCAAAATCCACAATATCATTGTTCCTTGTTATGTTGGAGAATAATTTGGCTTTATAAATGACTATCACTTCGCCCGCAACTTCGTCCGCGAAAATTGTGATATAGCCTACGTTACTCGGTAAAGATGTAACTTTATAATTGTTAAAGAATTTTTAAAACCTGCCAGTAGGTTTTGAGTTAAATCGTAACAAATAAACAATCAAATCTTTCCTCTTAGTAATATTAGTTTAGATACTCCATTCTTATTGCTTCATGTTACCAGTAAATTCAAAACGCTCAGACGATTTACAACCCGCGCCCCGTACTAGGTACTAGAGCAAAATCTATACTTTGTGTAATAAACTCAACATTTACATAAATACCTAATGAATCGTTTCGAAGCGACTTACTATTGACGACAACATAAAACTTGGCCTGTCAATTTTATATATTTTCTACCTTGTTTTTTGTAACAAAACGCTGCCATAACATTTTTATAGTACGAAACAACCTATAAAACGGGTTTTAGTGCACTGACATTCGTGTAAATCTTCGTTTTAGTATCTTATTATATTATACAATTACTGATATGTTTTAGCACTTATTGCAATGGGTTACGACTTAAATTGGTGGAGCGGGCGTATTATGAGTTCAAAAATTGATATTTTATGATCATTTGCGTAGTTAACCAATTTACAATTTTGTATGGGGGTTAAACATGTTGCTAACTCCACAATGCATTGCGCTACGTTATGAAATGAAATGTTCAAGTGTCTGTTTCGATTTAATACTAACGTCACAACTACTCAAATTAAAATCTAGTTATTATTCCGTGCGAGATATGTAAGCAAAATTTGTCTCTCTTTATAACGATTGAAATCTTTGATTCCGACATCCTGAGTAAATATACCTAAGGTTTAATGCACTGCTCTCTGTCCTACTGTATTCACTGATTGTCGACCACTTTTCACCCCTATGCCCCGAGTAATAAGGTCGACCGTCAGTGAACCTACATTTTCTCCTTAAACAAAAAATACTCTACAGCCAGAAAGCTAAAGGAAAACACCAAAAAAGCCAACTCCTTTACGCTCTCGTCTCACGTCGATAGCCCAAACTGTTGTAATGGATTCCATTTGGCAAGTTGCTAAGTAGCCTGACTTAGCGCTGGATTGCGCCTTCAACGCTTTTTTCCGAGACGTTCTGGCTTAATGTGTCTACCGCTAGATATCTGTGTGCTACTTACTAATCTTGTGAAGTTTTCTCTAGTCCTATTTCCACGTAACTTTTGTGTTGTACAAATAAGTCACTATGCTCGAAATCAGATTTTTAACCGTAAACGTTGCAGGTAATTTCAGAAAATTTCAGTGCCATACTGCTGTGCTGCATATGTTGTAATGTTTTATATATTTTTTTTAACACAATGATAAATAAATAATCATCTGAGAATGATGATATGGCAAGAAAGGAGGTATCTGATGAGATGACAAGTAACAGATATGTTTCAAAGAAGTGGACATGCTGCGCCGACTCCAAATAAATGGAATAAGGGCAAGAGAATGATGATAAATAAATAATCAAAATAATATTCTTTTCATTTTCAATGTTTTTATTTTATGAAAGGTAGCTTTTATCAATAGCATCATACCAGGGTAGCTACACCTAATACTCTACTAGGTATACAGTTCGTACCGAAGCTTGTTTACAGAACCATTATCAGATTTAAATATTAAATCTTATGATGCGTAAGGTAAATGCAAGAATATGAAAATCGTGTATTATAAAACCCAATAATTATGCCTTAAAACCAATCTCAGACGCTTTTTATCCTCGCAGGATTAAAAAAACAGCATTAACAAAAATCACTCAACACTTAACAGTCGTCTGGAACCAAAAGCTATTTATTTATTCATTGGATCGTGAACGATGCGCGTCCAAGTGGAACCTTGCTATTTCATCGCCTGCATTGTGATGCGCTCAATTAGCAACTGCTAAATGTTAAGGACTGACTTGACTAATTGCTAGGAATCATTGAGTGTAGTGTAGTGTGAAATATGACGTGTTTTGTGAGTTGTCTCGTTGGTTGGGGACTGTTACTTAAACTATTAAAGTGACTGAAAAAATGATGACAGATTCAGATTTGACTGTTATTTTTTCTGATATTTGTTCTCAGTTGTACTAAAACCTATCGGACAGGAGAGGAGACCGTACTAGGCACAGCGGACTTTGACAGATAATATTATGGAATATCTGTTCTATCTCGGCTCGACCGCACCTTTCTAGTGTTTTTAGGATGTAGTAAAATATTTTGCAAAATAGAAAAAATATACAAAATACACATACAGCCTTAACACACGAACGCCAATTTGCTGCAAGAAAATACATATATTTTACAAAGAAAATAAGAAAATCAGGTTCCCTTTGAAGCGATCGCTCCTTCATTGCACACCCTACATTGCGTTAATTTCGAGCCCTCCGCCCTTTTGAACTGCTCAAGTCAATCGAAAAGTCAATCCGTTGGTTAAACATCACAAATGAAAAGTCTCCAATAGGGAATGTTTTAAGTAATAGAAGAAATTAAAAGTGTTTTCAAGATTTTCAATGAACGATGAATGAACAAAGGGAGAAATTGGAATTTTATTCGGGGTCACAATTTATGCTGTCTGGGGTTTACTTACAATCTTATAAATTAATTGATTGGTCGCTTCGATTTGCTTTTTTACTGTTTCAGTTGTTTAGTTAAGCTTATTTTTATATGGTTCAATCAACTTATGAATACGGAATTAATGTGAATCCATAGTAAGATGCTTAATGAAAAGTATCAAGTGAAATCAGTAGTAATGATTGGCAGTATATCTTTACATCTATATACTTTAATCACACGAAAATAATAAAACTTAATAGTACTGTAAAGTATTGATATGTTTTATATGTTATGATATCTATCTATCTTTTGTTCAAATATGGTAATAATTTCCATGTAAATCATTACACTTGCTACCAATTTTATTTAATTAATTTTAATTTAACAATTCTCTAGGTCGTTTGTACAAATCAAAATTCTTAGGTAATAGTATTAAATGGCTATAAAATGGCAAATTAACGTGTTTGACGTTAGGTGTCAATTTATTTAGCAATTGATTTCCCTGACGATATGATCGATAAATTACCACTAACTGTCACAAAACTCATACATCATCACAGCTTTTCATTCTTCCTAAAACAATAATAGAAAAAATGAGATATGAATCAATCCTCCACCTACTCTCAATTGAAATTCCATCACGAGATCAATCCCCTATAAAAATACTTCTGTATACTTTATTCTGCCTGCACTTGTACCCCTACGTATAAATACAGCAAGCCCTCATTGCGTTAATGCTTCGCCCTTTGATATTGCCTAGTCAATCGGAAACTTATCCTTTTGTAATACGCAGATAACTCCATGTGCGGAATATTATTTTTCGCTTGGTTTGATAAGAAAATTGGGAGGCATCTGCTTTGCAAGTACAATGTTTTAGGAACGGTACATTATTAATTGGATTCTTCATATGACGTTGGATTGAGGACGGAAATTGTTATTTTAATGAAAGAAAGTTAGCATATCTCTTGTTCAGCGAGTAGGGGTTCCGGATTGATATTCTTTGTTATGCAACATTGTGATTGGAAAAAATATTGTCTCCGATTTTAAGATCGTTAGGGTATGGTTCAAGAGTTCGTTTTGGCATTTAAATTTAAACAGGATTTTGATTCCAGACATAATGTAGTGTTATTTATTCAGATTAAGTTTTGACAGCTAGACGGGGTCGCACCATATCGAGGAGGGATGGCGGGACGCCTTCGATGGATTCGTTAATAGGGATGGTGACTCATTTTTTTTATTTGACTATCGGGTAGATTATTAAAAAGTATTTGACACGTATTTTTTCTTTTTTCACGTTATCGTAAAATTACGGAGATATTTTGAGTTGAAATGGCGCATGACGTCACGGCTCAGTACATTTACTACCTAGTTGTGACGTAGTGAGCCCCCACTCTCCAACTTTAATGCGTTTTAACTAAGATTTTTTTTGTTAACTTGATAAAACAAAAAAATCGTATCTAATATTTTTGTATTACCTTATTGACGGACAAAATAGAATTTCGTTTTCTTTACCCAGTCATCATCCCTATTGGCAAGAACAGTCACGTCTAATAATATTCACTTAGCAAAACTGAAAAGTAATTTTCTCGTGAAATTACGGTTTCTACTTTGAGATAAGACCTATTTCGTAATAGTATGGCTTCCAAAATTCCATGTTCGTGAAAACGTAAAACCTTAATCAATAGAGTAGGAGAAAATCACTTTTAAAAGTTGCTGCGTGTATACATATTATTAGACGTGACTGTACATCTCATTAACTTACATGTCATCGACATCATAATTTGTTAAATCTCTGTTGCATCCTCTAAGAGAAATCTCTAACTGGGCTGTGACACCTGCTATCACAATCACTTAATCGGTTCCGACAACACCCACGGGATGAGATGCTGTGACCACTCAATGAGGGACCGCTCAGCTAAATTATGTTGTGATTAATTTGCATACTAAATGCCTGCACTATCTACACGCATATAGTTAAACATTCGATATCTACCACCAAAATTACCAATCACCTACATGTTTACTATGTAATTATATACTCTATTGCAGTTGTAGTAAAGAAATAACTAAGCCATAGTTATGTATCGCCCAGTTATTGAGTAACACAATACTCCTTGGCAAGACTTGAAATTTAATATGCACTACAGCGAAGGTATCTCGAGAAGAATGAGACTATAGCCAGGGGCATATACTACATACACAGGTCAATAGAGAATGCTCTAAAATATAAATAAAATTTGGCATTTGTATGTAAAAGCTTTAGACAGCCCAACTGCATCTGTTTTTTGTTGCCTACGGAAATTTAGGAAAATCAAAGGAATAAAATCTGTCACAGCACTCCTCTATGACATCAAAGCACTTCTAAAATTGAATTGAATACCAAAGTCATTTAACGAAACGTCTACCAACTAACATTATATCTCCACGTCAAAAGATACAAAGTTTAGTACAGATTACAACGCAGCCAATTTCCGTAGTACATTGCCATACTTAGAGACATCCTATATGTATACGTATTGTGACAGTAAAATGTTATGACGAGATATGAGACGAACTTCCACATACTTCTACGTTTTACCCTTCATAAAAACCTGCCAAAGCAATTTTAATCTTATGTCTTCATCCTAAGGTTGGGGAGAAAGTTTTGACGCGTACTGATAATTTGGTTATACAAGCAAATGTTACATGAAAAGGGGCTAAACTTTTTACAACTTCAATACTGTACGAAAGCCGATAAGATCCCATAAAACGCGTATTGAGAATGTGTACCTACTCTTGAAAAATGTTTGCAGATAGTCAAAATTTCAATATTCCAATCGTGTTCAGGTCTGTGGTATTACCGGTATCAGAAATCTTGTCTACATATTTTTTCCAGAATAAATATAAAAGTAAAGCCTAACTTTGGTAAGTTTAATAAAAGACTAGGTGAACTTAAATCTATCTTGTGAGGGAAATTGATCC
Organism: Cerastis leucographa; assembly: GCA_963082945.1. Classification (NCBI taxonomy): domain Eukaryota; kingdom Metazoa; phylum Arthropoda; class Insecta; order Lepidoptera; family Noctuidae; genus Cerastis; species Cerastis leucographa. The sequence continues at coordinate 11,180,956 of OY720356.1, read as the reverse complement.
ACTTTGTAAAAGTGGAAATGAAAACAGTTTATAATGTTGTAACAGGTGAAGTTTGTAAACTACACGACCTGGGTTGTATAAACGAAGCTCCATTGACTACAAATGAACTTAAAATTCGAACTTATAGTATATTTTCCAATACTAGTAGCCCATCCAATTATGTAAGGGAAATTGAAACCACCATCTGTTCTGTATCCTCCATCGACTAAGAACCTTAATTCTAATACTGAAAACTTTTGGCCGATTGCAGTATATAATGGTTTCTATTTAAACTAACAATGCTATAATCCCCGCAGCATAATAATCTTTCTACCAGTCGCTTACTTTATTACACACCTTAACAGACTCCAAATCTCCACATAATAAACATGAAACCGAGCTTAAACCAACAAAGCTTTACCTGCCAACTATATAAACAAAGTAACACTAACTAGATATAAAATATAAGTGAGAATACCTTCCGTCCTCCTGTAGTCACGTTCAATTTGCACTATCCTCTACACTTAAACCTACTTAATTCGTACTAAAGAGTCTTCTGAAATTCCCTTGTTCATTTATACGACGATTGTTGGCTATGCGCACTTTTGGACGTAGATTCTGTATGAGGAAGTATACTGAATAAGACATGATGTTGAATGTTGTTGTATGCAAAACAACTTAAGTTAAAATATTATAACTTAACTGTTCATCTTCTTATGTTTCTTCTTCTTCTGTATCGTGTGGTTAGTGCCTTACTTGGTGTCAGAGTTTTTATGCTGCCCATGAGCCTCTGACTTGGCTTTTACATACCGCCATGCTGTCGAGAAATATCTCTCAGATATGCTGGTTTCCTCACGATGTTTTCTTTCAGCCAAGCAAGTGATAATTATACAATACGCATTTGAATCTGAAAAGTCAGAGGTACGTGTCTTGGGTTCGAACTTGAGACCTATGCCCTTATTTCCTTTTGTCACTCCGATACCAAAAAGTTAAAGGAAGGCTACATTAACCTATTGTTTACAATATTTTATTTTTCGCAGTAATTTAGGAACATGACGACTATTTTCTTCATGTCTATCTTCTTTAATACACAATCCATTTTCTTCTGTCCCCTCTTCTACTACTTACTCTGCAACATCAGTCTCAACCCCTTCTATGTTTTCATCGCAATCGTTCTTTCACTAACATTTTCAGTCGACGTGACTTTGAAAATGATGAGGCCCTTATCACATCCAGTAACACTTCACATCAACATAACATGTGACCGCATACTTGTACTCATTGTGCGGCGAGGAGGACTCGTGTAATGGCTCAGGAGGCCAGCCTGCCCATGAATTACAAATAGCTACTGTAATTATACTGTAGTTCAACGTTTCACGTGGATTTATGCTTTTAATTTTAACACCTAAATGGCATCTGACGTTGCTTTTTGATACTATGGGTGGTGAGTCAGTTGTGTAGTTTGCTTAATTTTAGTTTCAATGGATGTGGATATCACTGAATGTTATGAGAAGGGGCATTGCAGGATACCGTGGAGTGGTACTTCACTATAACGCTGAAGGTGGTTTTGAAACAAGTAACTCTATTGTAATCATCATCATCAACATCACACATGTAATCTCCAAAGAGGTAGATAGAGGTGTATCTGGTACACACATTTCACCAGTTATCCTATGTAATAGGGGGCGAACCTATTGCCATCACCCGGGCACAAATCAAGACTCCGTGGCTGCTACTGAGAAATAACTCGAGTAAAAACCCAAAAACATTTTGCCTGACCTGGGAATTGAACCTTCTGAATTTACCTGAATTGGGAATTGTACATGCTTAGAAGTCGTGCTTAAACTTTTTTGAACTTTGCCTGAATTGGGAATTGGACATACTTAGAAGTCGTGCTTGAGACCTCTAGACCAACGTGGCAGTCCATATATATCCCCGTTATTCATTTTTTCACACATCACATTTTTTCTTGAAAGAGGAACCTCCTAAAAATACGCGCCGTGTCCAGAAGTACTGTTTTCTGAATCAAACCCTTGATCCAGCTGCCAAGAGAAAGACTCCTCAGATATTGGTCAAGTTTTTTGGCTCGCCGACACGACTATCGGCACAACTACTGCTGTACTCACGTCCCACATGTCCATTATTAATAAATTCATAAATCATTCATAATTGTCTTTTACCTAAATTTAAAGGTCACAAAAGTATTTTCTTTGTCAAAGCCTCCACTATCGTTAAAATCAATAAACAATCATCACTTAAACCAAATCAATTTGTCTTCGCCAAACCATATATTAGTCAACTTTTACCGCCGATTGTCCCCACAATTTAGTACTCCAGTAAATGGATTAAAACAAACTTGTTAAGAGAAATTAGGTCGCCTCGTTTTGGTAGCGGCTCTCAAAGAAATTCGTTTTTGTTAAGGCTTCCGCCCGAAACCGTTGTTTACTTGTGATAACGGTCGTTCATATTTATTCATGAATGCTCGGTTTTTGCTGGCGCAGGAACTAATCAAATCCGAATTAAATGCTGGACTTCAAGTCAATGGTTTTATTGATTTGACTTTTTTCTTTGTTAGGGGAAAAACAAGGGTTTTCCTGTTTTGGTTTGTGGGGAATTTTGAATGGATATTAGTTTCTAGTGGCGCCGGTGACTGAAAAGATGTGTGGTTATCGGTTGTCGTGGTATGGGCATGTGATGCGGAGGAATGAGAAAAATGTTATGAGGAAAGTTTTGAGTATGAATGTGGATGGTTATAAGATTAGAGGAAGACCAAAGAAACGATGGATTGACTGTGTGAAGGATGATATGGCAAGAAAGGAGGTATCTCATGAGATGACAAGCAATAGAGAAGTATGAAAGAAGAAAACATGCTGCGCCGACCCCAAATAAATTGGGTAAAGGGCATGATGATTACTTTCTTTTTGTAGCTTCCGCTTAGTGAAAGTTTATTTAAAAAACTAGATTGTTTCGTTTACGCTAGTTTGTTTTGTTTCGGACCCGCATCGATTTAGGAATAACAACATCCCGCCTGTGATCCTCAAAGGGTTATGCAGAGGCGTAACTTCCACATTTCGCAGCATTTTTTGAGTAGCAGTCACAGAGTCTTGTGCCCCGTTGATGATAATAGGTTTGGGGGACTTAGTGCAAGGGACTTTAACTCAACTGTCGACTATGAATGTGTGAGCTATACAAATAAATAAAATTGAAGTATCTGTTTGTAATCTGTACTCTATACAATTATATAAAATTAAAGTGTCTGTTTGTAATATTAAAATAACTGCTTTTTACTACTGCATATGAATGTATATACGGTACATAATCAAAATAACATTTTTTACAATTTTTGTCTGTCTGTTTGTTCCGGCTAATCTCTGGAACGGCTAGACCGATTTTAACGGGACCTTCATTAACAGATAGCTAATGAAATAAGGATTAACGAAGGCTTCTTCTATTTTAGATACATTAATTATAATAAAAATAAAAATGACAAAACGAAAAGAAAAGAATCTAAATAAACTTAATTACTTTATTTTTCAATTCCACGCGGACGAAGTCGCGGGCACAGCTAGTTTAGGAATAAGATCTGTGTAGGGTGGAATATGTAAGAAGAACGTGTTGCGGCCGACACCGAGTAGAACCTCAAGGCCAGGAAGATGATAATTATGAAACTGGAATATAAGAAAAAAAAAATAGGAATCTATACACACCAACGACATCTAATAAAGACAATAAACAGACTCTCGAATTCAAATACACTCTAAGGCAAAGCAAGCAAGGCTCTAATCGCAGTAAGGAACATTGTAATAGAATGGGCAAAGTGTGAATGTAATGTGATTTCACGCATCATTTTCAGCGATAGTATCGACTGGCATATTTCACAGAATACCGGTTTACGTTGTGGTAGTAAAACTGCCATGAAACCGACTATCCTTCAGCAATACTTTTGTGACTCCTTGGATATATTATTTTTGTCACAAAGTATTAAAGTAAATATTGGAATACATTGTAGTATGTAAAAGACTTCCGAAAGGATCATGGTGGAAGATTCAAAGTTTTACTTAAATGACAGTGAAATATATAGGTAATCTCTTCGCGACCTTTGCTTACTGCAATGTAGTGTATTAGTGTCGAAGAAGGACTTGTCGAGTGGATGAACTGAACAAATAGTAATATTAAGTAAGCACCCTAAGCTTTGCGACTATTCCGAAATAATTGAATTTAAAGCATTTTGTTTTCTTTTGGAACGAAGTTCCTTATCGCGCGTTGTGAAAGGGGGCTAGACGGAAAAAATTCTTACGAAAAGTTGTCACGACACTTTTTGCTATAGTAAGCTATTGTAAGCTGTGCGGCGTCGCATGTTTCTCTGTCTGTCTCTCTCTCTCTCTCTTATAGAAAGCAAGCCAGATATTTTCATTTCTATTTCGCATTGAACAGTGTGGTGTCGCGACGATTATTTTTGGAACTTCGTTCCATCCGGGTGTCCCTTGACACCTCTCAAGTTTTTTTGTATATAAGTGGCGTAAGTGGTGCATAACACAAATACATCTTTAAACCAATTCAGGCACAACTACTTCAATACATCATCAAAACGAAGCGTAAAGAACAACCAAAATTACACCACGAACAAAAAAAAAACTCCCCCTTGAGCACCAACTTCCGTTCAACCACAGATACCGTCAAATCACGCTCAAGCTTTCAAAATCTAGTCCGAGAGATTGGCACGTCTCTCTCTCTTGTTATAATGAGGGCGTGCGGCCCTTACACACAATAAGGCTTATTTAAGTAACAACAAAGGACGTCACGTGACGCCCCCCGGCAACCAACCGCCGCTATCGAGAGCTCTGCTAGACGTCAGTTCTGCCAGCGTACGCCAAAAAGCGGTATCTCAAAAAAGGAAAAAACGGTTTTCATTCTGCATCCGACATCGACAGCTTGAAATATCAGGTCGAGTTACAAATATTGGAAAATTAAAAAAGGAACATTAAGAAAAAATATATGATTGACATTACATAATTGCTTGCAAAATGTTGTACTGGATAAAAGGAATGTATTTTAACAGAATATTCCCTGTTTTCTAGAAATATAGAGTTTTTGAGTTATGCGTTTTGGCTTACGGGGAAAGACGTACGTAATCGCATCTTCTGCCGATAGATCGTTAGTAATGGAGTTTTAAGATTTCGTGTTTCGTGGATGCGGAATTTAATTTCGGATGAGGAGGGTCAGTTTTATAGGTAGAAATTCTTTTTATCTTAGCGTTTTATTCCGGTCTATTTAGTACGCAACTGCGTATATCGGTACCGGCTTTGTTAGATCGTTTGATGATCACTTGCTCAGCTGGATCAGATTTAGTTCGTGAAATGGATTTGTGACACATGCATGATCTGCTGTAACCTTATACATATGATAAGTCTATCTCTCTGTCTGACTGTAAGGTTTTGGTTGCATTATAAGTAGAGTATTTATACTACGGATGGGATGCTGCATTCTACATTCAAGCCTTGATCTACTTTTTGCGTAGTTTTACTTTCTTTCTTGATGATGCCTTTGTTGGGCCCACGTTTTGTTTTGATTTGCGCGTTTCTTTTCTTTATAATCTTTCATTACCGATAGCACCGATACAAAGATACGCATACAGTATGCTTCACATCATTTCACATTCGATCTTGTAATGAGTTCATATAATATTTTTCCTTTTATGTAGTTAAAAGCCGATGTTGACGCTCAAAGCACTTTGAGCCCAGTTGGCCGCAAGTTTAGACCTAGTTTTGTATTAACTTGAGTTGTGCTTGCTAATATAGGCGACAAGCTATGTTGAAAATATTTAAAAAGGCATGAGTATAATTCATTATGATTACGAACGTGTCTTGAAGAACGTGTCTTGAAGCAAAGGTAATAGGAGTGTAGGGGTCGTTCAGGAAGCGATCTATCGTTGCTGCCCCTATGGGAAAAACTTTGTGTTTATGATTAAAATTCACACATTCCATATTGTCGAATATGTCTACACCACTTTCTTTCTTCCTAAAATTATTTTCATTAGGTATCTGCCTACTTCAATTTTCAACATCCACAGTCCGAGTAACTTTTATTTAGTCCCATGTTGCTGGACTAATTAACAACACCATAAAAGCTGGAGAACATCTGAGTAAACAACAACAGCAGAACAATCACAAAATATATAACCATGATATCAACAGGCAGTGTTATAATAGTAAAAACATTCGCAGCGAATGCCTTCATCTCCCCATAATGACACAAGGAAGATAATTTCCTAATACCAACTAATCTCTCAAAGGTTAGTGGTTTAGGGTCGAGACCGACATCATGCGGGCGTTGGTCTCGGCTCCATTTTAACCAAACGGGTTAATTATTTACAAAGCCTTTTAGTGTCGAAAAGGAAAGCTGCACCTACCCACTCATTTATGTTTAAGTAGGCCAAATTTGGCTGTACGGAAACTGTAATTAGGAGTAGGCGTGTGCACCTAGAAGTACAGTGCACCGTTCCATTAATAAATAATTTCATAATCGTACTACATATTATTCGGGGAATTTTATTGGTTGTATTTTTTTTATTAGTTATCACGATGCTTCTTTTTTTTTAAAGTGACATCTACCGCAAAAGTTACGAACTAGTCAGTTTCAGAACGCGTCAATCTGAAATCACGAACCTAGGGAAAACCTCCTCTGTCAGGTAGCCATCTGGTACCACGACATTTCAACAGATGGCGCTGATAAATTCACGACAAAGTCACGTACTGGATAGATGGCGCAATTTTACACTAATTATTAGTTCTTCAAGATACACCAGATGGCGTTGTAAACTTAACCTCAAAATCAAAGTTTCGTGTAGAACACCTCCTAATTTGTGATTTCAAGTTCAAGTCGTACCACATTCTTAATAATAACGAAAGGTGAATACTTAAGTCTAAATTATTCGTTTCATTGCATAAGCATGTTTGTTTTCATTTAGTAGACCAAGGAAAACCTCAATATTTTGAAGTGACATAACCTCAAATTACTACTAAGTCATGTGTGTAAAAGCAAACAAAAACAATAAGGTTTTTACAACCAACATTGCAAAGCAACAAGGTTTCAGGTAATAAGGAAACAAAATTTCAGTATAATGATGGAATTTATTTTCCAATATTTCAACGAATGGTTACATTTTTTCCAAACAAAAAACTTCTCACGATGTTAAAATTACAGTTATAACATGGATTCTTCTACAGCAACAGTTAATTTAATGAAAGAAAATATCTATATTCATGGCTCAATTCTACCTATTATCTATCAGCTTACTTCATCAAAATATCAGGCTCAATATGAGCTATCAAAATTCTCGACCGTCGGCCCTTGATAGACTTTAATTGACAAGGTATTAAGGCAATCAAGTTAAAACTACATCTTTCTGTCAAATATTTCTTTATTCCTTCATTTCATTTTAATTCATTATATCACAGTAAGGACCGGGCGAAAATCTGAATAATTATACTACAAAAGCAATTCGAGCAACTCAACATTCAACAACTAGGTCATTTGATATTCCATCGTGATATTGTTTGATATTTGATACTTATAGTCAATAATATCAGAAAATATTTGTATTTTATTCGAAATTTCAATGTCACGTTACACTTAAAATTGTACCATTATTCAGTCTCACTCGCAACACAAAATAAATGATCTAAAAATACTTGCATCAAACAATAAGATGTTCAAACCTCAGCTCTCACACAAATACATACATTATGTATAAGTTCATAAACTATTTTGATCGGAGTTCACTTACGAATACGATCATGTCTACAATAAGTTAATGAACTACGAAATGCCCTAATTAGTCAAAAATTACATTTAACAAGGCATCATAATTGTTTATTCATAATTATTGGATTTTCGTCACTAGTATGCGCGACCGCATCTTCCTAATTCACATTCATAGCTTTAAATTAATTAAACTAAATTCATTTGACTATCACTCTCATAGGTACAATCTGCAACGGAACAACACTCACAAGTCACAAACATCAAATTCTAATACTTAATAATACAATTTCTAGGCTTTAAAATCACAATGAAGTGGTGAATGAAAAGAAAAATGTTTTAGTAACATTGGTCATTAGAATTAATTGGTCGAAAGGGATATGTTCAGTTATAGTGACTGTCGAGCCGTGCAGGTTTACAATTTTGACATTCGAGTAATGATATAAGTTGATGTTTTACAACCGTCGAGTTGAGGTTGATGTCATCGCCTTTAGATCAACGCAGCGAAGTATCCTGCTTCAGCTATAATTACTAGTCCGTGTATTAATTAGTACACATATATTTGTTTGAGCTGTGGCTTGAGCTCAGGCGGGATCGTGTAAACTTCCTGTTCAGGCTTCTTTTTCACTAGTCGCTTCCAACGACCACCGATGTTCTTGCGAAGACTGCGGAAACTCGCACGCTCGTTGCCGTGCGGCTGCATAAGGTTGTCCTATAAACAATAGAAAAATTACCATCAGTCTCGTTACATACGCTACAGTCAAGACATGTTTGGGAGTTCACAAAGGTTTTTGACCCTAAAAATGGTTGCCAGACTTTGGTTCCGTTACCGACCCCAATGCATTCACCACATTTATTTCGCCCCGCGTTAAACAACTTCAGACGTTACACAATACCGTTTTCCCGCTATTTTTAAACTGTTGTCATGCGAGAAAATAAAGAAGCTTGTGCTATTGTGCTTTGGAGGAAACGTTTTTTGTTCAGGCGAATATAAAGACCTTTTCTTGCTTTATTTGGAAGTAGAAACCAACTACGTTAAGTTCAAGTTTGTTTAAGTTGAAAATAAGCTCTGCTACATGACTAGGAAACTAATATTGCAAAGTAGAAGTAATGTTGAGGCCAAACAAGAATGAGGCAAGCCTTGAATACGCTATTCAAAGACACATTAGCATTATATACTTCCTGGTGAGTCTTGATATGTGCTCATGTAGCCGTTGTACAAACATAGTGTATGATTCGATATAACAAATCAATGGGCCGTTTCGCAGGTAAACCTCGCCTCGGGAAGCGGTTATCAGAGCGTGATATTGGGGTCAGTGTTTTAACAAGTTAAAATTTTAACAGACGTTTGCACTAGCCTCTTTTGTTCGCCAGACAGCAAGAAAGAAGGTCGGAGCGTTACGACATGCTCGCCTTGTGCAGCTTTCTATTCAACGAGCGTGTCCCGACATTTAAATTTATTTCGCACTTAGATATCGTGTCTACGTGTTCCACCAACTCTCTCTCTCAGTGGCGGGGAGGGTCGAACCAGTCACGATTTCTTTCGTATCATAATGTAACGTTTCTTTCCCAACGTGCAACTTTCAATATTGTTTGTTTGTTATCGAGGCGAGCGGAGATTTGCGAACAAATTGGAATGCGTTGCAACTGGACATTGAAGCTCGTTAAAACAGTATTGGGGTCAAGTATAACGGCTGGAACTGGTTACGATTCTTGAAATAGTTAGTTGGCATTAATGTTTGGCATTGTTATTGTTTGTGATGAAGTTGTGTACACACCTGATCGTGAGGATAGACGTAAGGCGGGGGCAGCGGCGGCGGGAACTGCCACAGTGGCTGCTGGCGGAAGGCGAGCGGCTCCGGCTGCGTTGCAGGTGCAGCCTGAAGAACTTCAGCTGGGTGCACCGAAGCCGAATGCTCCTCCCGCTTGCGCAGCTTGCTGTGGACGATGCGAATCGCCATCATAGTACCGTTGTTTCCAACCATTGTTGCAAACGGTCCTTCGACGCAAGAATAACTGATCACACTGGGCTGGATCACAGGTAACAAGTTCCAGTCGGGCAGTCACAACATTTCAATTTCACAGTTTTCACTCAACTCACAGCCGTATCGCGGTCTAATTGACGCGTGTAACTAAAAACTAATTTAAATAAATTATCACAATTATTTGTTGTAATTAGGCTATTGCACTATATCACTGTTCGTAGGAACGCGCGGTAGACCGCGTTACGCGAGCTTCAGCTGCGCGGTTGGTGACTAGAATTATTTCGTAAAGAGTGGCCGGCAGGTGCCTAGCAAAGCGCTCGCTCGTGCCAAACGACCTCTACGGAGTACTCCATGCGTCTGAGTTGAAGTGGAGGGGCGCGCATGGCTTTTATAGACGCGCATATGACGCGGCGCCAGCGCGGTCTGAGGGGGGGGAGGGGGGCGTTGGGAGGACGGTTGACGATATGACCGTTTTCCGCAAAAAACTACAAATGTTGGCGTGGCGGAGCGCGGCGCCCGACGCTATCGTATCGTACTTCGTAGTGGTTATGACGCACCAGAAGGCCCGATCGTTGGTTTGTCCCGAATAACCGGCACATATAAATTGTTGTATACTTCTACAATTGGTGGTAAAACCATATTCAAATTTACGACGGCTGTGAGTGCAAAACTGGTTAATTTAATATATCCCGTGGCAATTAGTTATTCTTGCGTGTATCTAGACCTGTTTCAAAATAGGTACATAAAAGCATCATTTTGTATAATGGAGCTGTTTCACACGGATATTACAGACATAGTTTTAGTAGTAAATATAGAGTACGACATAAAATAAGAGCAAGCACTTAACAGTATACAATACAGTGCTAGTACTGTTAACTTCCAGCTAGTTACTGATAATGCAAGAAGTAAGTAAACACTGAGCACGCTCTCATTAAAACTGCTTTAGATATAAAAGTAATCAAACGTGCTCGTATCGATCCCACAGATAATAATAAATCAGAGGGAGTTCTGCATTTCACCATTAAACGAGTTCAAAGTCCACAATATAAATATGCATAGTAAAGTATAGCTAATACTTTACGCACAGCTGGGTTTATGGATAAAGTAGACGCACAAAACGCTGACGTTGCATCTCTTTCCGACCAACACTTACAGTCATACGACGGTAAGGGAGGCTTACATTGAGAGCTTACGACTCCAAAAGTTAAAGTAGGGCTGCAGGGCAAGGGAGAGCGCAAAGGTGCAATGCCCTTAGCAACGACTAACTTAAGCAAAGCTCTCCGGGCCTTTGACTCGCATAGTGCCTGGCGGGATAAAAAACACAGGTAGTGAGCCATTATGAGTCGTTACCCTTGAGAAACGTCTAGAGGATATTGTTATAAAACAGAAAAAAATCTTGTAGTTTCTTTAAAGAACGATTATTTTGCGACCCAATCGAGTAATTTCGGTAGGCGAGTCAGATTGTATTACAAATTCAAATGCATGTAATGCTAGCCACCCAAGCGAAATATTGTTTTGGACGCAATGGGTATCTAGCATGATACAAATATGGACTATAATAATGTGCGAAAGTACAATTTCGTCTGAAAGGTATACATAGAAAACTACCTACTTTCCAGCTTTACAAAGAATGATAAAACATGGTGATAATGCCATACTGGCATCCATCCACTCATGCATGGTGAGTTTGTTTCCCTTTTATCAAGTGTAATAAATATTATGAATATCAATTATAATCAGTCCGAACATAATCACTTGCATGAATGGCCCAAAGTTTTCTGTTTATTGCACAGACAAAGACAAACGTTGTGTTTAACTTAGAGATTTATATGCTCGTGCGTACGGTGCATGATTGTTTGACATTGGAGCGTAAATAATAACATACACGATGTGGCAACCTCTGTTTCGTCTACTCAATATGCCATATCATTTATTCCATTATCATTTAGTACTAACAGAACTGGTTGCTTATTCAAGTGTTTCTTTAAATATTGCTGCTTGAGAAATAACCGCCGGATGTTAACATCTTAGTGAGAATATAAGCAGACCTTCATGTTACATTTAAGAAATGTTTTCGTATTCAAATGACCGATACATGATTTAAAACATCGGTGCAATGACAGTAACTACTTCGACATGAGAAGACATTAATATTTATCAATCAATAGCTACTTGTATTCATTTTGCCTGGAGTCTTCCAGTTGACGACAGTTTCTTCAGTGATTGCTTCGCTTACGCAGATGTATTATCAAAAATCATATCGACCACGATGTTTATAAGTGAGTAACTATGGAGTCATAGTGACAATTACTTAGTAACCAAATATTTTTTCTGACCTTTTATTGCGTCAATCAGAGGCTATCTATTATCTTCGCGCCATTATTTAATTTGAGGGTAAGCAATCGTCATAACCTCGTATATAAACCGTGATTATGACTGTGTAAAATCTTGGTTTTTCGCAAATGTTTTTGTCTGTTTCTTGCGAATTTGGTAAAATGTTGAGGATGTTGTTGTTTTTGAACCATACCCATTCAGAATCCCCATCGAAGTTTCTTGATTGCCGAACAATAAAAGTCATTCAATATGTATTTCATAAAATGGTTATTAGCAGCGTGCGATTGTTAGCATTGACGTCAAACTGTGTGATGGGAGTCAACAGGGGTGCATTTTTAATAAGACCTAAACTAACAAACAACGGAATGATATAAGATCAAATTGCGCTGTCTTCATCGAGTTAAAAAACTATAAAATCGAAAGCTGGAGTTCAATGTTATTGTATTCAAACTTGATTGAGGTCAAAACAAAGTCCGTATCGTCTTGTCTGTCACTAATTGATCGTTTTCGACTTTCAAAACTTTCTTTATCGCAGTTCATCGTTTGCAAAATGAAAATGATTTCATAATTTTTAAAAGCGGCTGATGTAACCTTGGTATGAGTAAAGTTTCTCTGATCTTGGATTCACATCTTGGCAAGGTTTTGTTTACAGCTTGCATGTCCGTGTTTACGGATCGGTCTACACCTAGGCTCTTCTGATGTTTGAAGAAAGTCTTAACACCTGCTCAATTACACCTGCTCAGTCAGTGTAGGTTAACATGTTACCGATATAGATAGAAGGCTATCGTGCTCAACCTCCGCTCTGTATAACCTTTTTTGTTACGACGTAGTATGTATACTAATTAGTTTTCTACGTACTCAATTTATGTGTTCCGTTTTATCTACTTGTCATTGACTTCCGCATGCCCCGGCAGCTACTTCCCCTCAATCGGACAGTCGTAATTCATTTATACATCGAGTGGCACATTATTGAGAGCAATCTTATTAAAAATGGACTTGATATATTCATAAAGAAGTATATTTTTCAAAGTCTCTGCTGAACAATTTAGTTATTCCGCATGAATATTAATTGGCATTAAGTTATTTGGTTCTTTCGAGTAGTATTCGACAGAAGCCATTGTACGGCTGGCAACGACCTTGTACGATTCTTTCGGTCATCATACCTACTATTCTTACCAAACATAGCATTACATAGCCAGTAGGTATAGCTCCACTATCAGGTTTTTGTCAGTCACCGGTAACAATATTGTGACTCATTCAATAGAATTGTTGGTTTCTAAATAGAACGGTGTACATTAAATAGCCAATCACTGAACACGGAAACCTCGGACCGGCACAAAATTAAAATGTCCAGTTATTTTAGTGGCCGTTCTTTTAAAACATGTAGTACATACATTCAGATATAGACTGGAGTATGGCCAATCGCAAGGAATTTGCCTTGACCATATTGAATACAACCTTCGAGCATATTGAAATTATAGCAAACTGGTTTCTCATTTCAGAAAAGAGCGAGTTTTGTTGCAAAATATAAAATGATAACCTTAAATTATGTGAAAATGTCTGTACTGTTGAGGTGAGACAAGAAGCTTGGCTGGTTCGCTGGTAGGTACCTGTACAACCATCAGGTGTTACCACTGATATAAGGCAACGTTTGTGTGCTACACCAGGCTAGTACCAGTTGTTAGTACTCTGGAGATAAGTCCAGGTAGCCAGTTATCCTCATACCATAATGCAGAACGATGAGAATTACCCGCGCTCGAAGGGATTGTTCCTATCCCTTCCGCATAGGCAGACGATTGTCTTGTCAACAGACAACACGATCAGGGAGTTGTGTTCTAGCACCACGCCGACTTCACAGTTTTCCTCTTTGCACTTCATCGCCTCGACGGCGATAGGAGAGAAGAGCATTGAAACGCGTGCACAGACACTTTACAGACACAGGTTATAAGAGACTTGTGAGTCAGGACAGCTGAGGCAAATCGCCAACGTGAGCCGCGCGAAACGAGTGTTTTGGCGCACACTGGCAGGCAGCGCCAGTGCGAGTTTTCAATACACACGGCCGAGCCGACGGTGACTATTTGACTGGCTGAGCGGCGGTCGTGGCGCCGGCCACCACGCCTCGCGCAGCGGTGGGTGGCGACTGAACACGCACCTCTCCCGTTACCTTGTTGCGATGTTATGGGGACCGAGCCCGCACTGCGAAAGCCCTTCGTAATAGTCCGTCGCGTTACTGTAATTTGCATCCATTTCCAGCTATTTCCATATTCAGGAAACTCCACATTTACAATGCGAACGATCGCCGAGTCCTATACATGAGCCATCCATTATCCTATGATTTGCAGACACCAATAACATTGGACACATACTTGAACACAACATTGACATCTCAGAACTTGATAAGTATAACGAATTAACACATTGTTTTCACCAGTCTCAAGTCTTTCAAATTCAAATGATCTCTTCGAAGACGGCTTTGTTATATGCTCGTCGTGGCTTAACTGAAAACAGTTGGACGTCAATGCAGCGGATGTCGGCCCCGTGTGCCGCACTGCCGCATACATACATAACAAATACTGGCCTGTAGGAGACAAGACAATCGAACAAGAATTGTATAGGTATGTAACACGGCAGAATATTTTAGATTTCCTTTCAATTGAAACCGTTTGGTATTATTTGAACACTATCAATAAACAATTTGAAGTCTTATTACAATTAGATAAACTCAAACTCATAGCATTTATTTCAATTAGACTATTACAGGCACTTTTGAAAGTCAAAAAACAAAATAAAACGCGAAGCTACAGTCCCAGTCACAAGGCATAATAACTACAGAACCAACTAGGGGTTTTATTGCATTTGTTACAAACAATTATGATCCAGAAAAAAGAAGTTACAAATAAAACCCGTTGAAGCATTAGAGAGCGTTCGATCAAACATTGACGTCAGAGCTTACACAGCTTTCTGTTATGCAAAGCAAGTAGATAATGTTATTGCTACACTAATAGTATTGTTATGTACCGATTAGATAATTTGACACTTTTAACGTAATCATCTACTAAAACCATGATACCAAAATAAACATGATAAACAAACAAGAATAGGACATAGTTTTTTGAAAATTTTCCTAAAAATACCAATATCTGCACTTCAAGTAGGACAAAGAAAATCTATTGATCAAAAGGAGAAACTTAGTAAAATGTTCGCAATCTATAATAAAAAATCGAAACGGAAAAAAAACGATCATTACAACGTTGACGAACACGCAATCGAGGTAATTAAGGTAACGTAAGGTCACAATACATCACATTAGCTGGTAGGGCAGTAGGTATATTTCAAATGCTAATCATCAATCCATGCATTCATGCCCTCGTCGTGGGAACGCCATGCCCGGACAAGTTAGCCATGGTATTCGGCTACAATAGCTGACCTCGTTCTGACTAGCGTGGTTAACATCAGAATGGTTGGATTCAAAGGGGCTCTTGAGGTTACAACAGATGGCAATCCTAAATGCTTTTTGGAAGCAATTGAAGAGAAAACCAATACTTTTAAATACTTATGTTAACTTTTATACAATTTCACCAGTTTTCTGTTGTAGAAAGTGATATTAGGTACCTACTGCAACTAGAAGTAAATTTTTGCTTTATAAAATCATTGTTCGTAGATTATGTAGTTGATTTTAACTACAACAAACGTTTCCAGAATGATACATTCTGCCAGCTAAAGCCATTGGGATTTAAAGAATTTCTAATTATTAAGGAAAAATACCGCAGAAGTTTAGTAAACGCATCAAATTCTGGCTAGTGGAAGGTTGAAGAGGTTATGCACTCTGCAGCAAAACAATTATCGTGAATTTATTATCAATACAAACTTCGCCTAAAACCTCCCATTGCAATGATCTTACGATTTAAAATAGAACCAAAACCAAAACTGATGTATATTGTTAACTATTTGCAAAAAAAGTTGGGCTTCGAACTATTTGCCGAATAACATTGTAGATGTAGTACGGCTGACATAAAAGCGAATCTCCTATAAACGTGAAGTCTTGAGTGATGGTTCAAGAAGTTTCTTTTAACTGTAATTGCGTTTTGATCGCGGTGATTGGCTATTTTACAACAGCACAGTTAACAAAAATAAACAGAGATTATTGTAATGTCCAGACGGGTTGGTGAAATTTGGCAAGCGTCCAGTCTAACGTTGGTACCAAACCTTGGGGTTCTTTATGCGTTAAATTGCAAATTTTCTAATAATAACCGCCATTATGTACGTGTGTTATACAAATATTATCATAATTCAGTTGAGTAACGCCTTGAAATATTTCTGTTTTGCTTTTTATATTATTTGGACTATCTAATGAAACGACTAGTTCTATGCCTGTGGGGATTCTATCAATGTTTTATTTGCCATAATATTTTTGTCTGTGAATGTTATTGCTATAAACTTGAAAGGTAGACTTTTTTTTTTAAATCGGACAGTCTTCAGAGGGTTCTGAAAGAAGTCAACGTGATAATCGAAGACTTCGTATACACGGTGCTAAAACAGCGCTCATGAGTAAGATTGTATTCTACATGGCCCCAAATTTATATCACAAGGTACCAAAGGCATACAAAGATTTAAATATTAATTTAATAGTTTTAATAAAAGCATGAAAAACTTTTTATGAATAAAGGCTAATATAATGTTGACGACTATTTAAATCTTTAGACATTTTGATTATTATTTTACGCCTTGAGGCTGGACTACAGATGAACATGTCAAAGAAAAAGCTCATGACCAAACAGCTCACCGATAAACGTGCACATAGACGGGGAGAAAATACACTATGTCCAAGAATACATGTACCTTGACCAAGTAGTCTTCTTCCAGGTGAGACCAAGGAAGTTGCGAACCGCACGGAAAACCGCCTTGAAGAGCTACTGGTCAATGTAAGAGCTATTCAAGGGCGATTTACCCATACCCTGAAAACGCAAGCTATTGGAAATGTGTATTCTCCCCATACTGGCATATGTTGCACAGACTTGGTGTTTGACTGACATCCAGAAGTCCAAACTCAACGTTTGCCAACGGGCAATGGAGCGCAGCATTCTTAACGCTAAACTTACTGATCGTAAAAGGAACACCACACTCGCACTTGCTCCTAAAGCTGCCAAACTAAAATGGGGCTGGGCAGGCCATGTCTGCGCGATAGCTGTGGGCCCGTATATCACAAAACTGGAGCCGTGCGACAGCTAGTCGGGGTCGCGGCAGACCGAGAAGAAGATGGCGGGACGCGGGTTGGTTGGCTTTCTCGTTAATTGGCAAAAAGAGCCAAAAAACAGAGAAAATTGGAAGGAATGGGGGAGGTCTTTGCCCGGGTGTGGGAATGACAAGGCGCACAAAAATAATTAAGTATCTTCCTGTAATTTTAGATTTTTTTATCTAAAAATTTTATTATTATTTTAGACATTCTGACAATGTCCTGGACTTTTTGACATTTTTATTATTATTTTTGTAAATTTAACATAACTTGATGATTTTTGTACTTTGAATTATAGTATTATGGTATTTGTACGCCTTTTAAGAACATATGCAACAAAACATGTTTTTTTTTTTGTTCTCATTCTAATTATTGATTGTAAAAAAACTACACGCGTTTTTGACAAATAAATATCTCTTATCTCTACAAACGTTACGATGCCTCAAGTGTTTTGATGTTTTACTCGTCTGTTATTGCTAAAAGAACCCACAACTGCCATTTGCCACAATTGTCTATACTGTAGGTCCTTTAGCTGTTCACGCTATTTTAGCATGATACGCTAACAAAACAATATAAATGGTCCCGGTTTTTAACGAAAACGGCGTCAGCTAAAGTGGTATAATCAAAAACATGTGCAAAACAATTAATAAAGTCCGCAATTATCCAGCTGTAGGATTAATTAGTGGTATAGAGATCCCAGTGCGGAAATATGAATTAGCAAAGGACGTGGCTTATTTAAAACTAACGTTTACTAGGAACATCTGGTGTGAACCGATCCAGTGTACCCCGGGGTTCTATTGTGAAGGTTTAACAACAAATTGGCTTAAAAGGACAAGCACTAAGTTTCTCCTAAGATCTGTCTACTGAACAAAAACCTTATTTCTTTTGTGGTGTTTCTCTCAAAGTTCCGTCAACAATTTAATTACCATAAATGGATTAAAATCCTTGCCCCTAATACTATTTTGGAGGTGAAAAGAATGAAGTACCTACCCAGTTATATTTTACTGCGATTAATATCTTGTCAAGGCTTACAAAAGGCCGCCACTGGTCGATATACTCACTGACGTCTACTATTGATCCTGGTTCACTCGCCGAATGTTGAAGTGGCCAAAGTGTGAACTGAGCCACAACTGGATAAAACGAGTTTTGCAATTTTATTTATATTTTATTCAGTTCGCCCCATATGCGCAGCACGCTATCATGTTCCCACTTGCAAATCGTGACATTGACTTTGCACGGCTTGAACAGCTAATCAATGATAATGATTTCCTTGTTCAAAATGAAGTTAGCAACTTGGTGGTAGGTATCCGATCCTAGGAAAATTTTGAAAAATCTTCAAAGTGTGAGATAAATAAGGGACCCATCACGACTTCGGACATCCTTTCATGGATAAAAGAGTGCTAATTTTTTGGTACAAAGTTATCACCTACTTATTTGCTAAGTTTAACAAAGAAGTGTTAGGGCGCGTTCCCACTATGTCATGATGAGTGATTTCGTGTCGTTGAAAGCGTCGTCGTGGCTGGTGTATTTAAATGGAGGTGTTCGCATATAGAACGACACGATTAACTGCCGTCTACGACTTTTTTTCCAGTGACGACATTTTGTCAAGTCAATGGGTATAACGGAAACAGCTAGAGACGACAGTCGTCCAACTACAAATTAATCGTCACGACATAGTGGGAACGCGTCGTTACTTGGTTTATTATGAAGTGAAAATACTTTGAAACTACAAAGCAATCAAATGATAAATTAACAACTTGACGATAGGTACACTAATCTAGGAGAATGTTGAAATATTCATTAAGGTGTTAGATGAAGACGGGTCTCGCCACGACATCGTATATCCTTTCGTGAAAAATAAAACGTAAAAAGTTTAGGTTCTTATTTGCTGGCTTGACTTTAAATGTGTTATTTGCAATTCAAAGAAGTGAAAATTATTAATTGGCAAAGGCGATTGAAAATCATTTGTAGGAAACACAGAGAGACACAACGTTATGCAACAGCTAAACGTTGAAGCGAGAGCAAAAACAAATCATGTTGTCGACTGTCATTAGTGCCATGGATTTACTAAATCTTCTGGTAAAAATTTAGAAATCTGCGGTCGGCGGAGGAGGTTGGGAGGGGGGTGGGGGGAGAGGGGGGGTTCCCCTTCTCCCCTGGTACCACTCCCATTACAAGGTAATACACCGTTCTTGAGAAAAACCAATTATTGTAACCTAACCTCAAAACATATTTTATTCGCCTAAAAAGCGTAGTCAACGGAGCCCCGCTACGCGGGGCTCCTATTTCTGCCTGCAGGGTTTAAAGTAACCTAACACGAAGGGGATGTCGGGGTCTTAGTTCGCTCGCTCCGCTCGCTCACTAGACCCCGCCATCCCCTTCGAACCTAACCTGTCCGAGTCGGGGTGCCCCAAGTCCAGAGCTCGCTTCGCTCGCTCTTGCAACCTAATTTGGTATATACTATATAAATACATTCAATGGCCAGAATTATATATAATCTGTGGTAGGGATTGACCTAAACATTGCAAAAATAATTAATTTTCAATATTTTTTTTCTCAAACACTGCGCGTTTCCGCATATTGAAACTTTGCGTGTGAGCTAATAATAATGTAACCTTTCTGTAAAAAAAAACTTATATATAAAATTCTCGTGTCACAAGGTTCGTTCCCGTACTCCTCCGAAACGGCTTGACCGATTCTCATGAAATTTTGTGAGCATATTGAGTAGGTCTGAGAATCGGCTAACATCTATTTTTCATAACCAAAAAAAAACCGAGAACGAAGTCGCGGGCAGCAGCTAGTAAATATATATAAATAAATATATCAACCCCCAACTCGATGTCAGTCAAAGGAAAACGGAGCCGATAAGCCAAAGTCGTCGAATAAAGCCACAAGAAAAAGACTACGAAACACAGGAAACATATTCACGCAACTCGAGGAAAAACGGAATGAACAACAAACGAATGACAGTGACACTTAGCATACTTTTTTTTTACGTTCCATTTTGCTTATTTTTCACGTCATTTTGCACCATAGACAATATTTGCAACAGATTTGGTTGTCAATCGCTCATTTTAACGTTCCGTTTTCGCTTTTTATCCGATTTGAGGATAGAAACATTTTTCATTAATATCTCGAAAAATATGCATTATCTTGTAATAAGAGTACTAGCGTTATAATCGGGAACCCAAGCCCTACTAGCTTTAACCCCTTTTACCACCCAACTATGACCGCACGATTGCAGATCCAACCCCTACCTACGTTCTTCCGGTTTTGAAGGGAATCGTCGTTCATTGTCTAATAACATTCTTGAGAACTATAGTGTGTAGAAATAGCATAGGCTCAGTCTAAGGAAATGAGAGCCCTGCTTAGATACACTGGTTAGAAGGTGGCCTATAAGTACCTATTAGCCTATGCTAATCTAACACAAAAAATGCTACATCATTATGTCAAAGCACAATAAATTGATTACTAAAAAAGAGAAGGTTACTGAAATTTTTTAAATTATGTACTTACATTTTTCTTATAAATTTTTTGAAGGCACATTTTATTACACTTAAGACAATCATGTTTAGTTTTGTAATAGAAGAAAGGTTAGAAGAGGTATAAAGAAAACTTTATAAAAATATAAAATAAGTTAGGCAAGTGGAATGCCAGTCGAGTAAAATAATTACGTCCAAATTATAAGGAATTTTACAACCTTCGATTACGAACTGCTAATTCACAAGAACATAAATTAGGACGGCTTGGGATGTCATCGATCGAAGATGGTAGTAACCAAAAACATGTTATCCAAATACCCTCACATTTTTTTTTAACAGAAAGGTGCGTTCAAAATGTTAGTTTAGACGACCAAATTTTGTAATAATTGTATCAGGGACATTATTTTTTTAACATTTCCTTTTAATCATTGTCTCAGATAAAATAAAACCTGCACAGAAAATGGTTCCAGTAAAAAAAGACACTAATCCTTAAGCCAGCTTAATTACTAAACTCCTTTCCAGGTAAGCATTATAACTACATCTAAACTTAGGTCGTAAGCATGTCTTACATTCAGAAGAATGTATCTCACACGTTTTACACACGGGGTACAATATTTGTTTTATTATCATAGGGTTGTTTAGGATACCTAGGGCTACTAAGTCCCTGGATTCTATAAACCCTTGACAATATTTAGTTCGACTACTGTTTTACTAACAAATTACGAGTGTAACGACAAGGACATTCTAAAATAAGGGCTATGAAGTGTGAACATGGTGGCATATCACAAAACCAAACATAGTTCGGAAGTTTAACACAGTGAAAATTAGACCCGGATCTCGATACCCACAGACATTCTGTCTATTGTATTACTCACTGGACAGTCAAATTTATGGACAGTAAATGATATTAATACTAAGCTCAATACGGCAACCCTGCCAAACTGGTATTACATAAATTATCCAGGCAGTTGATCATAAAGTTTGCTGGTAAAACCACCGATTTTCCTTCGAGGAAAATGATTATCTATCAAGATGTAAGAAATTTTGTCTACCTATGTAACTAGCAAGTTTTTTTTTTTTAATACTAGTTCTTTTTTGAGGATAAGGTTTTATTAAAAACATCGATTTATGAGAGGATTATATCGTCGATGGTATTATAAGTTTTGAACAAAAATCTAGTTTGATATTTATGTAACTTCTATTTATATGATTCATTGGTTAGGAGAACAGGAAAACGTTTTTTATTGTTTCTAGCAGTTTTGTGTTACATAACATTAGGTAAATATTCGATTAAAATGTTGTACGAATTTATAATTACTTTTAATTATTTAAAGGTTTTAAAACCAACCCGCCTGTTTATTAATTACTTTTTTCTAAAACCAGCTAAAAGCAGATTTTGTACACACAGCGAAAGATTTATAGACGGTCTAAACGCAACTCAGGATGATTCACCCAAACAAAGTCATGATAAAAGTAGATGCAAGTAGTCGAATAAAACAAGGTTCATTTCGCAAAATCCTTGAAGTAACCCAGTACAGATGTTCTGCCATTCTATTGCCTTGACGATATGATTAGTCTTGAATTGTGAACGCAGCAAGCGGTTTGTATTATAATTCATACGTCAATCACGTCATCGCAGTATTGTGTAATATTTTACAGAAACATTTCAATATGGGCATAACAGTTAATGATTATATTTCATGGCATTTGAAGCGAATAGTGAGAAATGTGACGTCACTATTGATAAAGAACTGCAACCTAAATAAACGGATGTTCGTAATTTTTATGCTTACCATATTTTTGATCAATATTGTTCATACTGTTCATAGCCTTTAGCAGTTCATTGTTGGGCATCGACTGACCATTTAATGGCTAATGGGTCTCCAAAAACAAGGAATTTCCTGTAATTTGAAAACCTGACCCTCAAATATTGAAATTAACTTAAGTGCCAACCGATGTTACATGCCGGATGCATTTATTTTCTCAAATAAACAAAACCCATAAAATATGAGTATTAATGTCATCTTTATTGAAATAAATACTTCTAGAATTACAGTCTAATGGTTTAACGTCAACGAAATGACACTACTGACTGGGAATCCAGAGAATTACAAAACTGTCAATTTGCCAAAGATACAGTGAAATATATAAACTCCATGCATAGGTAACTACATCTGCGTATATAATATATACCGCGTACTTCCTATATACAATCACACGTGTCTGCATATTTCATCAAGTCATTTGTTTTATATGCAGAAGATATACTTAATAGGTGTTACATCACCTGATCGAATTAACGAGTGTTATTAAAGATGCTTGGGTATATAAATCCTCTGCTTATGTTGCGTATTCTAGAATCAAACTGAAATATAAGAATTAATTGATTAATTCACCTACATTCACTAATTGTATAATCATCGGAACTATGTTACCTACTTCAATGGCAGAGAAGATTCCAATGGTTCTAATTAAAATCTCTTCAACGATATTCACGACAAGCTGACTGACCTTTCTTACTTTTAGCAAAAACATCTGATCAAGAAAAAGTTTGATTATTCATACAGGATGTTACATCTGGGACACTTCCCTTGTGGCGAAAATAGCGGCCATATGGCCGTATTATAAATTATTTAGACACGCCCACTTTTACTGTTCCGACCAGAAACTTTTTGTTTGTTTGAATGTTTTTGTTCGTGTGTGGCCTGGTCTCTTCTTTTGCAGAGACATAAATTTATAAAATCTTAGAAAAAAAATATAAGAATAAAATAACAGAGACAATTTTATCGTTGTATCGTCGTTTTACAAATTGATTCGTTTCTGTCACTAAATCCTAATTTTTAGCAAAAGTTTCAGGACTAACAATTTTATTATAAATGAACATTTTGATATGACTTTATTTCATTTTTAATTTTTGTAAGAGTTTTAATATAGTAGGTACTCGATTTTATGACAGAATAATTTTAGAACTAAAGATAATTATGTAAAAATTTGAAATTGTATGAATTTTTGAACATTTTTTTTTTTTTTTTGAATGGCATCTCGCATTTCAACCTATGAGGTTGTCGTCTGCTTAACCGGACTATCCTGTGGGTGCCTTTAGAGTAAGGCCTCCAGCCAGGGCTTAAAAACTTACAAACTAAGCGACTGCACGCTAAGGGCACCCCCTGTGGGGTACGAACCTCGGCTTAGGGCGTCGCTGGGGGAGGACTGCATGGGGACAGGCTGGATCTGAATGGTATCATTATTTAGGGGCTGATTTAAAACTACTGGCACAGCATCGCGGGCTGGCTCGAGCGAGGGTCGGGGAGGGCATGGACCGGGACGTCGCGACGGACCTCGACGGCGAGGTCGGAAAGACGGCGGTTTGAGTCGGAACTTTTTAAGAGTGCTAGTCTCTTTGCTACTCTCCTGGAGGAGGGTGATAGCATCATCTGGAGTGACAAGGGTATGTCTAGGACGGCGTACTGTACTAATGCGCGAGGGTTCGTATCGGGCGGCCGCTGCGATCAGGGGATTACGGTGTTTAATGGCGTTATCGAAGAAACGCTTCGAAAGACGTTTCATAAACTGAAGGACGGTGGGCATTCTGAGGTCTACGTGTAGACGGTCATTACAGACATAAAAAGGGGCTCCCGTGACTCTACGTAAGAACCGGTTCTGTAAAATTTGCATCCTATGGATGTACTTAGGCTTGGTGTGAGCGTACACGACGGAAGCGTACGTCATAATGGGGCGGATCACCGCGGTAGAATTTTTGAACATTATTGTTACTGAAGTTTATAGCAAACGTGTTATGGATAATGATTTTCGGACAAACAATAGTAGGAGAAGAAAGGATCCAAACTATCTTGTCAAATGTTTCCTCAACTTTGCAATAGCTTAATAAAAACATAAGATTATGACTGACGTCAGTCCTGACTGAAGACATTCCCATAAATACCCGAAACACATATTTTAACTCAAACAGATTTTATTGAAACTTCATTTACCCACGCATTTGTCGGCCATGTATAAAAATAAAATGGTGAGACAAAACTCTAGAACCGTCTTTCTCAAATAATATCAAACGGTAAAAATATCGGCCCAGTTCAACAATCCTTTATCTATTTAAAATAGTGCCATAGAGATCTCATTGGAGAAATATTATTATTTCTTATTCAATAATAACGCACAATTTGGCTACCATATTTATTTTATAGTCAATATGCTTTGATTTACTGCACGATTCAATCAACAGGAACCGTTACTAAAGAAAATAAATAATTTTTCATACGTTTATATCTTTAATTTAACGACTGCGAAGTTATCGTAAATGTGAGTGCTTTGAGAATACTCATATTTATGACTTTTTGATATTCGCTGATATGGAGATCGAAGTATTTGATCACTCTTTTTCCTTATATTCGAGTATAATAACACATAACATCACACCTATAATCCCAGGAAGGGTTAGGCAGAGGTGTACCTAATAATAGGACAGTCAGTCCCATGTAATAGGGGGCAAGCCTATCGCCATAAACCTGACGCAAATCCGGATTTGTGTCAGGTTTATGCATCAGGAATTTCTCAGTAGCAGACTCGAAATTTGTCCTACCCGGGAATCAAACTCAGGACCTAATGCTCAGCGCAGTCGCGATTGCGAGCACTAGACCAATGAGCCAGTCTATTTTATTATGGCATGTACTTACTGATGTTGTTACGGCAAAATAAGAGTTTTTTCACTTTTTTACCATACCGTAGTGGAAAATTCCTTTAACAACGTTAATTTTAAAACAAAATTTAGTTTATTTATCTTTAAAACATAAAGTTTATATTACTTTACTAGGTAGGTACATAATACTCTATTATTAACCACTTTTATTTATACCTGTAACACAGGTATTGTATGCCTATTTCGGGCACCAGTCTGTCACAAATGTTAACCTAGGCTGTATGTTAGATATAATTCCTGTTCACTGTAATGTTTGTGATAAAAAATTAAATAAATTTATTATTAAACAAGAAAAGTATTATTAATGTTTGAATGGAAAGTGGTTATTCGTTATTAACTACTTAAAGCATTCATAGTTACCTACCAATATTGTGGACTTTGATCGTTTATTTACACGAGAACTATAATTGTACTCTTTGTTGTTTAAAAGCTTTCAGTGAGTTAAGAGGGAACACTAGCTGCGAGGATTTTGTAGGTTTGCGATTGTTTATATGTGTAAAAAAGTGGTTATAGGGCAAGGATGTAACGGACCGCGTTTAAAACACGGGTGGTTCACACTTACCGATTTCCCTAAATGAATAAATTACCTACCCATTTTATTATTGATTTGGGTCGAGAATCATTAGAATAGTTACCTCCTTGGATTTGACGATACCTATAGGGTGACTGGTAATTAGTGACAAATACTTAAACACATGATTTTACTCATGATAACAAACAGCTTTCCCAAAGAATCATTTTTTATACTCATTGAATTTTGTCACAATAATAATACAACAGCCGAATAAAATTTGCGCGCGCACGCCTCTAGCCTATCAGCTTGTGATCAAAGTGAATGAGTTAAAAAAAAAATGTTTTCTTTGGAAAGTTGTTTGTTGGATTTTGGAAAGTATCGGTCGCTAATTACCAGTCACCCTATATGGAGAATGAACAAATGAGAAAAACGCAGGTAGTGTTCCCTATTAATACTTCCATATCCTGTCTGTAATATCCTATTAACTTTACCAAATTAAGAGTATACAAAATTCAGTATTTCTACTTACTTTATTGTGAGTGCCAGCAGCACTATAATAAGCCCAACGAGGGCCATCGCGATCACGACGCCACATATCATGTAATTCGCATCATTCGGGGCATCTGCAACAAAGGAAACGAAACTTTAAAACCAGACACTCAAGTTTCATATTCAATTAAAATTATTTGCGAATAATGGTCGTAATGAGTGCGCGGTATTAGTATGCAAACAGGCCTTTTTTGCGGGTTATTACTCAATGGTGATCTAACAGATCTCTCTTGGAACTTTAACGTCATAGATTGATAATTAAGAAAGAAAACGTCAAACATAATCAACTGTTGATTGGAATTAATTGGTACCAGCTTTTTTATGTTTTTGCAGCAATTTATTTACAGAAATTCTCCCGTGAACTTAAATATAATAATAATAATAATATTGATATATTTTTCATTTGTGTTTAGTGCTTTCAGTGATTCCCAGATGCTCTCGTGAGAAATTGAGTCAAAAGCTTTTTTGTAGTCGATGAAAGCTAAATACAGGGGTTTATTAAATTCTGAATATTTTTCTATCACCTGGTCCACCACTTGGATATGGTCCATTGTGCTGAAACCGTTTCTGAAACCAGCTTGTTCGATCGGTTGGTGAGCATCGATGGCTGGGGCTATCCTTTCAAGTAGACAGGAGTCTTAAAAGTAATCTATTACTTATAAATACCGTTTATAAGTAATAGGTATCTTCGTGGTGCTTTGGTTCAAACAAAGAAAATGTTAGTTATTTAGGTTCTTTGAAATACTTAATGTACAGCCAAAGCATAGATATAAACACAGAAGTTGACTACAAGAACAAAAACCATGGAAATTAATCATCATACTTAATGTCACATTAAAGTCACACCCGTCTATAATTTTCGTAAGACATCCCAACGATATAAGTACTACCAAATTACCTTCACATCATTAAGAACGAGTAGCATTATCAGCATTACCCGTAAGTAATAATAGTATACCAGGTAACAGAAAAAAAACTAACAACTTAACAGAAATTGCAGCCTAGCAACCGCCACAAAAACTACAAAAAAAAAACAAAGTGCACGACTCGAGAACGTGACTCAAAACCACACGAGTTCCTAATAGCAATAATAACTTGTTGCTAAAAAGTAATCTGGCTCTAAAATGCAGATCGAATAGCGTTATGTCACCAGTAAATGGGACCAGTCGCGAGGTGGTCGAAGTTGTCTTGTATGGTTCGTTTATACGGGTATAGTAAATACCAACTGGTGTAAAGGAGTCAATGACGAGAATATCGGAGTTTCTGAAAAATTTCGGACATTGATCAAGTGATTGCTTCGTCTGGACACATCTTTAAATTGTGCTTAAGAAATAAGAGACATGTTTGACAACCGGTACTCAATTGTTTGTAAAAGACACGAGTTATTATGTAAACGATTTTTGCTGGCAGCCCATGCCATATGTCTCGAAAGTATGCGATAAACAGAATACCTTTTTGTAAATATTATGGCATTTCTTTGTCTTTTAATTTATGTTACAGGCGAATGACACTACAAATCAATTGTATTCTATTAAGCTTACATGACTGTTCGACCACTGTTTAGTTAGTATTTTTGGTACAATCAAACTATGATCTTTGGTTGTACACAACGAAGTCGAATCTTTTGAACGACGTTTTAAATATGCTTTAATGTTGAAAAAAAAAACACAATAAAAATGAGCATTGGCGGTAGAGTAGACAGATAAATATGCATAGTACTTATGTAGTGTGCCTGTACACCAAACGTCATGTCCCACTGTACTTGCGGCATCGACGTCGTCTAAACGCTGTTAGTAAAACTATCGTAAGTCATCGTACCGGCTAACGGGTGCGCGTACCACTTCGCCAATTGAACGGTGTCCTCATCCTTAACGCTGTAACCGTATACAAACCGATATCGAGCGGATCGATGCCAATTACCGATTCGAGACGAATCGGTATCGAATTCAATTTACTCATTTACCGAAATGGTTCTTTATTGTGTTGCTCTTTAAGATGAGTATTATTTTAAACAGTACTTTGGTTGTTGGTGTTTGTTAACCTTTCAGTAAAAACTGTAATGTAATACTTTACAATGATTCTCAACCTTTTTTACAATAGGTTAAACCCCAAATTAAGTGTCAAATTGAATACGAAGTGACAAATTGGCCGTAGTCATTGTTACCTTGGGTTTACAGACAACAATCCACTTAGAACCAATGTTTTTATATACAATGCAGTGTCACGAAGTCTTAATGTAACTTTACCTACCCAAGTGTGCCTTAATATAAGTAATTACTAAATTATGCATACCTAATTTATACCGTGCAAGCAACAGAGGAAAATACTGCGAGTACTCTGTTTCGAAACCCTAACGGATAAATAAAACACAAAACAAATTTTATGGAACTTTAACTCAAATGTAGGACGCCCGATACGATCGCTATGAGTTTTTTTGACGCAAACCCGTTAAAGGAAAACGGAGTTTCTCTTTATATCTTTGCCATTTTCCGTAATACCTACCAGGAAAACTACTTCGCTATATAAAACAGTGGCTGTCGGTTTGTTATTCAACCATACGCACGCCTAGAAAGTTATGGGAGGTGGGTACAGTATATTTACAGGTGATTTTGACATGAAACTTCTTGATGAGAACTCGAAGTGAAATAGTGAAGAGAGAGATGCTTTGAAATTGATCTATGAACTATGACAGATTCCTTTAATATCTATAGACTGTTTCTCTGGCCTCATGATGATACAAGTAAATGATATTACAGGCACATGGCCAAAGCTCCAGGTAAATATTACTACAATAGATACAAAATGCATTACCTATAAATATACCTTGTTTCCTCCTTCGCCATTTACGTGGATAAACTGCAAGGCTAGGCAAAGCTATTCAGTTACTAATGGTTGTGCATTTCACATATCCATTACTTCATAAACAAGGTTTGTAACGGTAATAATACTTCCATTAAAAAACCGTTAAGGGTGAACATACTTTAGGACCATGCACCAGTGAATTCACTGCTGAACATCTTCCAAATAAATTGCTAAATGGCGGTTATTTTGCTATTCTCACCACCTGGGTTCATCTTTTTAGTCACAGTGCGTTTTTGCTGTTTTAATTTCCCTGACTTGATTCCTTTATTAAATATACTGAAGAGTGTGAAAGACTGGCTGACGCGACTTGAATGATGCGACAGGGAGCAATGGCCCTAATATGTGGTCATGATGGACCACTGTATACAGGAGCCATTAGGTTTGAATGTCAAAAGCCTAGCTTGAATAGTAACTACCTGGGCTGGACTTGCCTTGAACCTTGTCATTAACTTACTGGCCGTCATTATATTAATACTTAGGCCTACGCATAAAACTAATTACTTGACGAGTGACAACCTACTAGCAACCGCAAGGTATGTGCTAATTGAAAGCAAACATCGCAACAAAATCTGTCAAGATTTCGGCGTTAGTTCAAACAAACATACGAAATAACCAATCGATACTAAAGCTAGTGTTTAAAGTGGCAGAAGCGAACTAGCAAAATTCTTAGATAAACGTAATAGGATACATCCCAAGAACGCATTTGCCTACACTTTAGACTACACAGAAACTCCCATTGCGGTCAATTAAACCGAATGTCGGAGCGACATGACGTAATTATCCTTTAATAACATATTTTCCTTGTATTATTAGTAGGTATTTATTATAAAACATAAACAATAAGTATACCGACACCAATACCAACCAAGGTTGAATCAGGAATCAACGTTTCTGGTAACGGTATACTCTTGTGAAACTCGAAATACGGTGTCAAGATTGGAGATATAATTAAAAACACAGAAAGACACCGTGTCCAAACTGAAGAAACACGCATCAATTCTTCCTTAAGACGCCTTGTAGTTGGAAATCGAAAAGATGTTTTGCGGAACATTAATTCTGCGAAAAGGAAACATGGAGATAATATAATACTCGTACGTTGTGTAATTTCTTCGAATGAATTCATCTGTCGGTCTTTTTGTTGCTACATCGGATCAATGTTATTAACTAACCATGAAACCATAACAATAATGAGAACAATTAATTGTTGCTTTAGTACAGATATCTATTTATATAATCATCCGTTCTTAGGCCTTTCAGGGGCATTTATCTCGACATGCGTAAAGGAATGATTAATCCACTCAATATTAACTTTGTTATGTTTATAACTAACTATTGTCTTTGTTGCAGGTTTCTCGAATGGGTTGCAAAAGGATATCACGGTGGTATTGCATGCAAAAACTGTGTGTTTGTAGGTAAAATGTGTGTTGAAATACATTTAACGCAATTTCATGCTGTTTTTCCCCGGTTTGAAGGGTATATCAGATATGCTAATAGGGTAGTCAGTCTTTTGAACCTAAACGAAGGTCCGCATAATGCAAGACTTCCCCGAGGGAAAAAGATGTGTTCGTTTTAGATTATGTTAATTTAACGCAGCAATTTATATTCGAAACCCCCCTTCAATACAGAAAAACCCCCAGCAAACTAGCTAAGGAAGTCCCTAACAACCCTCTAAATTATCTTCTTCGAATCAAATTCTGAACTTCCTTTCTCTATAAAGGCAAAATATTCTCACAGAAAAAAACGAAAGCAAACTTTTCGGTCGTTAACCCTTTACATGTCTCCCAGCTGTCGTTACTATACCTACATAGTATATACGAAGGTTTAATGTCCCACAAGTAGACCTAACGATGGTATCAGGTGTACAAGTGCATCGCACTCGCCGGGTTAATGCACTCCCGACTGGTATTTTCCTATAGCGTTTCGGGTGTCCTCCTTGGGCTCCTGGGAGGCATTTGTGGTCTTATTGTCTTCATTATGTTCAATTATTGATCTTGATTGTAGCGAGTTTTATTTAATGTCTTTATGAATAACAATGTTAAAATGATAACTAGGATTTCCAAATAATTGCTGTTAAAATCTTGGATTTCAGATTATGCTGTTTTCGTAGAATAGCTGTAGTTTTCCGCGGTATCAATAC
This sequence comes from Cerastis leucographa, assembly GCA_963082945.1. Classification (NCBI taxonomy): domain Eukaryota; kingdom Metazoa; phylum Arthropoda; class Insecta; order Lepidoptera; family Noctuidae; genus Cerastis; species Cerastis leucographa. The sequence continues at coordinate 11,149,406 of OY720356.1, read as the reverse complement.
GAACAAATTTATTTTGGATTCACAATGTGTATGTGCAAAAACCAAGGACCAGCTGTTTGTCTAGACAGAAATGCAGGAGAATATTTGTAGAAAATTTCCACCGCGGAATTTTTTTACTCCCAGATTAAAAAATCTTGCTCTAATTACTAGCTGGCTTTAATGAAGTATTTATAAGACCAGCATGACGTTAGTGGGCTAGGATTTTATAAGGATTCTGTTTAGTAAGCCTTTGTGACGAAACCCTAAAACTGACGTTATGTACCTGGCGCCTCCTTTGACGCAATCAGTTCCTGGATGATATGTAAATAGATTGCCACAGGGTAGACTTCACTATGTACCTGCCGTCTTGCAGACAAAGAACAATATTTCATAATGCAATCAATAATTATTTGTTTGCAAGAACTGATATTAATAGTTGAACGATGACATTTTTTATTTGATTCAGATTGCCAGGAAATCACAGACTTGACACTTAGATCTAAAAATAAAAACAATTGTTACTTATAATTTTAATAGCATTTCCTGGCATGTGCAGTTATTAATTTAAATTGTGTGCCTTTCACATTCTGCTTAGCGACATCAGTAGTATTTCTTTAGCGAGGCCACGATATATTATCACAGCTGTACCAAAATTGAGATATAAAAGAAAATAGTGGATCCCTATTAAAAAGACGAAAGTACTTAAAAGGCACCCGAAAGCAAAAATATTCCTCTAAAGTTTGTAAAATATCCCCAAATCCATAGTTGGAGGATTTTTTTAGTCACACCACAATACAATTTCTTAAAGGCCATCTGAGATCCTATCCAAATATCCCCAAAGTTCAAATTACAGTATTCAAACACACTATCCACATTAAAAAACCTCCTAAGCAACACAAATTACTCCCTAAATACGGCACTGTCCTCGCAATAAACTCCGTAGCCTCGAAACATGCAAACCCATCATTTTCGCCGTGCCACGTGTGACCTTGTTCCTCATACGGCTTGATCGATATTGTACCAAGAACGCTTATACGGCATAACTGCACTTTTGCACCTAATTGCACTTGGTTCTTATATTTCGCATGGCAACCTGTTGATGGTGCTCTCGAGATTTGGATCAGCAGTTTTTTAATAACTTGGTAACAGAGTCCGATTTGCCAGGTCAGCTTCAGAACGTGTAACGGTCGTGAGGCCAAAGTTCAAGATTTGGTCAAGGGAGTGGTGGCAGCAGTAAGTATGTGGCTATCAATCTCCAGGAAGCTGCTGATGTCTAATTACTTGGCTCATGAAACTACAACAGCTGACAGCAGACAAAGAAGTATTTTATGATGATAACCAGAAGGAAGCAACGACACCAAAGTTCAAAGTATTTAAAAATAATATGGTTTCATGATATCTGTACCCAATTTATGTTGACCTGTAACTTCTGTTCTTGAAGTAAACAAAAGGTCGACAAGCGATGCCAGTAAGCCAATAAATGAATAAAATATGGATGACCTCTAAAACAACACGACGGAAGACCTTGTCAGAGCAAAGGGGAAGGGAAATCCGTAAGGACTTTTATGTTATTTATACGGGTTGGTGGAATAATATTACTTAAATATTTGCTGGATTTAATAAATATTTCTTTATTTTCACTTAAGCTAAAGATTGGCAGCATTGGCATCCAACGTGGCGATGCTGCCAGCCTTCTGGGCACTTTCCCCGTTGACTGTAATACAGACTCCCTTTAAAACTTTTCTGCTTTTGATGTTGCAAGTTCTCATAAATTATATTATTATTGTAGGACTGTTTCCGTTTGGAAATGACTTAAGTAATCATTTAATTTTTCAGGTTTAGAGAACTTTCGCTTGAATAATCGTTATTTAGAAGGGTAGGGATTATTTACCCAATCATTGTATCTGCGAATCTGTCTCTACCATTCACCATCCATGTATTTTAAAGGATGCGACGTATCCGCTGAAACTACACGGCATTGTTAGCAGATGAAGAAGATCTTTTCAATAATTATGCTTTCTCCTCTTTTTTCTTCAAGACAGATAGCTCCATACATTGTTACAATTATTACATCTACGTTGTGTCAACATCACAGCATGTATTGAGAAACAAACCAGAGTAATTCTACCAAACAATGGCAATTGTTAAAAGTATCAACTATTTAAAACACGTGACTTCGTGCTCCATAAAATTTAAACACAATGATTTAAAGATCACGGCGACCAAATGTGACTGTAAGAAACTGCTATACGTAGGTAACGAAAGCATCACACGTGATTTTTTATGGCACGTTCGTATAACATTAATCAAAAAACACCGTAAAACCACGTACATCACAACTTTGTACAGAAATCTTTTCTAAATATTGCGTCAATGCTGACGAACTTTGTAATATATGACCTATCGTGAAGAGATAGAACATATTGCGATCACTCATAACCGAGAATGTGACATTTTTATGATAGACCATCAGACTGATACAACACAAACATATTAAAATATGACGTATTTCGAAACATTGTCAGTTGTAATGTTTTGGCTTGAGTAAGTCACTGTTATTTTTCACGCTGTTTTGTCATGGCAATCTCATTATAGTCAAATAAATATTTTTATTGCATTGCAGCGACTAATTTGGCATTTAGCACGTCTACTCAACTTCTATATCAACAGTACTTAAATCAGTGGGACGATCGATCTTTATCTAATTGAAAATGTATGTAACATAACCGTAAGCACACTATATTTTAATTAACTGACTGATAAGCTCTGGCATTTTTCGGACCCAATATGTTGTCTACTAGATGAGACAAAAATAACAGAATATTGTAACTGCGCAAGCTGAGATTTCTAAAACACCGTGAAGAATACTTAGCATGTAATGGGTCATACTTTTACGAAACAGTGAAATCAGTCGCGCTTAGAAAGGAGAGAATATACTAGACTAATCTTCAATCATGCGAAACTAACTGATTATTTCGAGCTAGAGATTGCAAGTACGACTGTGGAATTTGAGCCGATTCAATAAACTTTTTCACTAGGACCTTTTTAGTAAGAACATCGTCTTAAATCCAAAACCGACAGTAATTAATGGCAAAACTGTAAGCTCTGTTACATGTAAGCCCATTGCGAAACACAGTCTATCTTAGAGTTAATCCGAGAAAGCCGTTTGGCATCCCTTGAAGAACTTCCTTGACAAGAACATCTGTTATACATACTAATCTTAATAATTATGATAAATTTGTCCGACGAAATCAATAACAGTAAGTTGTGATAATTCCGTCCGGTTCGGTAACTATAGTTGAGCAATACATTCGAGACCAACTTTCACTGGTAAAGACCAAAGTTATTATGGTCATGTTCTGCGGAAGTACGATCCAGTTATAGAGAAAGCCAGCGCCAGGAACCAGTGTATTGCGTTTGTTGATCGGTTAAAAATATCTTGGAATAGTCCCCAATCTTAGGTAATGTAGCAATGCTATGACTTATCGTGATTTAATAGCAAAAGTAACGTATACTCGTAAGCTGGCTGGATTTAATTCCTGACAAACTTCTATCTTTGATCTTTTCATAATAGTTTTCTATTAACACTTCAATTGTAATATTACCAAAGTTCAGGGTTTCTTTCAAAGATGGCTAAGGTCAAATCGATCGTTCACTCTACAATAAAACATACCAAACCATTTTTAAATTTGTTCAAGCACATTAAGGACTAATCCCCAATCATTTTTTGTGACTAGAACATAGAATTCCAAGATGGTTTTACGGCAACCCACCATAACAAACCAAGCGTAAAGTGTGGATCTAAAAAACATTGTGAGAACATTGAGGATGCAATATCCATTTCGAAATTCCAGTTCTTCTATTTAAGTTTATGTTTAAAGGAGGAACACAATAAAAGCAACTGAGCCTGGATCCACGGCGGGGAATGTGAGCCCTTTTTGCTTTAAATAGAATCGTTTCTTAGTCATGGATCTTTGTCATCGACTTGGGGCTGGTGAGTGTACGGTGCAAGTAAGTGGTTTGAGTATTTTGGTAGCGAAATGATTAACAGTGAAATTTGTTTTAGAAAGTAGTAGGAAAAAATAAATTTACAAGAAATGAGCATCTCTCATGTAAAAGGATAAGACTCAATATTTGAACCCTTCTTACAATTTCTTGTTAAGTTTTCTCTTACTCAAATTCCACTAGTTTGGAACGTAATCAAACCTGTTCAGGGCATTAAAAACTTAATTACATCCTAATCTCATCAAAACTCGCCACAAAAACGTTATTAGTTAGCAATAAAAAAGTTTCTCATAACCTTGAATTAAACCAACAATATGGCGATGCAATAGCAACCGGCATCGTCTTATGCAAATAAATCAACTTCAGACTGTACAGTAGACATCGTTGAAACACCCAGTAGTCAGACTTGGCTAAAACTTTCTATTAATAAGATATGAGACAAACTCAAATTGATTTATTTCTGAAAGTTAATGTTGCTCATCTCTCAAAAACAGTCTAAAAAAAAAGTTCTGGAAAGCCAATGGTTCTGTTTGTTAGGTTAGAATAAAATAGGTATCAAAGTTTCGATGTGAATCAATCCTCGGAATAGGAAGAACTGTAAGTAAGGGAAAATGCACCTAAACGCAAGCAAGGCGACATACGCATCATAGGTAATATTAGACATGTAAACAACTATGTCATTTAGAATGATTTTCCTTTCCCTGTTTACTGCTCTGATTCAGTACCTATGGTTCATTGTTCAAAGAGACATCAACATCAGTACCTACGCACGAAGAAGGTCGTAAATAAGGCATAAGTGTTGGGTCAGTTAATTATAGGAAATACAAACATCAATTACCGTTTGCAGCCGAACAAAAATTGTAATATATCGTCATTTCAGAATACGCCTATCGTCACCAAACTAGCCTCTACTAGACTCGTCAAAAACCTTCTAAACAAAACCCACATTTTGAGAAGTTGATAAAAAGTTGAAGTTGTTTTGTAGTCTGTTTGTAGCACTGATATTATATTGGTTGCCGCTTGGATGAGATTACCAATTTAAACATTATTATGTGCGAAAATTAGCCTTTTTGCCCCTCCGAAATAACGTATACATTTATATAGTACATAATCCGCATTTACGTTGTTATTGCATTGCACTGTAGCGGTTACCGTGCCTTCTTGGCATAATGTGTGATACCTATAAATAAAATCTTCCATTACTAGTAAATCCTATCAGCTGATATGCACGCCATTTCGAGTACCATCATGATGTGCACTTCTTGTAGCAACCTATCGCGATCTATTTGTAAGGGGGATTTACAAAGAAAGTTTTATTTGAATTGCTATAAGTGGCAATCAGATTATAGGAATTACAATTGGCTTGTAAACAAAGTAAAAGTAGGGCCCATGTCTAGAACTAAATATGAATAAATGGTTTTACACAGGAGAGATGATTTCAACGCTTACTAGGCACGAGGGTAACAGTTTACCTACTACATACTTATATGCATCCACATCAATACTATTTAATATGGCATAACGAGGAAAATAAACAAAATAGGTATCGTGACACGATACAATAAATAGGTATCATCACAATCATACATTAGCACAATGTTGCAAAATTGCGGTACTGGGTTTAGAAGATGATTTGAGAAGTGTAGAAGTAGTACTACATTATTTATCTAAACTGTTTAGTCATGGGTATATTAAAAAATCAATGACTAAACACGTGTTTTCATTAGAACTATCATAGTATACTACACTAGCTTAGTCACGTGAGATGGCAATACAGACTCACGCGACTGACGCCTGCTTACCATAGAAGCCAAAGTGCCTAGACGAGTGGTCGTCAAAAGCTTATCTCTGATAGACTTATGTTTTCCTGGTACAATTACATCAACGCAGTTACCCTCTTGTGCGGAAATAAAAGGCATTGTTGCAATCGAAGGAATAAGAGTTTAAAGGAAAATTTTACCCTGAAAGTAACGCAATGAAAAAAGCTACGGCTTAGAAGGTGATGACCGCTGATTGAGTGTCTAGTAGTTTGGACACAGATATGATATGATGAATAAATAATACTAGCAGTTTGGATAGAGATGACTTGTGGGGCAAACCTTCAATAAATTGCAATAAGGGAGGAGAATGTTGATGCCTCCTGTATAAAACTTTGCTTACTAAAAACCCACAGGAAGTGACCTGATTGTTCGTAGTAGTAAAATTTGCATGCACAGTATAATAATATGCAAGTTACAGATGACTAATAAATTGTATCGTCATAAAAGTTTGGTTCTGATTCACCAACGCTATGGTGGTTCTGTTTACTAACGATTCCGATTGATCTATTACATAGTATCATTGCATAATATTATGGTCTAACTGCTCTCAAAACGGTGAAGGAAAACATCGTGAGGAAACCGGCATGTCCTAGAACTAAAAATTCGAAGACATGTGACATCTACCAACCCGCACTGGGCCCGCGTGGTGGATTACAGCCCATTCCCTCTCATAGAGAGGAGGCCTGCGTCCCAGCAGTGGGAACAATATAGGCTGATGATGATGAAAAACTTGTGAATAATCACTTATTCAATAGAAATTCTTGTAAATCCTTCGCTTGTTTTATTTAGTGGAATCATTTATCCCACTACAATAATATTTTGAATGTGAAAGTTTGTATTTCTACGTTTCTAATATACAAAAACAGCATAATGGATTTGTATGAAATTTCACACACATTAGATATTTTATTTTAAGTATGTAACGTTATTTCTATCCCGATATATGGCCAAATTCTGAAGTCCAGCCAAACGAAGTGGCGGCCAGAAATTAGTTAGTGTTAATAAAATTGTTTTAAAACATAGATGGGTTTTTAGGTTTATTTTCGTACAAAGCCAAGTAGTGTATTACGTTTTTTAACGTTACGTATTAATTTTCTAGTCCGCACTAGAAAATTAACATCAATCATTTTACGTTTAATTAGTCGCACTAACTGTGACGTTACAACACGTGCCAATCAAAGGTGACCGCAATAGAAAACATTTTTGTAACCATAGCAAACCATATAGGTAGTAACAAACAAAGGTACCAGCTTTCACCTTGCTATGTAATTTATGAAATCCTAAACATACCAAGCCATTGACGACCGTAGTTGTCACATAAATGTACGAGAGCTAATGCCAGATTTGCGTGACAACATCATTTGAAGCTCGGTTTTTTTGATGTCATAAAATATGTAATATGATACTGTTTGCTAGCCAAAGGTCGAGGTCATAAGTTGAATGTCACTGTAACATTCAATCTAAAAACATATTGCTTATGTTTCCACTGACGCTTACGAGAAAGCGAATTAAACTTGTCACAATCGTCAAGACATTTGAAAACCGACTTTAAAACCAGCATACAAAGATGCTTTTCAGTTGACGAATTTGATAGTAAACGCGTTGGTTGTCAAAGAGTTTAAAATAATGAAAGTACTGAGTGTCAAATGAAGCGAAAGTGAGTTGTTTAAAGTAGGTTAAGGTACTTACTTATTCAGGGTGTACAGAACCCACATAAGCCTGATTGTGTTGATTGCATAAATACGACTCTGAACTCAAAACATTGACTCATCCTGGTCGATTCAACATTCAACTTTTACCGTTTACAAAGGTTTTGGGGTCATCTTCCAAGCTTACCAGGTACTAATAAACGGCAATACTAAAATATGGTTCCCAATCGGTGTTACATGGGGCTTAAAACATAAGTGGCAAATAGGGGATAATCCAATTTTTTTCATTGTCCGTCGGGTGGTTTATTGAAAAGTATTGGACACGTATTTTTCATAAAATTACGGAGATAAATTGAGTTGAAATGACGCATGACGTCAAATGTAGGTAAGTTTTATATCCTAATTGTGACGTAGTAAGCCCCCACTGTCCAACTTTAATGAATTTTAACTAAGTAATTTTTTAATATTTTGATAAAACAAAAAATACGTGTCTAATATTTTTGTATTACCTGTCTGACGGACAAAATAGAATGTGGTTTTCTTTACCCAGTCCGCACCCCTATTGTGGGTGTATTCAGGCACACCTCTGCCTAAGCCTGCAGGGATTACAGGCGTGATAATAACACATCCAACTACTAGTACTAATCTACAAAGTAGTCAGTTCATTTCCAAATAGGCTCTATTCTGCTATATTAAAGGTTGAATTCAGACCTTTGAAAATGCCAAACATTTAATTATAATACCTATTAGTTGCAGAACATAAACTTTTTACAGTCTTTATGATATTTGTGAGTTGAAAGTCATACATAATGCAGATTTAAAGTTCAAGGAGACATGTCATTTGTGGTGACTGATTTGATATTCATGCACGTTCATAATGATCACGATCATTTCAGCATACACTGTGTAGCATATACTTGTAACTGAAAAAAAATACCGGGCCGTATTAAAAACAGAATACAAAAAACGATACAATTTGTTTTTTTTTTCTATACAGTACATACAAAATACAAGGTAAACCAACATCCTCAATTAAAAAGTACTGCTAAGTATGTATCTACTACAGAACAAAATAAAATTAACACATTATGCTAGTATTATGGCAGAAACAGGCAACAGTATGGAAAAACAAACCTAAATCTAAAATTAGGATTTTTAATAACCTACGCAATGTTTAATTAGTGGCTAATACTGCAACCAAATAACGGAAACAACGCAATGCATTGGCTCAGTTCTGGACCGACACAACTTAGATTGCCATCGACACTAAGAAGAAGTGCATTAAATACATTACTTCGTTTTATATTTAAGTAATTATAATAATTGTCTGCAATTCATAAGGAACAGTCGCCATCACCCGATGAGGCCACGAAAGCAACCGTCATCACCTTCTGCCTAGCCTTTCACAACTTTTTTGGGGTCGGCTTCCAGTCTTACCCGATGCAGCTGAAAACAGCAGTATCAGTCTTTATATTAATATTCCTATAGTATCTTAATAGAATTCTGTTCTATCTTTTCTACACACTGTGTCTACATTTCTTATCCAACTTTCCTCTCGCAGGTCTGCTGGAAGAAATTTCTTTTGAAATAAGCAGTACCTTTGTGCTCTTGTATCTTAATGTATTGTCCTGTTAAGTGTTATGTGTGTACATAAATAAATAAATAAATAAATAGATCTTAAACATGTTTAAAAAAACACTAAATCAGTCAGCTCTAAACGTCACTTCCTGAAACTAAAATAGATATTACAATAAAATGTTGCTCATTTATCTTTCATAAAATAAGAACGAACTGGTAATATCCAGTTACTCCGAGATTTTTATCATTCACCTTAAGGGGTTAAAAGTTTTAAGTGTTAATGAGATTATTTTAAAGTAAATCATCCTAATAAAGACAGTAGGCATCAGTATTCAGTACCAATCGATTATTAAATTAAACCTCAACAAGTAATCTTACCAAAAATATTCCTTGTATTTATCCTGAAACGTTTTTACTAACATGATGCCATGCACGTAGACACCATAAAACATTTCCATTCCACTATCAATCATATGGGATATTGACCCAGGAATCAACTGAAGAAAGTTTGACGGTACTTTCAATCTCAATCAATCAATAATAGTATCGACTGACTTTGCATGAATAAACCAGCCAGTATGTGATTGACAGATCGAAATTGTCTATGGCAACTGTCAAAATAAAACATCAAAGTCAATTAGAAAACTCGTTTTTGTATCAACTCTTCCATTTTGCTTTGATGTGAAGTGATTTACTTTCTATCGTAACTTTTTACCGTTTCAATGTAAGTAAATTTAAGTTGCGCAACTGTTGCCGCACTCTCGAGCAATTTAAATTATGTAAGTGTACAAAGGAACTACATAGTTTAGTCACGAATCTTGCGCAATTCTAATTGTCGTTGTATTTCTGACTGAAAAATAATAATTGGCATGGTAATATTATTATTGTGCAATATTATCTTAAATCCTGAAACAGTACGTATCAAGTAACAAAAAACTAAAGTTTAAATAAGAATTTTAACTTAAAATGACTATCATGCACTGATGTCGTGGTTCGTGACCAAAGCTGGCTTCGACTTTTCCTGTACTTTGTTTAAACCGATAAGCAACTTCCATGCGTAACGTGATAGCAGTAAAGTTCAAATTTCAATATCCCCTTTGTTTCATTGTACTAAGCTTCCGCCTGCAACAGTGAAGATGTTCTCAAGAAATGAGGTCACTGAATTTGTTCAAGAAACATCTGTTAGAAGTATATTTAAAGACTTTTAGAGAGAGCTGGTTAAAGTAGGCGTCAAAGCAGTAGTTTCACAGCGATTTAGATAAGATCTGACCGAAAAATGGTAAAAGTTATATTTTTTTTGATACGCTAAGTTATTTTGCCCCAGAAAAGATTTACTTAAAGCATTGTTTACCCGCAGCCCAGAGTATAGATTTGTGCCCGGTTGATGACAAAAGACTAGCCCCCTATGATCAGGGACTAAAACATAACTGGCAAAATGAGCATTTCCTGTTGGGACAGATCTGCCTCACCCGTCGCATATTACCAGCTCCAGGTTATATTCACCCAAAAAAAAAAAAACAAACAAATGAAACCAGATTCGCTCTCTCTCTCTCTTTCAAATATGAATGAAACTTTTTGAACAATTAGAACGAAGATCGAGCACATCACACCTTGTACCTAACTACCGCAAATTATTTTGAAGTAATCCGGCAATGTAAACAAGATTGGTTAGCCATACAGAGTGATTCACCTCAGACGACCCAGTTAACACACATGGGGTAATGAGTTGGTCTACTAAAAATATACGCTGATTTTTCAGTCAAGAGTATCAAATTCTGCCTACATTAAACTTTCAGTTTTTAGTCATTTCTGTGACGCATTGCAGGGTTATAGTTGATTCAGACGCTTTGCACCATGATTTTCTGTTTAGGCTGTTTTGGGAAAAACCCTGTTTCGTGGATTCGCTTCTGTTCACACCGAGTCACTAATTATGCACAGTTTCTTATTTTCGTGAATCAGCTTTTTATTACCTTTGAACAGCTTTAATATTGAGTGTTTTTTTATCAGCTCTTTATGCTCACACACTCGTATCGTTATTGAAAGTAAGTTGAACGTTTCAACTTTCAATTGAGCTCGAAATCAACTTAAACTTACAATTTTTATTAAAGCTGAGTTTTACAATTATTTATTTCATAACTTTTATATTATTTTTAATACATGCGCGGTCAGAGTCAGATTACAATTGTTCTTAACGACGTCACGTTGCAATTAATACTTTTTGTTCTTTGTAATCAGCGCGTGACTCGTCCTGACAATTCTGTCTATTCTTTACTTGTGTCTTGTCGTTTTATAGAAGTTGCTTTAAGAGCGTTTATTCTTTGAAACTTTATTATATGCTTAGTACAAAGAGTATTTGAACCTTTAAGTGCTTATTTCTTAGAATAACTTACTTATTTGTAGGTGCTGAGTGCTTATTTGGCACTCGAATATCCATTTGTGTGTGCATGTCCATTTTGTCTGCCACTAATTGTTTCAAGTACCTGCAACAGTTCTCTTCTCCCTCTCTCTTTCTCTATCTCCCTCTACAACCAAGTATTGATTTTGAAATTTGAGGGGGACGTAAATTGGGGCACCATTGCTTCTACAAGGTGTTGTTTTTTATCCTCGTCAAATTTTAGGAGGTGGTCACAAAAAAAAAAAAAAACAATTAAAATGACGGTACCTAGTTAATTATTAATAAACGCTGTTTTTTTTGGTTGTTTAAGTTTGTCAATATTTCAGAATAACCCCCTTAACATGGTTTAGGGAATAAGAAATTATCAATTAAACGTTTGAGATTGTTTGTATGTGTGTAAGCGAGGTTATAGAGCAAGAACCAGACGGGCCGCGTTTAAAACACGGGTGGTTCACACATACCGATTTCCGGAAATAAGAAAAAAAATAAAAATTACCTACCCATTTTATTATTCATTGGGGACGAGAATCATTAGTATAGTTACCTCCTTGAAAATGACGAGGATGCAAAACAACACCTTGTATAGTAAATGCTGTATGTGTTCCATGTAATGCTAATGCGTAGTATGTACTTACTACATGTTACGAGAGCATCTTTTTATAGCCGAAATGATTTCAACCGATCACTCTTCATCAGACTATAAACTAGATTACGTTTGCCTATCAAGATAAGTGGTTGGCATAAATTGCGAAATATTAAGTCATTCAATAAAGATCTTTTGCAACGTATACATTTTCTATGGTGTATGACATAAAGGATTCTTCGACGTACTAGTTTACAGTAAGATTTATCCTATAAAAAGATTACATAATGCAGCCTTGGCAATGCTGCAGGAAATCAGCCTATAAAGCAGACAGTAGGATTGGATTGATAAGTTGATATTTCTACTTAAATTATTCTGGGGTACATTTAAAGAGTCTAAACTCACACTTACACAAGTGACGAACAATATAGGACCTTATTAACCTACCAGAGACCTAGAACCTATGCTATAATTGATCGAATCCTAGAACCATTAGTTTCGCACGAAGAGTTATGTTATCATTTATTATCAGAGTAAGTATCAGTTTGCTAGGTCTTTGATCCGAAGGTCGATTTTAAGTCACTATGAGATAGTGAACTAAATACTTCATCATGACGATCTATCAATCTTCTGACTTCATCGTCGGTTCCTTTATCCCTCGAAGTGACAACTGCTAAAATAGACTGACAGGGTGCGTATTAAGAATAATTCAAAAGGTTTGTTATTCTATAGACCTGTCTTGATGACGTCATAACGAACTTTGTCTGACATACAGTTTTGACGTAAAATTCCCACACGTACTCGTTTTTATAGCATTATTAAAACCTCGGACCTGAAGGCTCTACACTAACAATGAGCTTTACGAATCACAGGCGAATTTTATGGACTTTTGAAACACGTCTGCAATTCTAAATTCCAAACTCAAAATGTAACGATCACATAATGTAATGCCAGATAATAAATTTCGCCACCAAGCACATAAATATTTTCATAATCATGATACCCAAAACATACTTCAAAATGTAGGTCTCACGTCAACACAAACCCAATTCAGGAGCTATTTCAGTTTAAACGCCCACACCACATCTGGTTGGATTATCCCAGGTTGAGTCTAGAAATCTAGATCAAAGGGTCAACAAAACACTCATTCGACAGATGGAGATTAAACACGTGAAATACCTAACCTCCCACTTTTTGTTATAAGACTCGGATACAACTATTGGGACATTGCGTTTGTCGGAATTCATGTCGAAACGTTGGAAGTTGGTAACTTTACGTGTATTAATTATTATGTTCTTTCCATATAGTGTTTAAGGGCCAAATTAAACCTACTTGATGGATGTCAAGTTCAGCCAAATAATGGGGCCAGACGGTTCTGCAATCACGCGACTTAGTCACGCCCGGCTGTGTCGAAAGGCCGTGTTGTGGCGCTCCCACACAAACCGTTTCGGCATGTAATTTTTTTAGCCACGAACTGTTTTTGTTTGCGGAAATAATTTGAGAATTATTTTGTACTTCATTAGAGGAAAAAAAACAACGCGTATACGTAGGTTAACCTGACCGTTGAGAAGTGTGGATTTATATATTTAATAAGTCTTGTCAAATACATTTTAGGTTTAAATCTTTCTGCAATTTTTACAATTACCTACATATTTAATAAACTAATCAAATAAAAAAATTAGTAAAAGACAATGCCCAAGCACGTCGAATTGATCACGAACAAATCACATGGCTTAGTTAGCCTTTGTCTGATAAAAATTTAAATATACAGTCTGTTTAATCTCTAACACACCTAAAGAATGTCGGTGACATTTAGAAATATTTTAAGACCGTTCTTGAACTGTTAAAGGCTTATATAGGCTAATTTTAGAACCAGTAACATTGTTTGGTAACAGCCAAATAATAATTTTTTAACCGTATTTCCTGCTTGCCAAAAAATATGAACTAACGAGTATATTATGCGAGTTATACTTCCTAGTTGATCTATTAATAATTTATTTGAATGTAACAGTTTTTCATTTCTCGCACCTTGCAATAGTCAAACACGATTCTTCCTTGTAGTCGGTCACATAGCAATGTATGCTGTAACTATTGCAATTTACCTATATTTAACTCACTTGTAGCATATTGCTTGTAATCTTGGAAAACTTAACCCAGCTTCGATTTCAATCACCGTGTTCGATGATTCTGTACCTAAAAACCTCGGCACTACCATCAGTTCTTGCTTATTAGCAATTCTACACCCATTATTATATCTATAAGTAGTAGATAGAGCGGGAAGGCACAGCTGTGAAATAGCTAGTCTAACTGTGCCAAGGCGAAACCTCACTGTCGCCTACTCGACAGTACAAACTCTAACTTATATGCATGTAATTAGGCACGACAGTTTTACTTGGAAACTGATAATTTGCAGAATTGTTAGTTAGTTTGATAGGTACCCCGCGTGTATACCCATTTGCAAAAACGTGATATTTGTTTTGATAAGTCTTGTCAAAAACATGTTCTGTGTCAAACGTCTATCGCATGTTTTGAAGTTGTTCCAGACATGTTTTGCTAGCTCTTTTGTTGAGATGTTTTACAAGTTTTCGGTAATACAACACACATCTGCTGGTCTACCATGACGTCTTAAAACATTATTGTTTTACTCCTTTTCCAGTGTGGGAAAGAGACGGCGCTAGACATCCTGTATAGCTCCGTCTCTTTCCCACACTGGAATAAGAGTAACCACCTGGTTTTAGGTGTAAAAAATGAAACTAGTACAGACACACAAATTGTTGAATACATGTTTACAGTTTGCTGTAAACGCGAGGCTAAAACGTTTAATAGTGAGCCTTTTGTTTCAAAATGTAATTGAAGTTACTTATAGAATACTGAATCGAAAATTTGACTGCACTAAACAAGCTACGAATCTAATTCTAATACAACGCTTCATCATTTAATGAAACTCAATTAGAAGTATTTTCCAGTTAAGAGTTAAAGGCTTACTTGCTTTTGCTGCAATACTATTTCAATAAATGGGCCTCATATTCATAACGTCCATGAAAAAGACGTCACTAATGTATACTAGTATTATACAGATAGTAACATTAAACTGAACTTAATAACCAATTTGACCTTTGTTTTAACAAATTCAATTAATTCTGCATGTAAATTCTCGTGACACATCAATTAAATAATTGATAATAATGATGAAGCTAAAGTACATTTTCCTGCATAGTTACAGTGAATTTCGTGCTGTAATACTAAATTCAGTCATGGACTTTACCTACATAATATATCAAAAACATTTTGCGTCGTACTTTTAGGATGGGTGATCATCGCGGCACATGAAGACCTGAACCGCTCTTGCGGAACTGATAGCACTGTTATTGTTGTTTTTATTAATTTCAACGATAATATCTAAGCAACTTTATCGCGATTTGATAAAAAAACACGAAGGTTTGTTTTGAATTGATTCAAAGATCTGGGTTTTTTTGCAAACAAGGAAAACACATGTCATTATACTTATGCTACATGTACTTAAAAAAGTAGCTTTTTGTGAGTCATAAAAATCACCTTAGGTAGCTTTAAATGCAACAGGAAATTTTGATAAAGCAGAGTTGATTCATCATTTTTCTGAAATTGCAAAGCCTTTTAGTTATCAAAAGGACACGAGTAGCGAAGTGGAAAGTGGCTTTATGACAAACAAAGATTATAGAATCGAAGGCAAATGCACGCAGCTGTTATCAACAAACTCAATGATATAAGATTACCTGAACCATTGAGAATCTCTCCAGATTATTATGTGAATCAGAAATTATACAATAGGCAGATTATCACTGGTCACAAGTGTGGCACAAGTACAATAAAATCACTTGATATGCAGTAATACTTTTACAACCGCGTGACAAATTATGATTTCATATGCAATTATTTAATAGAAAACCCCAATCTTATCTGATTAAATTTAATGATACTTTAAACACATTTCCTGCGCTTAGATAAAACGCAGTAACCATCGAGTGTCTTCAGAGACCTTTTGAAATAGATACTTATCCACTATTTCCAGTTATATCTACTCAATATCTATTATCTCGTCTATTTATACAATTCCGAGTAATAACGAGTATTTGTAATAGCACTATCTTTACAGATATGGAGCCAAACAATGATTGCAACACGGACAATGCAGGGATGTTTATAAACAAAGGTGCAATCTCATTAGGGTTTAACGAACTTTCAGCATACATTTAACTATTAAACCTACCACACTTAAGAGCGTTTACACCTTACGGCATTTCATACAAACTTTCAAGTCCTTTTTTTTTTTTTTGCCGATGGTAAATCATCAAATGACTTCTCCCGCTCTGGGTGGAGCGGGAGGGAGTGTCAGACTTGTACTGACTAAAACCCACCCATGTTCCTTCTTCGCCCTTTGTGTTCCAGGGCCGCGGTATCTCTTTCAAACAACCCGCAGCAACTTTCAAGTCCTTATTTTCCAAAATGTCTGAACCGATTTTAACGACACTTAATACGCATAAGCAGGATACATAGGTCTAAATTTACTCAAAACATTTTCGAAATGTCTTAAAAGAAAGATAATTGGAAACTTATGTTTCTATATATAATTTATTATCGGTCTAATTTAGATAGGTTTAACACTATTTTTCGGAAATGTCTTTAGTAACTTTTTAGACCTATGTATCCTGCTTATGCGTATGAAGTTTCATTAAAATCGGTTTGTATGGAATGTCGTAAGGCGTAAGCGCTCTTAATGCTTTTACAGTAACGGTCTATCAGCCAGATGTTATAATAATAATAATAATAATAATTTCTTTATTCGAGTATCCATGACTCAAAAACTGTTAGTAAAACTTAAGACTATGTTAGTAAGCACTAATAAAATAAACAACACAATGGATCACCGCTGCGCCAACCCGTGAGAAATCGCACAACAGCGACCAACATAAACACAGTCTAGGCGACTTGCTATCATGCTTAGGATACTGTTGGTGCTGCCCCACACCCTGCGCACCAGGGAAGCGCACCTTTTACGCATTATCGTGTAAAAACAATCCACATGCGCATCTGCGAACATCCCCGACGCACTACAGTAGCGGGGCAGCCCCACCAGCATCCTAAACGCGTTATTATACTGAACGCGGAGAGCACTGTATGATCTTCGCGTACATCTAGCCCACAGGCTGCACGTGTAAAAAGAAGTACAGTACGCTCGAAAGAGCGTGACTTTGACTGGAAGTGAGCATCGTGCAAACCTGCGAACCAACATGTTCGCTCTAACCGACAATGCCCTCCGCTCACGTTCAATGTCATCATCGTCTTTGAGGTCAGGGGTCAACACATGACCAAGGTATTTAAACTTTTGGACTCTCTGCAATGGTGTGCCATACAACAGTACAGGAGGCACTCTGTCAGGGCTTTTACCCCCAGCCTTTGTTATGTGCTTGGTTACCAACAGTGAACTAGAAATAATATGTTCTAGCTTACAAACGAAACAGAATTGAGGACAAGGCTTTGTTGAGAATCGGGACCATCTGTTATGGCCTTCTAGCAACCATATATTTTGTTCAAAACTTCCTTTTTAGTTGCTGTTTGGGATGGGATCAAACGCGTGGTTCTACATGTTCTCTCACGTTTTACTACAAAATACTCCAGTTTTTTTTATTTATTTTGAAATCAAAATCGCGTATCAATGTTTACGTGCAATATAAACAGGCATAAATCGAAGGATTTCTAGGTGAACTGTCGATGGATGAATTACTTGCGTTTAAATCAAGGTGAAGAACGGGTTTCTTATGTTTGTGTTTACTTTTCCGATCGGTTCCTCATTCGCTTGTATGTAACCTGGAAACCGTAATCTTAGTCGTTATTTGGATGATGCAGTTTTCTTATAGTTTTCCAATTATAATGGTGTCTATTTATTATGCAAGTAAATGTTTTTATGATCTGTAATGGCAAATGATGATAACAAAACTGAAGAAGCATCAAAAGACAGACTTAGGATCGAGATTAGTTTCAGCCGTTGTACAAAATCAAATTGTGAAACTGCTCTGATCCTACTAATATTATAAATGCGAAAGTTTGTGAAGATGGATGGATGGATGGATGGATGGATGGATGTTTGTTACTCTTTCACGCAAAAACTACAGAATGGATTTGGATGAAATTTGGCACACGGGTAGTTTATAACCTGCCTTAACACACAGGACTTTTTATCCCGATAGTATGTTCCCGCGGGACAATTATCGAACTCCATGCGGGCGACGCCGCTGGCATAAGCTAGTCTCAAATAGATTTGGATAACAGTAGCAGAATGTTGATGATAATGACTAGCAAAAGACAGAATTGTGTGGAAAAGGTAAAAATAGAATAGGGGACCGGACTGGGTAAAGAAAACGACATTCTATTTTGTCCGTCAGACAGGTAATACAAAAATATTAGACACGTATTTTTTTTTTATCAAAATATCAAAAAATTACTTAGTTAAAACTCATTAAAGTTGGAGAGTGGGGGCTTACTACGTCACAAGTAGGTATAAAACTTACCTACATGTGACGTCATGCGCCATTTCCACTCAATATATCTCCGTAATTTTATGACCACGTGAAAAAAGAAAAAATACGTGTCGAATACTTTTCAATAAACTACCCGAAGGAAAAAGAAAAAAAAATTGGATTGTCCCCTATTGTGTGGAGAAGGTAAAGGAAGTGATAAAACAGGCTAGTTACTTTAGGTTACAAATGCTGTATCGTTTCTCAAAACATATTTTGGAAACCGATCGAATCGAAGTTTCTTTCTAAAGGATTTTATAGATATGTAGAAGGATGCTCAGAATACAATGGATATTTACTGTAAGAAAATACAACATTCAAAAACAAACCTGATTCACCCACCATGTTTTCGTTCATAATATAAACCAGGTTTTAATTGGGAAATTTTCTCTAAGAAGATGTTTGGGTATTACTCAGCTTTTGTATATGGAAATATGTACATATTTCGGTGGTTAAATACCGCTGAAAACCTGAAAATTTTCCGCAATATACTAGAGTTTGCTTGATTCCATGAAGACCTTGTGGTAACTAGGTAATTAAGCATTAAGATGTATTTTAATTCTAGTGAACACTAATTTCCGTGAATCACTGAAATTGGTATTGTAGTATATAATAATATTATACATTTATATGTAGTTTTAATGACGCATGTGCGAAGAAAAAACTCGTAACAATTACGAATTTAATATTATGTTCTCAAGATACGTCTTTACCAACGTATGGAAACGATTCTTAGTAATGCATATTATTTACTTATGTAACTATAACTAGTGTATTATTTTATTAATGTTTGTTGTAAAATCTACTCACCTGTAAAATACGTTTATGACTCACGACATACCCCTTCACTGATTTTATATAGAAGTCATAGTATGTACTTCGATGTCACGATTAAAACGTTTTCGACTTTCCACTTCGATTTTGTAAAGGTACTTTCCTTGTCGGCCATAAAACGTCTTTTCATTGAAGTATTTTCGGTTTTTCATCACTAAATATTGTAGCTATGGGAAACAAATTCTCTAAGGTCAATAACACGAGCCAATGCCGTATTCATCACAACACGGAACATCTGCCGTTTGAGTTTCCTATATACCTACATAGAAAACAGATTTTTCATCGTTTATTATTACTTGAGCTTAAATATTATGGCCCTCGCCTACTTATAAATCCCACAAGTAGAAAAAAGGTCAACTATTTTTAGACTTAGCACTACTTGGGAGATTATATCGAGATGATTTTAAAGTGTAGGCAAAACCGTATGGTAAATAAAACTCCCTTAATCAAAAAGTGGGTACTCTTCGGGAAAACCCGAGTTATACGGGCTGTTTATCATCTTACGTACTTACTTTTTCCAGTGTAAAACGTAACGGTACTACCTACTTACAGTCTGGAAGTAAGTTGGTTCGTATCGCTTGATCTATGACCTGAATCTGCTGCTGTGGCGTTTGATTATGGCTGAAATTTTATTTTTTTCTTTTGCGTATAGGGGCATTACCAGAGGGCATTATAGCATATGAAACGAAATGTAACATTCATTAAAAATCAGAAGTTCTTAGGTACACAGAATTTTTTCCGAGGAAACAAAACACACGTCAATTCCTGAGATCCTTACAAATGGTCTTAATTTTGTTTCGTCCACGTTCATAGATCTGGTTAAACTTTCAATCATCAACGGTTCAGGGAATTAGACTAACGGTAAAGAAATTGAGTAGTAAATTGCATCAAATAAGCGTGAAAGGTTGGATTATGCTATGATTATTCCACCTTACAGCAATTATTATTAGGCTTGAACTTCACATATTTTGCAGCCAAAAATGACTTAAAAACAGTAAAGGGGGCTTTTATTGTTTTAAAATCAACTTGGTAAATCTGTGAACTATAGAGAAACGTATCTGGAAACCTTCACGACTTCAGGTAGGTAATTATAAATGGCCAGTTTGAAATTTTCATTATTATTTCAATACCCATTTTTTATGAGCATAATCTATACGTTCTATAAGACCATACCTACATGCATTAGTACATGAGTTATCTGTAGATTTATTTCTCCGGCATTTTCTCATTTCCTTGCAGTTTACTAAACCGATAATCGAAGGTTTGTTAGTACTGTTTTAAAGTCACGTTCCTATAGAAACGTGAAGTTTTGTTATTTGCTATTGTAACTGTCATGCTATTTAATCAATAAGGTGTAAGGAGAAGTAAATTATTGTAGTACTCATACGACATTATTTTATGACCGAAATGAGTTATAAAAGAAATAAGTACGCAAGTTTCAATCTACTGATGATATGCAACTTGTGGGCGACTATTCCAAACAAATGTAAGGTAAAATAAACCCTTTTCCGTTAGGCTTAAGACCTATACTTAAACAGACAAGTTTGTTGCCAAGGAGCCAAAGGTCCGACCTACACTAACGTTGCATTGCAATAAAAACTTAATCACTCAGTAATCCCAGACGTTGGAGTCATATAATACATTTGCCTACACCGTTAAGATACGAGTTAATTGCTGAAACCCAACTCATACGGCACACAGTGAAGCAATCAAACCGACTCACATTGGTATAATCAACTTCATTTATAACTCCACAATTTAACTTTATCCGCGTATGTATTTCGAAATAGTAGTAGTTGTTTTCAGTTCAAGTGTGTGTGGTTGACTGTACACAGCCGCACGCGTCTCAAGTGTGATATGACCCGACACGTGATGCCTATATGCGGCCATAGAGTAATATTGTGCAGACGGCTCGCAGCGTACAAGTCCATATAGACTAATTAATTTAAATTGTGTACTCACAACAAATTGTTTTAATTGCCAGATTAATATTTTGCTATTACCTATACGTGTTTGTGAATAAAAATGAATGAAAGGGGATTTTGTAATCTCAAAGTATCAAATAAACGTGATTACTTCATTCAACTGTTACTTTTAACTGGTTATAAACTCAATAACATTCAGTACCAGTACCCAAATGACATAACGATTACTCTGGTAGGCGCAGTCACGTAATTGGTGCTTGTTGTCAATCTAACGAATCA
This sequence comes from Cerastis leucographa, assembly GCA_963082945.1. Classification (NCBI taxonomy): domain Eukaryota; kingdom Metazoa; phylum Arthropoda; class Insecta; order Lepidoptera; family Noctuidae; genus Cerastis; species Cerastis leucographa. The sequence continues at coordinate 11,127,808 of OY720356.1, read as the reverse complement.
ACTTTTGCAACCGACACAAAGGTATTCAGGTATTCACAATTGCGTTAAACCAATTCGCAGTGCATTGTCTTACAACTAGGTCAGTCTGACCCCGACAAAACGGATACTTGATAATTATTGCTATAGCGACCATAGTTTAATAGTAAAGCGCATTTGTTTGGTCGATAAGGCCTTATCGGACAATAAAATATGAAACAATAAAGGTAAATCATGAGAAATTAGATTCATATCTTGAAATAGCTGGGAATTCCATTATTTGGAAACCCAGCGTAAATAATAATCTGAGATATTAAAATTTGGTCGATTATGTTTATGAATAATTTGTAAATTCCCATTTTGTTTACAATAATAGCTGTAGATAAAATGAAACACACCTTAGCTTGGTGGAACGATAACCTTAAAAACATGATATGGAGAGACTGTATGTAGAAGAGCTTCAGCGTATAAGAGGTCTTTATCTAGAAGTTTGTTGTAAAAAGCTGAGTTGATTGACTCGTTGAGAAAGTTTGATAACTATCGAATTATAATCTGATTCATAATTATCAATGATAGTTATCACTCTGAACTCTGATTTATAAAGCTTGCGTAGGCATCAAAAGTGGATTAGGAATCCTATTTATTCAAGGCAATATTTGATTTGTTCTGTGACATAAACGTAGGTGGTCGAAGTAACGCACACATAAACAGATTTTATATAAACCCGCGAAGTGTGTGTCTTACGCGTGTATATTTCAACTGAAACTAAACGGGGACTTTTACTATAACCTTTGTGTTTATAGTTTGTTCTCGAAATAACGAAAATTAAATTGGAGGAAGGCGTGGGATTCCTCTTCATTTAGGAGATCGATTGCTTCAAAGAAAATCGTGGAATCTCGATACGATCTTCAATTGAAACACAACATGAGTTGATCAACTCGAGAAAGTCCAGTTCCAATTAAATTTCATTATCTACTATCTTCTTATTACAAAAGATACTGAATCTTACAGAAAGTTGAAAATTTTATAGACAGTATCAGTCTACTTTGTAATTTATAAAATTAATATTACACCTAGGTATAATTATTCATGTGTACAAGGTAATATGTTTCTTTATAAAAAGCACTTCACATCGTTTATGAGTACATAAATCACATGTGCATATTATTATTCACTCAACAGTATGAACGCTTAACGAGTAATAAACAAATAACCTATTGTAACTCCTGAACACAAAACAAGCATTGGTTTATCACAAATAATGGTTTCCGCTGACTGTTACTAAGCCAGACTTAGGGCCTATTTCACCACCTGCGATTAAGTTCCCTTGAACTTCTTTAGCAGATAATTTTAAACAAATCTTGTTCCATTTTTGAATTTATTCCATAAGTACTAGCTATTTGGACATCGTGAAATAGGCCCTTAGATCCAGGTATCGGAAAGTAGAGGTCACGTTGAAAGATGTGCTATGGACCATCAAACTAAGCAACTTTCTCAGTAGGCCCAACGTAGTATTTGCGCAAAAAAATCTGCTGCCTGATGGTGTAAACCCACCCCACCACGCCCTTATACATGACCAAACTTTTTAGATAAATTTCACCGGATGAAAATAATATTATAACGATAACAGACAGCTAATAACGTTTTTCTGTCAGTACAATAAAAAAGAAAACAACTTTGCTTATGGTAAAGCAGATAGTGAATGGAAAAATCTGTAGGACACCTAAACATGCATTCTTCCACTGGCATAGCGACGAATTTTAAAGCATCTTAACATTTTTCGGTAACATCAGCAAATAAAATGATGAAAAAGACAAAACAGTTTAGATCTAGGTAGATCTGATAGCGAACGGAAAACTCTGAATATAATCTAATCTTTAACTCTATTATTGACAAAGAATGATTTCTAGGCGCATTTTACAGAGGCTTAACATTTTTTAGCAATATTAACAATTAGATTGAAAAGGTTTCAGTTTTATATCATACTGATTGAAAAAATCTTTATGACAGCGAATCTTGCTTTCTATCCATGACTGTTTGGCATAGATTAAAGGTTTGTTTGAAATCTGTAAATATTAAAAACATCAATCTGTATAAAAATGGGTTTTAGATAATTTCAGGCTGTTCAGATGTTTATTATTAAAGTATTTCGAATACTAATGAATGATGTAAGAGTTTATATAATTAACTGTAAACTGTTACAACAAAGTAATAGGTAACAAAATTGTTATTAATTTGATAGTTAGAAATAATTGATTGTTTTCATGCCGAGTCTTACAAAGATCGCTTGTATCATTTCATCATAATTTATTTTATTTCTAAAGAAAAAGGTTTTTTTGTCGAAACCAATTGTTTTAAAAGCTGGTCAATTAAAATAACGCCACGCTATGCACTCAATGACGCAAAATAAATCGAAAAAGATGTCATAATTACTACGATGAAGTATTTACTATGGAGGTACTGGCTAAAATTGTAAGCAGAAACTACTGGAATATTTTATGAATACATAACATAAATATACAAAATAATCTGCCAATAACGCTTTGAATTTTAATTGAAATATTTTATATCATTTACATAATTGCTACACCAAATATGATATTAATACTGGTTAACTTCTAAGAATAAATTAACATTGGCCAAATTAAATCAATAAAAATAACTACTGTGGTTTAGTTACTTAAAAAAAACATGAAACAGAAAACATAATATTATAATAAACATAATATAACATATCATCACGCTTGTTTTCCCCAATATGTTAGGTAGAGATGTACCATTTACCTATATATTACATACTTGCTCATAAGTCATACGAAAGATGTCTCACAAGCACGGATTTAAGATAAATTAATCAAATACCGAGACAGTTCAAGCATCTGAGATAAGCTTAATCACACACGCAGTCGTTTGTTTTTTATCTAGACATTGACATTAACCGTTTGTCTCTTATCTCGAGAGCAAAGAACTTATAAACTAGCTGGAATGAGTACAAACAAAATGTCTATATCAAAAAACCGTTTAGAAATTAATTTTATTTCAAACACGTATAGTTCGTGTTACTTTAATTCATACGAATATCATGTCAAAGGGAAAAAAACTTCAGAGCGAGATAGCTTCGAGAGTGGATTGTGTCCTTGTCTAGCAATTGCTATTAAAAGAAAATTTAAAATAATGAAATTACGTTGATAGCTAGCACATAAATCGTGACGGGATTATTTTAATATCTGTATTTATAAACTTTTGCACATTTAAAATAAAAATAAAGTAGGAAGTATAGTTTTTTTTTTCAAAACTGCTCTATCTTTGATGAACAGTCTGGCGTTGATCTAGCAAGAGGATTGCTACCACATATGTGGCCGTACAGTATCCCCTTATCACTCTAATAAGTAGGTGTCGGCAGTTTTTATACAGCACGTAATTTTGAATAAACTACTACCGGGTGCCAGCAAGTTATAACACAATAATAACTGTACCAAATGTAAGTACAAAATAATGGATACCCTATTAGAAAAAGATGACATCCACTTTCGAAGTTTTCTCGCTCAGAACGCTTTTGAGTTGCCCGTACTCATTCCAGTTAGTATGTAAGTTCCTTGCTCGAGAGTAATTTATTGACATTTGCTGACTTGATGTCACATGACAAACGTGGAGAAAAGTGAAAGTTACAGTATCACCACTTAAAATGTGCAGCTCAAGATGGCGTTGCTCCTCAAGAAAATTTGCATCAATATGTCCAACTTGGTACCTACATTTTAAATCCTAGTTCTATATTTTCCCGCCTGCACAGATAAGTTTTTTGAAGTTTACGGACTTTGACGGCTGGAGAAACTGTAGCCACTGCTTGGATGGTTTCGTAATGCTAATGAGTTTAATCTTGCTGTGAGTTGACATTAGAGATCTTTGTTTTTTAACATCGTCACCTTTCCCAACTATGTTGGGATCGGCATCCAGTTTAATTGGATGCAGGGGAATATTAGTAAATTACATGGAGTGGCGACCTTTCTAATCTCCACAACCCGGTTAAAAACTAGGTAATACATACGACGTTTGGTCTATCCGTAGCCATTGCCGATTGTTTTGTCCTAATATTTTTTTAATATTATTCAAAATATTAAACGATATATAAAACCCACATCACAAGATATGGCCATGCATGATACTAAACTAGAACCTTTAAGCGTGGGATTCCAAAATAAAAACCTCTTAAAGCCAGTTATGGACACAAACTAAACACAAACTTTCAAAAAGAGCGGGTTTCCTTATGTAGAAACCGGAAAAGATGCATACCATATCATGCTCATATTATCTAACGGGAAAAAACTTGAGGATAAGATGTAATCAAATTATAATAAGGAAAAACCGTCCATTGTTCCAAATATGGTACAAATTAACATGTAACGGTTCTCACACTTTCATAAAAGCCTGTCCACAGTAAACAATACATTAGTTGTATGTCTGTCTCGGTTAAAAAGTAGACTGGATTAGAAAATGAACGGGTGATATTGATAACAGATACTGGTTAGGCAGCAATTACTAGTATGAACAAGATGCCGAATTGTCGACGTAGTTATCTTTTTCAAATAACAAATATAATTGATCAATGTCAAATCGAACGATAGCTTTTGAAAAGAGAACTGAAAAATAATAGACCAGAAGAAAAATAATTGAATAGCGATTCTCAAGCATAGAAACTTCTTGATTAGTTACATCATATTTTGTGACTGACATATCGTTGCAGATTCTACATTATCTAATCGATGTTTCCAAGGTTTTCATAACACTTCGGAAATTCTAAATACTGCTTATTAATCTTTGCCAATCAACAAAAAACCAGCATTCATCGAGTAATTTATTGATATTCTAACCAAACGGTAACAGTATTTTTTTAATTTCGTTGTAATTTTCCATAAACCGAATTATGATGGTCTATGGTCGGAGTAGGTAAGATAACCGAGACTATTTATCTTAGGTAAGTATGTGACAATATAATGAATAGCAGAATTTAGTCGGTCACGATACCATTGCATGTTTTACATCGTGATGTACTAACCATGTCGGTATTATCTCTGTACTTATCGCGTCTTTTTTATGTGATTCGGTATTGATCTGAAAATCAGTATGTTACTGTTAAATTCTTAAGTTTGACTTTTCAGTTAACAACCGGAACTTAAGGAAAAGTACTTATTAGTTACAGGAAAAAGACAACCAGTCAAAATATTTCACAAGTATATGGCAAGTAAATACTTATTGAAAAGGAAATTAGGATTACTATCATAACGAGACGTGAAAAATAATTCTATGGGTATAGAAGCCAACATATTATTCTACAGCGATTTGTTTTCCTCTACTGAAAACTGTGGAAAATAAGACTTTATTATTGCAAAAGGAACAATAACACCATCGCGAATCACTTTTCTATAAGTTTTCAGGTCCATCCATCTGTTTCGAATCTCTTAACAAAATTTTTGTATTAAAGAAATACGACGTCATCAAAGTTCTTATAGACACAGGTGCTCCTGTATATTGTTTCGCCGTCTTTTGTTAACACTTTGACACGTTTAATATTGTCTGATGAAATATTCTAAAGGAAATGTTTAATTTTCGGCCATAAGATGTACATTTATTGGAAAAGAGGAAAAAATACCACGAACTTATATTCTTTCGTGAATGTAAGCCTGATTTGCTGTGCACAAAAAGTAATAGTTTTTCAATTATTGCCCCATTATATTCAACATGGCGTCTTCCAGTTTGCAATTTGCTTTCGTTCTGAAATCATGTCACACAAAAACATAATATCACATCGAAGTTAAATTATGAAAAGTATATGTTTTTGTAATTAATTATTATTATTGGTCTCTAAGACATAATTTTCAACTAACTATAAGCAAGTGTGGCGATTTCATCGTTAAAAAACTATATCTCTTATGTACTACTTTTTTGGAGTGTACTTCTGAACGAAAAATTCAAAATGACATTTTGTTCTGACAAGTGACATCAGTGTCCGTCAGTCAGTCTCGTTTGTCTCATATGGTCTAACGTTTTATGAAAACAGAGAACAAAACAAATACGAAAGCATCGAAAAAAACAGTTCTGATAAACAATTATTATCAAATAACAATTTCTAGGTTATGTAAACGTCATCTCTACAACCTGTCATGGCCGTCATAACTCTCGCGACAAACGTCAAACATTTTTAATTTTTATTATGTGCATTAAAACCATCTATTACTATTTAAAAAATGTTACTTTATTCTAGTCAGGGGATTGTTTCCCACCTTTCCTGAAAGGTACAGGTCATGGCCGGACTCCCATACAAAAATGTAACATCTCCTTTATTTTACTATTTTGTGAGATATTTTATCTCTTAGATACTCTCATCTAACTACCATTATAATTTCATACCACAAAACTGATGCTGTTTCACTAGACAACAAATATACCTACTTGGTAGATTCTGATATAACAAATTGATTAAACATACGAACCCTAGGTAGAGCCATCATTGCTACCCATCAGAAAAATCCATCCTTTTAGTATTTTTCCTTTTAAAAGATAAACCATAGATAAAGTAAGACCTAGAGGGGTGGGATTATGATAAAATGAATGAGATTCACGAATGCGCCGAAAGTGTGCGCTCGGAAATATACGGTGGTATTAAAAGCTTACACTAATTTAGATAGGCTAATACTTTTATTATTTTCAATGATACCATCCAATAAGGTAAAAAATGTCGTACAATATTACGATGTTAAAGTAAACTTTATTATATTATTTCCGTGAAAATTCAGTTGTTAAAATGATGCATTAATTTAATGATTTTCGCCATACCTACAACCAGAAAAAGCGATCTACACTAAAAGGGCATTTTTGAGTTAATTTTTAAATTCTATCTATTTTACGTTAAAAGGGTTATTTTTTTCCATTAAAAAAAACTGGACAGTAAAAATCAAAATTCAAGGACAGAGCTACAAACAAATACTATATAACGATAACACTAAGTGTTACGTTGTTTACATTATTGTCAACCGGACAGCTGTAAACGATGGAAATGTGTCGTAAAAGTGTCTGATTTTCTTTTAATTTATACCTTCTCACAAATAGCGAGAAAAGCATTGTAGCTAGGATTGACAGGACCTATTATACAATATAGGTTTGCGTTTGGCAGCATCTCGCCTCGTCCTAGCTAGCGTGGAGCGCGCTTGTAAATGCACTCGAACTTGACTTTCAAGTAGTAAAAGAAGTAAATGCATTTTTAAAGGTTAACTTAAGTAAAGTTTATTATTCCAAGCAACTGTCAAGTTCATTTATAAATACTGATATGTATATTTGTTAATTGGAAATAGTGATCCATTTTCATTCCCCACTTAAATGTATTATTATCTAGATTAGGATTCTCACAGCAATTTAATTGACATATTAAACCTTCCATGGTAAAAATGTGCACCAATTGAGGCATCAGTTAGATTCTCAGAAAAAAATATGGCAGTCATTATAGAAACGACTGTTAGTGCGTTCAATTGATGTTCCAATTAATGTTTTTTATAATTTTTTATTTGCTTTGTGTTTGCTCTTGACTCTAGTCTAGGTCAGAGATGACAGAGACAAAGTCGACGATGGTACGAGCTTACCCAGAAGAAGCCTGTTCACTCTACTTTAAATAGATTAGGGTTGTAAGCGGTCGGAAAAACAGACGCAGGCAGTGAGTTCCACTCACTGCCTGCGTCTGTTTTTCGAACGAACGAAAGACGTTTGAAAACGCTTTGTGAAATGGCGGAATAGCAATAAGGTAGGGATGGTAACTTGCAGTGCATCTAGATGTCCGATGGTTGAAGGGGGCTGGTGGGATGAGGACGTGGAGTTCTTGGGCACACTCACCGAAGTACAGCCTATACAAGACCGACAAGCGGGCAATCTCGCGGCAATGAGCCACGCTGTGAAGCTTGGTATCCACCAATTTTACGTCGTCAATCAGCCTCTTTGCTCTGCGTTCCACCGAGTCATGCACGGCAAGCTTATATTTAGCTGAGCCATCCCAAAGGTGGCTACAATACTCCATGCAGGATCGGACTTATGCTTTATATAGTGTTAAAAGCTATCCAGGCCTGAAGTATTGCTTCACTCTAGGATGCCCAGCTTTTTGGCCGCAGTTTGGGCTTTGTACTCGATGGTGGCGCAGAAATTGAGACTGGTTTAAATGCATAATGCATTAAAACGTGATTATATCATTTGCCACGCGTACTCAGGCTTTAAGGGGCTAATATAACGAGGAAACATGGATCACGCAGGCATATAATATAAGTCATTTCAATCAAAAAAATAGTACGATGAATGTAACATAAAAAAATGTTATGTAACATCGCGTCAATTTACATGTATTTTCTCACACCATTTTCCCTGATAAAAAGGTCATACGGCGTTAATCAAAGTTCGATAATCTGTGGGTCGATTTGACCTCTGTAGAGAACGTTCGTTGAAAGATGACGATGGTGCACGAAACTTGTTGATGTCCCGAGTTCACCATGAAGTTTTAAGCCGTCGATTGCTGCCTGATAAATGGCTGACAGCCATGGCTAGCTGGCTGGCTGTCTCTTATCTACCGACACGGTCATCGCTACGGTTAATAGTATGTTAGGTAACTTGTGTGTAATAACGATACTGATACTGTTTGCAAGCCTGCGACATCCCACAGCTGGGCAATGGTCTCTGCCCGAGACTGGCAGTTGTTTCAATCCAGAGCTAATGTGGACCACTGGTCATTGATTTTGTTCGGCTCGTCCCACCATCTCACGAGGTCTGACGCGACGCCTACTGACTTTGTCAGCTCTCCAGAAGGTGGCTATATCGGCACACAGCTTATTGGGCACGCAGACATGGCAAGTCTAGTTCCACACTTTAATGACAGGGCACGCGGCAAATATCCATTGTGTGTTGGTTCTTGTTTAAGGAGTCCAATTTTTTCAGAATTTAAAAAACATTTGCTTTTCTACTTTTGGTACTTATAATTCCTTAGATTATAGACAGGAAGTTTTATTTTAATAATAATGATTAAATAATGAATTTCAGTTATATCACGTTCACGATCTCCCACAGGTGCAAAAAAAATAATATCGTAATTACACCTAAAGTACTACCAAGACATAAAAACTGTTCCATTCAGAGATCAAGGATCTTAGCGGGTTGTTGAACTTACTGGCTTCTTAGAAGTAAGTGGGAATTACGCGCGTAACGCCTTTTTTGTGTAAAGATTTTTATTTTTTAATAAACAAATCGTGGAAGAGTAAGATCGTCGACAGTGACATTATTCTTTATTTGAATTAATTCCTTCTTTCATCGTGTTTTAAATAAATTTGACGTTTTCTAATTACCTCCTTTAATTTTTATGAAAAAGTTTATTTTTGTACGACGACGTTTTCAGATTGTTGGTTATTTTTGTATGACGTGTCGTTTATTTTCCTTTATTGATATTATGGAATCAGTTTCAATTTAAACGCATTCACACACAAAATGTAAGGTTGCACAACTGTAGAAACCATTTGAAAGATTGCATAATCCGAGGAAAACTGCACTCCTCAGCTGTAGTAGTATTTTTGTAATAAAATATACTACTACTAGGTACATGTTCTATGTTAAAAAAAAAACTTAAATTTAGTCGGTTTATTGCATAGGAAACTACATTTCTCAGGTACAACCGTTATATGTTAACATAAATTAAAGACTCTTCAGCCCATAATTGGCGCGTGGTTAAAAACGCAACTGGAAAACATAAATAGTTACTTTTTTCAGTGTCGTTTTTTAATCACGTGTTTCAGCTTTTAATAATAAACAATTTTAGTTATGACACACCTAAGTCAACCTTCATGAAATTTTTGGCGCCAGATCTAGACTAGGTTTACAGTAAGTATATTTTTTTACTGAATTCCTTCAATTTTATTTTTTATTTTTAGTTAACGTGACATTTGCGTGTCCAATTGATAGGCTAAATGCAATGTAAAGAAAGTTTGATATAGTTTTACTTTTTCGCTAACCAAGTCACCATTCACACCTACACCTGCTCTTATCCCTTTTTATTTGGGGTCGGTGCAACATTTTTTCTTTTTCATACTTCATTCGTCATCTCATCAGACATCCATATCACCCTTCACACAGTCCATCCATCGTTTCTTTGGTCTTCCTCTAATTTAAGCTAAGTTAAGAAATTGAATAAGATTGCGTTTTTAAATTGGAACCACTATAAAAAACCTGAAATGATTTTAACCAAAATAAAAAACGGATGTTTGTGAGATTTTTGTGGCAATATATCCAGTATTTAAATATGTTTAGCAATGCTCAAAGTGATTTAATTATTTTTTTACATAAATCAACAACACAAATAAATGTTTAGGCATTACAATTCTTGGCTACGAGAGCACATCATTTTGCAGTGATATAAGACTTTTCTGTGGGCGCAACAGGAAAAAATATTTAAACATACTCCACAGAGAAGCGAAGCCATTGAAGAAACTAGTTCAATAAAAAAAATGTGAGTCACTACCCGTAGGTACAGGAACCGATGACATTCCGCAGTAACGATGAAGTTCGCATTATATTGTATCTCGGTCTATATCCTAAAGGGCGATAGTAATAAAATAAAAAGATCGTAATGAACGCAGGTGCGTAACCGGTCGTCGAACTCGAAAGGTAAACTGCACATGAATAAATAAAAGACCGTAAATCTATGTTGCCATTCTTCTTTGTATTATAATATATTGTTTTACTGTGTTGTTTTCATCAAAGGTTTGATTTATTTGCTCGTTATTACAAAAACACTACCTATGGTTTTTTTAAATAAACAAACGGTGTTGTACAGTTTTTGCCATAAATCCTCCGACGAAATTGTTTGCTTGCTAAAGGTTCTTCATTATGTAAATGTTTGCTTTTACAAGACACCATCATTTAATATTTATCTTCAGCTGTAAAAACGGTTTCAAAAGAAACCTCAGATTTTAAAATGACCTTTTCATAGTTAAATTGACTTAAATGTATCCGTGTAGGTACTCGTAACGTAAGTAACTTATATTAATTTATGATCCTGAACATTGCCAATTCTCGCTTAGAAATTGGTTTCTTATTTAATCAGACATTTAGCCAATTAAATAATAATATTCCATAGACTGTTCTAGTCACATCTAACGTAACACTCACATCATTTAAATTAGGAATGATGATTTTAAATTAATAGTCATTTGACTTTTAGTTACTTTGAAAGCCGTCTATGTTCTACTGTGCCAGTAACCTAATGATTATAAAACAATTTTTTCTCTTCTACTTATTTACCTACTTACCTGATACTTATTTAGATAGGTGCAGCCGTAGTAAGAATCTGTTGGCTCGTGGCCAGAATCAGAACTAACACCAGAATCTTTCATTTAAAAAAAAATATACCAAAGATATCGTTGTTTTCAGCACAATTATAATAGTTAATAGAATGTTATCGAACTTTGTGGCTTATCCACCGGGATGCAATGTGTACATAATTAAAAAGTTAGTGTGGTCATGAAAATTATAAATCCGCCAGTTTGAAACCGCAAAAATTTGGTTATTAATAAATGTTAGCTTAACACCTCATTAAAATTGGAGCTAACATTGAGAAAGAAAATCTTCTCCGAAAAATAACCTCAAATTATACTTTTGACATTGCTAACCTCTTTGCGTGCCCAAATATACAGAACAGCGCAAAGCCACGCAGTTCTGCTATAGCGAATTTACATATTTACGATTGGCAACACCACAGCACCGAGCGAGATGACCGTTGCTTTGAAAAAAAAACTCAAGGGCATGAGTCGAGGACCCATAGATTCTTGACCTCAAAATCGTTCGTGACTGTTCGCGTGATCATAAAATATTAATACTACGTTATTCGATCGTTTACCCTACCCAGTGTTCCCAAAAGACCAGTTGCCAAATTGGAGAATTTTAGACTACTTTGCATGGATGTGGTATATGGCCTTAATTTACGAAATAGACCAGGTTAAACATGATTATTCGTTTAGACTTAATATTTATATTTTTGTGGACTTAATTGGAAAATTAGTTTTGAGGTTATCTACTTCCTAGATAATAATATATTTTTAACACAGACAAGATGTGTTACATAGATACAAACCAGATATTAAATCGCAATAAACATCTTTGTAATTTAACGACAGTAGTTAAAGTAACTCTGACCTAACCAAAGATCGTTTAGGTACCTACATCAGTTAAATCTGATTTTACAAAAAGGTTCTAAAAGCCACATCCAACATTAATTAATTTTTAAGCTAATTTCAGCATTAACACTTTAAGACTACCTTGAAAGTATAAAACTGCGCTTTAAGAGATCACCACGAAGAACGATCAACGGATATGGCAGACGTTAATGATGCAGATGTAAAAAAAATTAATACTTAGTTGGTATAATTAAAGCCACTGTTGAGATAAAAATAGGTACCATTCATTGTACAATAGAAATGTGTGAGACACATTACTATTACTACCTATCAATACCTACTTATTGTAGAAGTGCCTATCTGTTAATACCAGCTTATTACAATCATTGTAGCTGTAAAGCATGAAAAAATAGTTACATAAGTAAAAGAAAATAGGTAATCATCTGATAAAAAATAATCTTAGGAAGACAAGAAATAATTCGTTTTTTGTCTCCCATAAGTCCTGAAAAAAAAATGTGAATAAATCTTGACAAAGCTGACTGTTAAATTAAAATATTAGTGTTTATGTCCTCAAATATTTGGATGAATTGTTTGAATTTTACACAAATCTGTTCAATTTATCAAAGAGGACACGAGCGTTAAAATAATGGTTTTTCTTTTTTTTTCTTTTTTATGAGTAAAAGTTTTTCTCGAAAAATCTACTTATCAACAATTAAATTCACTCATTTGAAGTAAACCAACTGGAGTTATATACTCATCTTTTTGTTTACATGATATCTAGTGGTTCGGACAAACACTTTGTTTATTTGGCTTCAATATTCAAGATACCAACGTTTGAATGGACGCCAAATGCACATTTTGCCAAATGAAATAACAACACAGACGAGACTACTCTTGTGTGCTTCTACTCCATTCATATAGATATGTCTTCTGAAGTCTGGGGCTAATTTCACCCACAACAAACTTAACATTTTCAGGTAAAATATTTCAGAAACGAACAATAATAATGCTTATTTCCATAACATTTAACTCTAATTAGCATAGCAATACATTATCGCAACAGCAATTCTAACGTGGTCGCCCCGATTTTGCATGCTGGTGAAAGACAAGCCAAAGAACAACTTAGTCACTGAACATTTGAAAAATACGTTCATATGTTATTTTCTACGGTTGTTCAGTACCTAACTTGTGATTAATAGTTACAAAATTGAACCTAAGTAATTGAGAGATGGAAAATAGTATTTGAGATTTTAGCATTTGAAATGTTACATGGTCAAAGCTGTTTTGGAAATAAATAATTCAGTATCTACATTTTATTTTTCTCCAATAGTCATTCCATAACCATTGATCACTCTGAACCTCATATATTATTTTTATTACGCAATGATATCTCTCTTTTGGAACAGGTTAACGTTCAGATAATCCAGTTACATCACATTGACGTCATATAGAAACGTTCCCCTCAAAAGAAATGGGTCAGTATTCTGTTTTCGCCTTCTGCGTCAAACATCAATTTGTGATAGATATTGGCCAATTTATATTTGCTGTTACCTAGAAATGATCTAATGGATTATGGTTTTTATTTCACTGAAAACGGGGCAGCAAAATCATTCGTAAGAGACAAAGTAATTGAAGAGAACCTTCAAACGTTTAGACGGCAGTATTTAGTTGGTTTATTGCAATAGTTTGTAGTTCTTGGATGAAAAATATTGGTTGGTAGGTCACCTAGATTCTGTAGTTTGTTTTAAAGGTAATTGGATAGTCTACACGTCAGTACCTGCCCTAATTCACGAGTATTCTCAGAAAGTTTTGAGAACAAGAAAACTTTTTGTTTTTTGAAATATGTAAACTGTAATGTAAACTATAATGTAAACTGGTGGACGTCAAAACATAAACTTATGCCTAAGAGTCAAAAGTAGCCAAGATTGGTGGAACATTAAAGAGTTGAAAATTTATTGCAGCCAAGCTGGTTCTGATGTCACGGTTGAGCACGTTTGGCAAATGAAGATATTATTCAGAAGTCGATGAACTAGTTCCAACAAATGAAACGCTTATATATTTTGTGCATAAAGTACACCAATTCGATTGTGTTGAGATAAAAGTTGTACAGGTAATGCAATTAATAATTTACCCAATTTACGTTGTGCCATTTTCTCACGTCAGACGATGTTCGTGTTAAAATCTTCGGTTCGTTCCCACTAGTTCCAATAAACAGTTCTACGGTAGAACTAATGGGAACGTTTCCCACTATCCCTACAATTTAAGGTGGTTCAAAATCCCAGAATTAGTGAAACCCAAATCTTCTAGGCTACAAGTACACCAAATTTAATATGATATCGGAAATAATGACATATCTAAGAATCGCGATAAAGACATGGCCCACATAGAACCAAATGATAAATTGTCGCCATGAACTAAATAACGAACTGACATAGTGAGTATCTGAGAAAATTAAACTAAAGTATGAACAGTTGAAGCTCGTCTAATACTTGGAAATGAAGACATTTAAATTATACTAGTTATCCGGTTTGGCAAATATTAGATGTTCTCGTAGACTTTGATGATGTTATCTAGACAGTTAATAATAATTAAATTTAAATTAAATATAAAATGTTTGAAATAAAATGAAGGTAAATTCTATTTACAACATTACTAATTAAAATTTTATGATTCTTGTAAATAAAGTATTATTTAATAGAGGTGACTTTGTATTTCGTAAAACAAATAATTTAACAGAACATTTGAACCATACTCGCGTGAATTGTATTATTACCCAGTTGGTAACGGATTACGTCACAGTGGGAGCTAAGATATAGTTAGATAATAGGTATACATACTAAACTGTCGGTTACCAAGGGCGATACAAAACTGGTGATATGCCAAGTCATTTCATTTTATATCACTTACGCAAGATATGCCTACTGAACTCTCCCCTATCTTATTTCAGCCAGCATTGTATTATGAAATAATTCTTTATATTACTGTCGTATTAACATTTTTGCACAAACTTTATTATTAGTACAAAAATTACCACTAAACATAACATATGTCATCGTTTATACACAAAATAAAACATATATTTCCTCTCAGCCATTTTCCCTGAAGCAGACATTTTGGCAACTAAATATCCTTGAAACAATACATTTAAAAACACGCAGTTTTTTGTTTAAGGTATGGTTTGTATCGTACGAATAAAATAATATAAAAATGTACCTACATTAGATTATGTTGGGTGCCATACATTTTTTAAATAAGTATTTATAAAACAAATGGACTGCACTGCTCTTTTTTATAGTTGCTACGTCACAGGGCAATCCAAAAATTTGTTTGTAAGTTTATATAAGCCCTGGATGCAGGCCTTACACTCAAGGCACCCACCCACAGGATAGTCCGGTTAAGCAGACGACGGCCTCCTTGGTTCGTCCGTAGCCCCAAGGTCTGTCAATGACCGAAATATTACCACTATAGTATCCACGTGGTTTACTTTTTACCCTATTGTAGTTTTATGGCCACTTCAACAATTTATTTATTACAATGCTAGCAGATTTTCTCAATTTTCGACACCTGTTTGACGGTAATGATAAATTTAATTTACGTGCATATATTTCACAGGTAATTGGCGTGTCGAACTTTACCCATGTCAATTGTAACCGTCTGTACCTACATGCGCTGTTGCTAGGCGATTGAGACGGTAGTCGTCTTACAATAGTGGTATTTGATGGGTTCGTATGGGGTTCATCTTACGGCTATACATCCCGAACATAAAGCGGTATCATCTATAGAAGACCTTAACGCCTTAGATAAAGGAATATGAACAAAAGAATAAACGTTTCATTCTCACTAACTAATGTTTACTGACTGGCACGTCATCCAAAATGACTCCTGTTTGTACAGATGTCATAAGCTCCGAAGGTTAAAATCGGAAAGTAATAAATACTCGTAATTCGTTCAGCCAAGTAATGCATTGCAAACGTAGAGAGGTATAATTTATAGTACGTTAATAAACTATTTTTGTAAACAAAAACAACGTACAAGAGCTTTGTAAATAGAATGGCTACTGGAAAGGATAAATAACTAATATATGCACTTTAGTAAAGGTGTATAGGTAGGAAGATAAATAACCTCTCTACTTGTCTTCAAAAAACATCTATCGAATCTGCTACAATGAAGAACAAATCGTTGGTCTTGCCAATGTAATTTACACAATTGGTATAATAGATTCCGACAGCATTAAAGCCTCATTAAACCTCATTTTCTTACAGCAGATAAATTACTACGGTTCTATCAATTCTCGTCATCCACCTATAGCCTACACATGGTTGATCTAAACTATCAGTAGGTAAACCAATTTAATGTATACTAATGTATTTGTTTGAAACAATTATAGCAGCTACATTCATTACAACTAAGAATCTTTAGTACCCTAATATTTCTTCAGAATAAGCGTTTGGAAGTACGCAATAAATTACAAGTGAATGTCTGAACTATAAAAAGTGTTACAACAACCACATTATAAATCTAGGTTTCAAAAACTCGAGTACGGGGCTTTGTTTATAATTTTGTATGTTTGTTTAAAACAAAAATGTAACCAGCTTCCGTGTGAAATCTAGAACTGTTATCGCAATTTTCTGGAGCACATTTGGTTTGTTCGATTTTTCTTCCTTAACAATTGCTTGTTTTTTTATTTGTTTCTTTAACTTTGAACATTTGTTTTGAAAACAGGAACACAATGTGTTTTCATTTAGTGTGGAGGCTAATGAACTTTGGTTGAAACCGTGTTATAATGTCAAAGTCATATAATACGTAGGCCTAGCAAACGAAGCACAAACTTAGCAAAATACTTCTGGTGCTGGCTCATGAAAACACTGTAGACAGGTCCTCAAATATAACAAAGCAAAGTTATATAAATTTAAACGTAAAATATGAAATGCTGAGGTGATAATAATAAATAGTTGTAATTGGAACAGTGTAAAGCCCCATGACAAGCAACAATGGCTTCTATTCACATAAACTTAAAGACTGATAGAGTTTCAATAGTATTTGTTAAGATACACGTGGCGAGGCAATAATGATAAAAATAGTTGTTAAAAACTTTGTATCCTTGTAGCTGCACGCAAACATTGGTTTGGTGCTGTTTAGTACTGATGTTGTAAAAAAGTATACATGGCTAGAAAAACTGGATAAGCATCCTGATCAACACAAAACAGACTACGTTCGGAATCTTACCCTTCATTAGCTTCGCCTTCTGCACCTATAATAGAATTATCGCTTTTGACTGGTTCATTATTTTGTTATTGACATTTGCGTCTTTTGCTATTTGCGTTACTGCTTCAAGATGAGTATGTTCAATTTATTCAATCTGTTATAGATTCAATATTAACGCATAGTTGTGCTTCCTCTTGTAAAACTTCACGTCATGTTGACATCTGAACTGCTTTTATTTTTCATAGGAATGACTTCCGTTCGAAATAATACTTATTCTCTAGCATTTAAATTTTGTTAATTCTTCGCAAAAACCCTCAAAACGTGTGTTTATTCTGGCCGCGAAAGTTTCTGCTTCTGGATGTACTCAAATTATTTATTTTCATAACATCAGGAATATGTTTCGTTATTATTCATTTTAATTTCCTATATTAAAGTGGGATATTAAACAGATTGGCACCAGCGATGTTTTGACTGTAGCCACGTTTCAATATAAATTAATTCGAAATCACGTTTTAAGTTCACGTGCACTTTAGTTTGAAGATTTCCATCAGATATTATGTGGTGATTAATTTATGGCATTCATTTGGAGGGGTGTCAACTTTCAAAGACTATCGTCGAAAATTCGATCCATAATATTATGACGAATTAATGTGACGGCAAGGTTGGCGCAGTGATTGAACGATCGACTGCTGCGCTACGTGTCGCGGGTTCGATCCCCGCACGGAACAAATATTTGTATGACCTGATTTTTTCCGGGTCCACATTAACAAACAACAACAACATTAAATGTAATTAATGGAACATTTAATGTTTGTAAACGCACCCACAATACAGGAGGAATACCAGTGTCGGGCAAAGTTAAAATAAATATATTAATAGACTGAAATATGGGTACGAATATATTAGACAAATGTTGGCGGGATTTTATAATAACAGGTAGGTGAGTATATCAAGATACTGAAATGTCTAGTATTAAAGACGTGCCGTTTTTTTAGCTTTTAATGTTGTATAATATTTGGTAATAGCATACCAGAAATCCAGTTTTGTCTATAGACACCAGGTAAGATGGAAAGATGAAAGGAACACGAATCAAATATCGTATCAAGGGATTTCGTTCCTTATTTTCCACAATCTTCAAAACATTAAATCAGTATTCGATATTCAAAACACGAAGCCTTTCTATAGGAGGCATGTAATAACAATAACACATAACGTATAAGACATTGTGTTTTATCTTTATTTTAACAACGGTAAAATGTACCGTTTCCTCTAAATTATAATTTTAAACCAGCACGACAGTCCGCCATTTTCTTTTACTACGTTTGTATTTTATACATTTCATTATGAGCACCGGTACTCAATAGATAGTTGTTTCACTAAACTATTGATTTCTGTCTCATAAATAATTAAAGTTTTGTGTTATACTTTGGTCGGCGTCAAAGTGTTCGAGACTATTATAGAGGTCAAATGTCCGCAGACTGTCCTCATTCCAAAACGAAGCGACATTAAATTTACAACACGCCTTGAACTTGAACTAAACTCGATGTAAAGATTACAAAAGAATGCTAATAGTAACAGTTATTAATAGTAAAGTGGGAACGTAAATATTACTTTAAATTATTGTCATCGTGTAAATATTAAATGAATAGCTAAGCTTATCTTGCATCAGATATTGTTTTATTATATTTATAAATATTAACATATAAAATTGGAGTAACAACTTGATTACATCCTCGAATTCGCAAACGATTTAGTAAAACGAGAAAGGTCTTTGCCCAAGAGAGGCCAAAGATGCTGAAACAATAAAGTTGTTGACTTATCACCTCACTGCCAGACAAAGGCCTCGTCTCACACTTCAGAATTCAATGATACAAATCACTTACCAAAGAATCAAATTCGCAGAAAGAAAGAAAGATTTTCTAGCTTAATATTATGTACAATATGATAAAACCATCAACAAATCGCCCTAAAACACGATTTTTACCAGGCTTATAGAAAAGTCTGGAAGTAATCAGCACAACATCAAACGTCGTATAATGTGGGAGCCGATGAAACTCTTCTGTCACTTATCTTATTTTTATTTAGGCTAACGTGGCGTGATCATCGAAATACGTTTATTTAATCTATTCGAAATGAATTATTGGTATGACGTCTTATTTATTTTAAAAATACACGTCGTATCAGACTGTCTGGCAACTGGGTCCAGACAGGCGAAAAGTTGGCCACTCGTATTATAGTCAATTTAATTTACAAATCTTACTCCCAAATTTCTTGGAAACACTTCAATTTCTCTTTACAATTTCTCCCGACTGAATATGGGTTATTTTGGACATTAATGATAAGGTAGTAAATTATAGAAATTTGTGTATATGCTTTTGTTTTTAGCACTTAAATGAGAACCTGTAAAACGATGTAGTTATTAGCTTGTTAGTGTTGTTTATAATCATATAGAAAGCGTAATATATTTATGTTTTACAACTATTGACATAAATAATACTTTAGTCTAAAGCTAATGTTGGTTAAAGAAAGTCTTGTTTACGGAAGTTGTAGCTAAGGAAGTGAAACTCGCGCCTCTGGTAGTAAACCCTATTATGACTAGCAGTATCTTCATTATCTACAGATTTTATCTATTACTATTATACTATACAATGTATTATGATGATACTAGTTTTACTGACGTTAAAATAATTATAATCAATCTTGTATCAATACAGGAATATCAGCAGCACACCTAACAATTTTATACGGCAAAAAAAGAACATCAATTTCCTAGCTTCGAAACTAGAAATAATTAAACTTGTATTTTAGTCTTGTCTACGTTGTAGAAACCCAATTAACTAACTGGTATTAAAAGATACAAAGACGCAATTATTTCCCTGATAATTAAAACTGGTAAGGTTTTTAACCTAGCCGACATGGTTCGGTTTTATTTTAAGTCCTTAATTAATGTACGATAACACTAAACTAATTAGTCCTTTGTAAAACAAAAAAGAAGTAGCGAATTCGGTATGCCAATTTATAAACAAGTATGTAATTATAAAAACTAGAAAACGGCACTTTTTGACGTAACAGTAACTGAATATCAAATCAGAATGTTTTAGTAGTCAATGCCCCCTAATAATTTCGTACCTCATTATTTGAGAAATATTAATTAAACTTTATAGTAATTCTGAAATATTTACGATAAAAACAATGTATTCTTCTTCTTAGCGAGTCGATGGCAATCTAAATTGTATCGACCCAGAACTGAGCTACTAGTTTGGCGCTCTCTGCAGCGCCCATCAGTTCCTGTAATGAACAAACAGCAGGACACGCAGGACACGATATTAAGTGCCGCATCGTTTGCGGGGCAACACCACATTTACACTCCAGGGCAGAATCACTAATGAATCTCCACCTGAACAGGTTTTCCTTGCTGCAACCAACCTGGGTCCGAAGTCTATTTAAAGACTTCTAGGTCAGCCATGGCCACTCATGTCCAGGTGGGAGAATCTCAGCAGATGGAACGAATGGGTTAAGTAAAGCTGCACCACCAGGGCACAGCGTTAGTCGCTCCGAAGACCGCTCGCCAGTGAGTGAGGTGACACACTTCAAAAAACTGTTTTGGCTTTTCAGCCTTTGTGACAAGAGGGTATTTAGGTGCATAGGGTGTCATGTGTCTGAAGCCATTTTGGCTCTTTAAATAGAGCTTGCCATTGTTCGGCGAACTTCTGGTGGCGCTATCCCTGCCAGTGGGTACAGCATCTGTACCGGTGTCGGTTTAAGGCAACCAGTGATGATCCGGCACGTTTCATTCAGAGCTGTATCCACTAATTTTGCATGAGCTGAACGGCTCCATACAGGGCACGCAAATTTGCCAGATGAAAAAGAAAGCGCCAGCGCAGTAGTCCGCAAGACATGAGGATGACAATGACAATGTATTACTCTCTCCATATGAAAGGCAAGGTGGATGATACAGTCCAAACTTCATCACTACACAATTGCAAAGCAATACATTTCTAATCACCTCCCTCGCCTCTAAAGGAAGACTCCAGTCGAAAAACAAGACTATTTCAGCAAGAAGAGCCCATAAATTAAATGCACTGCTAACGTAAACATGTATAAATACAATAAAATTTACGATGACTGTACTAAATTAAAGGAGCCGGGAAACCTCTTCCTTCAAATGTTTACATTCGAAAGATATTAATAAGATACACTTGTTCGTACTTCAGACTGCTCGTCGGCTTCAAATCTGAGGTTCCTGTTTACATTGTGTTTATGATTTATTGGATTTTGACTGCTTATGGTGTTATTCAGTATTCATGATTCAGCTTAGAAAACAGATTTTATAGTTTATGAGAAATGCTACAATTAAATTGCTGCAGTTTAGAGGAATCAGATAAGTCTGTTTACCTAAAGGAAAAGTTGTTTTTCCTCAATTGTTACTGGGAAAAGTATATATGAACACCTGATAAAGTTTTGAGTCATCTTAACTTTATGGCTTGAAGAGTGCGTGCATGTTGGCCTTACAGGGCACATTAAGAAGTAGTGAGGTCATTTTCCTTAATGTCAACTGATCTGGTGATTTCCCAAAAAAAATATTTATTGGAAAGCCTTTTGAAACGAGAAGCAAAGGACTAAAAAAATAGGTTTAAGCACCTAAAATCTTAGTAGTTAGGTACTCTCTCGGTCTAACTTTGGTATCATGTTGGTATCATATTTCGTAATGATTTAAATTCGAACTTCCCAGTAAAACCCAACGTAATTGCGATGTTGGCACACAAGAAGCATAAATCAAAATCGAAGAAAAACCTAGCATCAATAGATCCAGCGCTATTTGTGCATATGGAACACATCAAACGTTCAATCGTTTCGATCAAAGATGCGGCTAATTCGAGCACGCTACGAATCTGATTCGTAAATCTCTCGAAACGATTACAATAATCGATTACAAATCAAATGCAACAGACCTACTTCCGATTCCGATTCATCATATCGAATGCAGTGTTTGCGGGTTTGTTCACCTGTTTGTTTGTGTGTCTCGTTGGAGTTCAGTGACTCACAATAAAACGGTCCTCTCGTTAATTTTGTACACAGACACATTTGGAACGTTCATCGTGTCCGTAGTATTAAAGTGTCCTATCTCTTTCTTATTTTATCGCCGTCTGCCATTTCGGTGTCAAACAATTACCATGCACCTTTGTGTAACCCGAAACAGTGGGCAGTAGCTAACCCCTTACCAGACTGACTGTGCCGTTATACCTCATTCTCCTCATTCAGTTTTGGATTATGAACGTTGGCGTCAAATAGATACAAATGTCTTATGTTATATGAGCGACTGTTTAGAAAGGGCCACATTTCAAAACACATAAACGTAGCTGAAACACGATTAAACTGAAAATACGAGTTTCTAAGCATTGTTTTTCATTTACGGTGTACAATAAACCCGTGGTTGTTGTCCAGCTAGCACGTCTTGAAGATCACAACTGAAATAGAAAATAATTCAAACAAACTGGACTTGAACTGTTCAATAAACAGTATGTGTTACACTGTGTGATTACAACCTTGTTGGTGGATCTGACAGACAATCTGACATTGTCAATCCCATGTACCTCACCCTGAGGAGAAGTAAATATTTAGTTTCCTATTCCATGAAAACGTTATTCAAATGTCATGTATTAGCTAATGTTGCGCGAGAGATTGAAATACTTGGTGAAATAACTACCTGAAGAAGCAGTTGCTTAGTTTTGACGCGAGATCAAGAAGTGCGCTATGTTGATACGATTGGGAGGCCTGAAGAAGAAGAAGGCAGATGAAGTAACCAGTTTTAAGTCCAGCCATCAGCTATGCGTTATCAATTGCCACAGAACAGTGTCTATCTAACATTGTAACCTTATCTTGGAATGCATTGACTTGAAACAAAAAAAAAAAACAAACTATAGATTTTTTTTAAGTCATAGTTTCTACCTTTCCTCTTTCTTTTAACACCTTTGCACAGTCATAAAATATAGTTCACAAATTAAATAATAAATAATTGTTAATATTTAAGTAGAAAGTTCACAAAAGCATGAGTCGTGACAATTTATTTATTAGCAATAACTCTTGGGCGATGGCTATTAGACTAGAAACGCTTGCCACACGCAGACCCAAATGTCAGCATTGACGTCATAGGGGTAGCTAGCGAACTAAATATACAAGCCCGTTAATAAAGATGGGAGCGTGAAGCGTATGAGGTAACAGTGCCGTGAAATGTCATTTCACTTCGACCTTTCAACTGGACCTTACCTGTCATTTTGACGTGAAGTGACAGCTAATTGAATAATGGCTTTCTGAATACTTTAACTATAGGTGGGCGTAGGAGGATGGTTGAAGGCCTGTTGGAAGGTGGAAATTGTCAAGGGCATTTATTAGCGTTGTTCAAATAAGGATATAGTATAAAAACAAAATTTACCTAAAAAAACAAAAACTTTGCGCAGCCGGAGGGGGTCAGGGGGGGTGGTTTGGGCCAGGGGTTTTGTTAATATTTTTTATAATAACATCTTAATCATGTCATTGCTAAATCTTTATCATTTAATACGACTGCAAAATGCGAGAAAACGCGGGTTTTATTAAAATAACATCATCAGTCAAACTTGAATTGAATAAGTCCCTGTCGTAAAAACTTGATATCCACCTTTAGTAATGTGTTAATTGACTTCTACTCATACTTAAATTTTTTAATTACCTTACGACCTAAAGAAGGTTATTTAGGTCGACTGGACCCAAAAATCCAAAAATATTTGTATTGCGGCACTAAGTTGAAGCTAAATCAATTAAAAGTGATTTACGATCTTGAAGTGGCTTAAAAACAACTCTATAGGTATCTTATTTCGTCACACGTAGTCCAAACTGCATTCAGAGTCCAGAGATGCGTTCTAAAAAAACCTTACCAAAATAGTCTGGCAGTAGATGTAGGGCGCTTCTGACGTCATTCGTAACCCAGTCTCGAAACGCATCGTCCCTTCCGACGTTGAAACACGTGTGCCCTAATTAAATTTTATTACTTGCTTCATCATCAACCTGTCGATGAGAGGTATCATTAAAGTTATGAGAGAGATTTTTATCTTGGATTTTATTTCACGTTTTACTGACTGTAATTTCCATTAGCTCCTTTTTACTGTCATCTTACTCATCAGTAAACGAAGATACTGTTAGAAATGCATTTAGGTTGATTACTTTGATTAAAAGTTTCTTCTCTTATCTGCGCCTAAAATTGCATTCAGTATCTTAAAAGCTTTAGTAGTCTCGTGCGTTGCAAGAGGAAATGGTTCTGATCGATGTTGTACTTCGATCTGTTTGATCTCCAATAATAAAATCAACCGGCAACTTTCATTTAATCTAGTAAACTCCCACGAAATTCCTCTTGTTTATCGACAGTCTTTACCATCGGTATTCCGAAAATCTTAAAGAGAAATGGCTAAGTGGATCTTTGTTTCTGATCTATTACAGCATTACCATCAAAATACTTGTCTGACTCATTATAAATAATACGAACTATTTTATTCGGTATTTGTAAGTGTTATATCTCAGACAGTTGACACATTGCTTGTTTTCGTAACGTAAATTACGAGATTAACGATTAAGAGAAAATAACTGCTGAAACAGCTCGCACCAAAAATGAGCTTTATGAAAATATCTGCTAATTGTAGGTGCGTAAAACCAACGAGTTTTGCGTAAGCCCTATCATTAACTCAATAAATCTGTTGGTAACTGTACACGTACAGGTTAAAGATTTTCTCGGTAATGTTTATTATCTTAATGCTAATTTCAACAGCGAATTCAGACGTAAGTTCAACAAAACTGTTGATCGAAGATTTATATTCAACAGTCTATAAACCGATTTATTTTGAGACCCTATTACCTTTACCGATTTAGAAACAGACGTGAGCAAAGCAGAAATTGGCAGACAGGATAGCAAAAGCATATTAAAAGGCGATAAAACTGTTTATAGCTACATTTGAATATGTCACATGTGCCTAGCAGTCTACAATGTGCATTGACGTAGCTAATACAACTAGAAATCTTCATGACGACTATAAAGATTTGTCGCTTTCTCTGCCAAACATTATTGGCTATATTTAGAGTGAGACAATTCATAATCATATTATCATTAATTCGGTCTTGTTCATATCTATGTCTTCCTTCATTCTTGGCAGGACTCGACACAATTAGTTTACTATCGTAAGCAGTTGCATCTTCAGAGCTCTTTGTAAAATCAGGGTTTTCAATATCATTGTCTATTTCAAACTAGTTCCTTAGCATTCTCTCTTGCGACTTCTACAATAGCATCAACCTCAGTGTTAAATATATCTACAACGTTGTCCAGTGCAATAAATGCATCGTGCACCGTCGTTGCTATATTTATAATAGAATAAATAACCACTAATGATGTTTTCTCATTATATTTGAAGTTGAAAGGAGGAAAAGCGTGAAACGTGTGTCATGTTTAGTTTCCAGTGATCACGCGCACGATGTTAAGTGGCTAAACGACTCTTGACGTTGTTATTAGCAGTTATTTTGTTAAGGAAGGTAGTTTTATCCTTATTTTTGCCTTACAATGTCTTAGTATCATACTTCACTTTACTACCAACAAAAGATTCAGTGTGAAGATTTGGAGTAAATTAAATTTTAAGGACAATTAAATATTTTCTTTTCGTATTACGCATATTGATTGCCTTCTTGTCACCAATAGCGTACCTATTACCGGTTTTGCACCCAAAACGATACGTTAATCAAAATAATATAAATGCGTCTTACAAGTTTCCCAGCAAACAATAAAACTGTCTTCGTCCTGTTTTTCTTCAGTCTGCCGGAACAGCGCACGTTTAATTTTGGCATCGAGAAAAACAATAAGACAGACAAGCTTTATAAATGTACGGTTTACGTACATTTTGGACATTTACGTACGTTCAGCGTAAACGCCTTGAACGTTTCGTGCGTTGTATCGTTCGTAATAAGTTTACAAATAAGCTTTCGTCCAAGCAATTTTGACTTTTGTTTCGCTGCTGTAAATTTTAAAATAAAACGAGTGCTTGTTTTGAAAGTTAATGAATGTTTGCGTTACTCGTTTTTTGTTGTTAGTTCACGTGAGAAATAATGCACGTTTTTTTAATTGTTGATTTCTAACGATTTTTCATGTAGTACTCGTTTTTTTTTTAAAGTATTAAAATATTTACAGAAAACTAACACCGACACTAACTAAAGTATTGGGATTTCTCTTTGTATTTGCAACAGGTATCAAATGTATTAATCAGGTATCGTTCATACAAGATTGTCACGGTAAAGGTTGTCCCAAATTCATCAGCAAATTGATCATTACAAACATGAGAAGTCTGAATACTGTAGACGATCCTTATGTTTCTCAGAGCAACTGCTATGACCATCATTATTAATCAAGTCTAGAATTTCAAGGTGGCGAGTTTGATGTCTGGATAATGTCTGCCAACAAGATCGTAGAACTTCTTTTAAGGGCCGACATGATGCCGGCTGTCATTCATACGTCATAGTACACTCGGCGAAACATCAATCTATACATTTCCAGTACAACATGGTATTGCTTTGTATAGATTTAGAGATTCCCGTACAATAACAGATCCGCATAAACTGGTTTTGTATAGCTTCATTGGTCACCGTGCGTACGTTAGCACTATTAATTATTTTATTTTGTGGTCAGGAGAAACGAAATTATGCAAGTGCTACCGCGTTCACAAACGGTTTACCACTTTTCAAGCTTATTACTCAGGGCATAAGGCTGAAAAGTTGCCAAAATAACACTAAATAAAATCACGTGTGTATCCCCGAAGGCTTAGACAGAGGCGTAGTACCTACAAGTCAGCTCACATTTGGCCAGTTATGTTTTTGAGTCGTAGAATAAAGTGTGTTTGATTGTACCTACTTCACATTAATTTCATAAGGATTTTTTACTCATTCAATTTAATATTTAAAATGCATCAATATATGGCTTTGATTGTAATCCTTTCATTTGTACCTTCCTGGGATATTAATATTTATACTATTTGGTACGATCGGTACCTTGAATTGACTGAGTCATACTTGCATGATTAATCTTAAAATTCACCTTTATTTGCAAATCCAAATTGAGCTTCGTAATTTCGCTTTCGCCCAAGTAACCTTTATTAATATTACTATGCATGAGTCACTTCCATGCATATAAAAGTCAACCCTAATTTCCCTATGACTTATTCGCAATTCGCACAATATCGTCGACGAAACTGAGCCGTATAATACCCTCAGGTGAGTCAGACCTGAACCAATTTCGTTCGAACGGAATATTTTGCCAAACTACTGTACCTGAACAAACAGAAACTAGGTGATCACCCTACTATATTCCTTGATAAACAGACACTAGGTGATCAACCTACTATTTTCCTTGATAAGATACTGGTTTTTATTGAAAATAAAACTACACTGGTCTATATAGATTAGAAGTCGCGTGTATTGATGAATAAATTTCTCTGTTGTGAGCCCAATTCTGCTGGTAATCCAATAAGGAATAATCATTGACATTGGGCTGGAATTGATGAAATCGCATCGTTTCCGCAATTGATTTGATTAAAGTCATAATTTATTTCTAGAGGCCTTGTGGATTATCAATTTCAGGTGCGTTTTATTGCTTCCCAATCGTTACAAAAAAAGAACCTACATTAATACCTACAGGACGATTCTTCAGCATGCGTAGCACGGGTGATGTCGACGGAAGAACCGACAAAATGACAGATTATCATTGTCAATCTGTCATTATGTCGATTCTTCCGTAGACTAAACTCGTTTCTACAGTGGTAATGCTACGCTTGCTGGTTGAGTTAGTATAGACAAGTCTAGAAAAATAATGCGAGGACTTACGTACAGTGTTCTAAGAATGCGATTTAAGAGTTTTGAAGGAAAATTATTTATCCGTACCTATATAAGTTCTGCAATTGGTAATCGTTATAATTACAAATGGGTTTTTTTGTTGGCTAATCAAAAAATCTAATCAAATTACCAATGTTATCGCAACTGCGTAGTAAACACCTTTGTTTATTTACTGTTTATTATCTATCAAATTATTATTTGGTACATTATCTACTTACCATGGAAATTACTTTCAATGTCATTGATTACGTTAATATTTTAATCGCTCTGGTTTAATCGTTGTTTTCTTTTTCATAATGTGTTATTGATGACGCAAACATTAAAAAAATAATAACATTGGGTTGAATAATAATCTGTCATTCGTGGAAATCTTGAAAAACAAGAATATTTTTTTGTGAAAAAACTAATTAGTTGTACCTACGTAGATGTTATTATTGTTTACTACTTACTGTTGTTTTGTTGGGTAATCAGATAAAACAAGATAACTAACTGTCAATGGCCGAAACGCATAGATCTACAGAGTCTATTTGACGTCTTCATCGGTGAAATGTCAACCAAACGTCCTTTCATTTATTTAAATATAGCTTCTATTTTAATCTTCCCGTTCAAATTAAACTTAGTTTCCGCATTGCTCCCACTATTTTACTTTCCATTTTTAAAAGTTTTTACCTTGAAATTCGTTCAAGAAAAGCTGATGAAAATATAACTCTGAAGACCACATTTTATTTCCGTCACCTTCCTCTTATTAAAATATTGATTAAAAACTTTACGGCGATCAATACCAGGTCTTTAGAGCTAACTACTAAAATATTTAACTGAAGGTCTGTACTTGCGTCATCAGTGGCCGCCAACAGTGGGTCAACCCTCAACCGATGCGGGATAAAAATACCCCTTTGATTTGTCTCCCTGTCAATCAAAATGACTAGTGGGTGGAACGTGACGTTACGAGAGCATGTATCTGTCTATCATCTAATGAATGCCTTCCTGCTTTTAAGTATCGTCATTATGAATTAATTTTATAACGTCGTAATTAGTTTTGACGTCATTATGTGACGTAGTAATTTCAAACACAGATGGCCGTCAAATGTTTCGTAATTCGAACTGACAAACTGACCTTGAATTTGTGTATGCAAGCAGTTACTTGAAAAAACTTAATTTAAGTTGTTATAGTTGACGCTTCTCGTGACCCAAGGGCTGACTTTTACCTTGGCCAGAGGCTAAGTGTTGCCATACAACGTGGCAGCACCACCAGTCTCCTGGGCACATTACCAGCTGACAGCTTTGAGTAAGAGTTTTGTGATGCCCTTTTATAGTTTGTTGTTAGCTTAACTTATTTATTGGTTTTAAATTGTAATAATGTATAAGAACAAACATAAAAAATAACACAAACATCTGAATTGAGAACCTCCTCCTTTTTTAGAAGTCGGTTAAAAATAGTTTATGAAATAAGGATGAATTATGGATTATTTCAGTTTTGTTTAGATGAGTTGTATTTCAAAAGTTAAAAACATTATTTTATTTTTCAAGATCAATGCAGTAATAAAAGCATACTGCAGTGCAACGTTAACCTTCCACATTTTACCTTAAACAGTAAAATCTGATGTTGTCCCATAAAAATTGGCTGAACGAAAACCATTTATGTTTACCTCGCTCAAAATGAAATCGTAAAGATTGTGACAAACTCTTGATTTGGACGTGTGAGGTTAAGATCTTCCTTCTGACTGTGGAACTCTCCATCGATACGGTAGAGAGGACATACGGAATTCAGCCATGACATAGCAAACTTGAAAAGTTTCCATACGTAAATAAACATTGGACAAACAACAAAATAACCAGTGGGCAAAGAGTAGTTCCTGTTTCTAGAAAAAAAATAATGTTTGCGTCGAGGGATCGTCAACAACTAAAGTGTGATTGCCTTTAATGGTGAACACTCAAGTACAATTGCTTTCAAAACATGGGGTATGTTTTACCTTGGAAGTCACTTATGTCAAGGTTGGTCACCAAGGTCTCAGCCAAACAAAGTTCGGGCTACGTCACGGAATTGAGCCGTCTGTGTAACGTCTGGTCCTTTGACTGAATGTTTTATATGCCAAACACGTGATTTGATACATACACGACATGCACTCTATAATTAAATTTAGAATTTGTAGCACACACTTTGATAACTACGCAGTACTTTAATATTCACCAATTAACTTAATGTATGATTCATAAATGGTGTTTACTTGAAGCGTTTTAAAAG
Organism: Cerastis leucographa; assembly: GCA_963082945.1. NCBI lineage: Eukaryota > Metazoa > Arthropoda > Insecta > Lepidoptera > Noctuidae > Cerastis > Cerastis leucographa. Next base: position 11,097,304 of record OY720356.1, on the reverse strand, counting down.
ATTTATCGGCTAATCCTAACAGTGATATAATTCAGTCAGTACCAATTTCTTTTGCGATGCTGCAATCAATCTGCCATAACATGCGGACTGTAATTTTGATTAATTTGAACGAAGATTATTTCTGTAAGAGTTATGTCAATAACCCGTTTTAAGAAGAGTTCATAATAAATTTAACTCTTAGTGTAGAAAGTGACCATTAAACGTCGAAACAACTAGGTGCTTTTCTATCTTTGAAAAATTTATTTGATGGTAAAATAAACAGATTCTAATTTGTGATGTTTGATCTCGACTACCCTAATTCATTATTTTGTAGTTTTTCTGAAATATAGTGTGTTGGCATCTTTCTATCTAGGACAACGATATATCAAATAATAAAGGAGATTGCTGCGTGTGTTTTCTGAAAAATGATGCGATGAAAAATTGTAGCAGCAACACTGAAAACTTTTTCTTCAGATGCAACACTTCGAAATATTCTGTTTATTCGAATCTGTCGCTATTAATTATTCGGGCACAAAGACCCTGTTTACGAAATACGTAGAAGCTCCCCAAGATCGCGGCAAGACGTCACTGCGCCCATTGTTCAATCTTACACAAATCTTGGGGACACAAAATTCCGATGTTACGACGAGAATTGCGCAGTTGAATTGCTACGACAAAGTTGTCGCGCCAATTGTATTAAAGGTATACTCGTAGATATATGTTTAGCCTTATACTCGACGTCCTAAGAGTGACAATTGCGTGATTTTGTTTTTAATATATTTTCAATGACATGACGAAGGTGCGTCTTGTCTAATTGCGTCTGGTCACGTGACAGACGGCTGTGACAGTGTCGGACGAGCTACACCCACGCCACTGACGCCGATGGGATCATACGTCACAGTCGGTTTTAACATGAGTTTTAAATTACTTTTCCGTTCGAAACAACATTTTCGTAGAATAGAAAACAAAAATAGGTAATGAAATGTCGACTATAAATGACTATATTTTATTTTGGGAATACAAACATCAATTCATTCAATGACTGATGGCATTATTTTGTAACTACGTAGTATATTTTTTGTAGTACTTAGGTATCGTTGTTTTTTTTTATTATTGCTTATGCAGGAGTCGTAATCGCTGAATTAAAACAAAGCACATAATATTGACGGAAGATACGAAGGTGTTCATCAAAATGCAGATAGTGTATGATGCACTGCGTTGGTCATTCTGAAGGGAATCCTTTGTACCTAGAAGAAACTTTAGTCCTCTGCTTTGTGATGTAAGGAGTTATAATAGATATGTCTATGATGATCATCAAATTATATATATGATAAGTAGATACTACAAACAGTCCATAACAGGGACTTCCCTCAATCACAACCCGAAGTTCCATCACAAAATTGAAAACTTTAGGTTAATATTCATATAACTTTAAGTGGCTGCCTTGAGTGTAAAGCCACGCTAAAGGCACCGCCTGAGGGGTACGAGCCTCCGCTTAAGGCGTCGCAGTAAAGGGGCAGGCTGGATCGGAACAAAAAGTACAGACAGCCTCATTAAGTAGTTATCCCCCCTGGCGTACTCGGCGGGTCTGTAGAGGGGTTAGCACATACCAACGCTGTCTGTACGAGCTATTATGACCCAACGACTTTAATGTGGGTTAGGTCAAATTCTATGTGGCGGATCTTGTGGGGCAGCTTCGAAAAGACCAGTAGTGGACAGCGATAGGTTGACTTGATTGGCTAGAGGTCAGATTCATCACCGTCAATAATGTTAGCATTCAGTTTACATGCTGACGTACAAACTACTAAGAAGGTGCTAATCCAACTTCTTGATCCCAATTACAGGGTTATACCGGTAATTAACATATTGTGTATTATAAATGAAACTGATAAACTAAGTAAATAAATACTGCGTTTAAAGTTAACCTAATCTCAGCCGTACGATTACGAAAACCCAAGAGTTGTTTCTAATTATTAAAGGTCGTATTACGATAAGGTGGAGGATCTCGTGGCTAAATAATAATCAGCCACTCAGTTCAATCTTCAGTTTAAGAGCGTTTACGCCTTACGATATTTCATACAAAATTTCAAGTCCTTATTTTCCGAAATGACTGAACCGATTTTAATGAAACTTCATACGCATAAGAAGGATACATAGGTCTAAAAAGATAAAAAAAAAAGTTTTTCTTTTAAATTCGAAATTTCTTTAAAAAAAGAAAATTAAAAATTTCTGTTTCTATAGATAATTTATTATCGGTCTAATTTTGCTGTAGGTAATGTGTGTACTTTTCGAAAATGTTTTTAGTGACTTTTTAGCCCTATGTATCCTGCTTATGCGTATGAAGTTTCATTAGAATCGGTTCAATCATTTCTAAAATAAGGACATGAAAGGAGATGTTTCATTTTCGGTCAAATACCACGAACTTAGGAAGAATATTCTTTCGTGAATTTAAGCCTGATTTGCTGTGCACAGAAAGTAATAGTTTTTCAATTATTGCCACGTTCTATTCAACATGGCGTCTTCCAGTTTGCAGTTTGCTTTGGTTCTGAAATCATGTCACATAAAAACATAATATCACATCGACGTTAAATTATGAAAAGTATGTGTTTTTGTAATTAATTATTATTATTAGTGTCTTAGACATCATTTTCAACTAATTATAAGCAAGTGTGATGATTTCGTCGCTGAAAACTATATAATAGGTACTAATTTTCTGGAGTGTCCTACGACTTTTGCTTATTACAATTTCTAGGTTATGTAAACGTCATCTCTACAACCTGTCATGGCTGTCATAACTCTCGCGACAAACGTCAAACATTTGTTTTTTATTATGTGCATCAAAACCATCTATTACTATTTAAATAATGTTACTTTATTCTATTCAGGGGATTGTTTCCCACCTGTCTCACACCAAGCCTAAGTACATCCATAGGATGCAAACTTTGCAGAACCAGTTCTTACGTAGAGTCACGGGAGCCCCTTTTTATGTCCGTAATGACCGTCTACACGTAGACCTTAGAATGCCCACTGTCCTTCAGTTTATGAAACGGCTTTCGAAACGTTTCTTCGATAACGCCATTAAGCACCGTATCCCCTGATCGCAGCGGCCGCCCGTTACAAACCCTCACGCATTAGTTCAGTACGCCATCCGAGGCATACTTTCGTCACCCCCGATGATGCTATCACCCTCCTCCAGGAAAGTAGCAAAGAGACTAGTACTCTTAAAAAGTTCAGACGCAAACCGCCGTCTTTCCGACCTCGCAGTCGAGGTCCGTCGCGACGTCTCAGTCCTTGCCCGCCCCGACCCTCATTTGAGCCAGCCCGCGATGCCGTGCCAGCAGTTTTAAATCAGTCCCTTACTAATGATATCATTCAGATCCAGCCTGTTCCCATGCAGTCCTCCCCCAGCGACGCCCTAAGCCGAGGCTCGTACCCCACAGGGGGTGCCCTTAGCGTGTAGTCACTTGGTTTGTAAGTTATTATGCCCTGGCTGGAGGCCTTACTCTCAAGGCATCCACAGGATAGTCCGGTTAAGCAAACGACAACCTCATAGGTTGAACTGCGAGATGTCATTCACAAAAAAAAAAACACTGTTTATTCAGTGGCCCGAAAGTCCAAAAACCAGTCTTACCAAGGGTTATCATAATTATTACCCAGTACTAATTGGATTGTAGAGGTCAGATATGCAATAAAATACTGGTATTCATTTGCATCCGATTAGACGACCACGTGGTTGGGAAAAGGGCCAGGCCGATGATGATATTGTGAAAATTAAGAGTTGGCAGAGAACAAGCAGTAATAGACAAAGAAAAATAGGAAGAAGTCACAACAAAGTACATAATACCCATTGTGTAGAAATTGGGTGGTTTACAAGAAGGCCAATTTTCAACAGAGGATGTTTACGAACTGATATTACCCGACGTGGCTTTGCCTGTAAAATTTTAATATCAGTATAAAAACATTGTGCAATATGATATAGTATGCGTAATTTACGTTACGTTTGTGATATTTTGGTAAATTACACTAGTTTGATAAGCGTACCTACATAACGTACATTAAAATTATTACTTTACAAGCCGAAATGTCAATTTTATTGTACTACCTAAGTAGGATATTCCTAAAAAAATATGAATCCTACTTTTTACCTGAACCGGGTATTGAACTTATGACCTCTGAGACTGAATCCGATTGTTCTGTTACACCTTAAGCCGATGACCGATTGACTGCCGTAAAACAATAACAGATACGTTATTAATATGTATCCTCTACACATGGTTGAAAACTATACCCCAGTGTGTGTAAATAAAACGTTCACTGACTAAATAAAGTCAAGAAAATAGTTGAAAGAACTGACGTCCTACCATCAGAAAAACAATAATATTTACATCAATATTTCCATTTACTAGAAAACGTATCCTAAGAAATTTTCCACAATTTACGAAACACGAACATTTTACGAAATTATAAATAAACATTACAACACAGTGTATCAATCTTATCACTGACAATCATAGAAGAATGTTTAAAATCATAAAAACAAACATTATCACAGTGGAAACTGATTTTTTTTTATTATGCTATTATATATCTAATCGGTTTAGTTGACTTTGTTGATAAGCAAATAGTGAGTTCATTGCTATTATCAATTTTTTGTGGCCTTCTCGTTGACATGACGTGTTTATTGAAAGATGCAACATTGCCTTTATGTACCTCTGTACATATATAGGGTGACTGGGAATTAGTAACCGATACTTAAAAACGTAATTTTACTCATGATAACAAACAACTTTCCCAGAGAAACATTTTTTATACTTATTCGCTTTTATTATAATAGTCAATAACACAACAGCCGTATGAAATTCATGCGCGCGTGCGCCTATGACCCATCAGCTGCTAGCCGCGTCACGCCGTTCTGTCTCATTTCTATCATACTGTGCCACAGTGGGTAGGCAGAGCACCCCCGCACGGCTCGCAACTCCGAATTTCATATGGCTGGTGTGTTATTTTGTTAAAAGTGAATAAGTATAAAAAAAAAAAATTTGGGAAAGTTGCTTGTTATCATGAGCACAATCACGGTTTTAAGTATCGGTCACTACTTACGTTACCCTATATATTAAGGAAAATAAATGAAAAGCACATCGATATTCCTACAAAGGCGTTGGACTTTTGACATTCGGGTCATATTACATAAGATACTACGTATTACTGACATTTAACTAATCATCTAGACTTTTCAAACTGAATTATTTAACAGTCTAGAAATAATAGCTCAATTCGACATGACATTTAATCATAAATATTTTATTACAGCAAGTTTCAGAAACACCATAGCATCAGCAATGAAAAATGGAGCTAAGGCGGAGGCAGATATTGATGGTGAAGCTAATTCGCGAGTGACTACAAGCACTATGCCAAACGGTTTACAGTATTATATCGAGATCCAATGTCCACAAGGTAACACGGGTCTTCATCACTACCATTGACGGATCGATACAGGAACAGGAACAGAGGGCCTAAAATGGCCAATTTTGCGAATTTTAACGTGATTCATATCCTATTATGATTCTGCTACAGCGGCCATTTTAAGTTCCCTGCACATAGAGCAAATTATCGACTGTAATATTAGACGCCACTAGAAAGTTAGAACGTCATCATCTTTCTGCCCTTGTCCAATTTTACTTGGGGTCAGCGCAGCAAAATTTAGAACGTAATAATTTCGAATCATGTGAATTTCAAAGATAATCAGCAATTAGTTCCACCAATACTTAGCATGACGCTGAAATCACATGCTGTATTGATACCGATACCAATACCAATGGACATACTTACACTATTGACGTCAATCTTTTGAACAATTCAGCCACGGTGACCATAAAACTTTAGTGGAACATTAAGAACGAACTTGCTTTTAGAACAAAAGTTAATTGTCGAATTAGTCTCAGTTGAGTTGATTTCTTTGGATCTAGAATCGTCTGGGTGTGGAATAATACCAAAGAGTATTAATAAGACAATAACATAAAATACAATGAGTCTACTAGTTGATCCCGGAACATTGTTTTTCTCACATTTTCTTTTATTTCTTTTGTATTATACACTAGCATAACCTTTCCATCGGTAACGTAAAGTATACACATGCTGCAGATGGTAAAATAATATCGACTGGCTAATTCACTACATCAAAGCATAATAATAAACACGTGTGGTTGGCCTTGAAGCTTGCAAGACCACCACAACAAAAACAAGAGAATCTGATAAAACATTGTTTTTCTCCATCCTCAATTAACATTAATTATTAATAATACTGGGAATAGAAACAGCGTTATTGCAACATTTATTGATTGATTTATTAGAGTCCTCGGGGGGTTATTATGACGTCTTAAATCAGTTATCATTCCAGTGTGAGCAAGAGACAGAGCTATAGATGACGTCTAGCGCCATCTCTTTCCCACTCTGGAATAAGATTGAAACAATCCTGCTTTAAGACGGTAGGCCATCTGATAGACGCCACATCGCAGCCCCATTACGTAAACATTGCACCTGTGAAACGACACAAGAGTCACGCCCCCAGAGATATCGACAGCTATAAATACGACGCTATGCAACGCTTCTTCTCTGCCGGGTCAGCTGATATGGCGACCTTGGCAGCCAGCAATGTTACAACCACTATGTGTACATAGTGGTTCTAACATTGCTGAAATTACACAATTAAGTTCAGACGCCAGCACACCAAGCTACAAGCAATCAATCTAATATATCAATCAAGCAAGCAAACTGTCAAATTTCTTTCATAGATTTTCAAGGTTATCTATAAAGAATACGGTTTAAGGTTGATTGGGAAAATTTGACAGTTCCGGGTAGCCTGACCTGCTGGCGTCTGAACTTAATTGTGTAATTTCAGCTGTTATTACTACTACTGCAATTGGGTTACGAAACTTCAAGATTTAGTTCGTGCTATGTTCTCCAAGAATATAATAGCCATCTGTCGATAATCTGAATGCGTCTGCGCACAGTAGCCTGTTAAATGTTAATATTGGCACACGATATGAAAATTGTTTAGAAATGGATCATCTAAGATGAGTTGTTTACATTTACAGACACTTTTTTTATGTTTGGCATCTCGCAGTTCAGCCTCTGAGGCTGGCTTCTGCTTAACCGGTCAATCCTGTGGATGCCTAGAGTTTAAGGCCTCCAGCCAGGGCAAAATCTTCTAAACTAAGCGACAACACGCTAAGGGCACCCCCTGCGGGGTACGGGCCTCGGCTTAGGGCGTCGCTGGGGAAGGGCAGCAAAGGGACTGGCTGGATCTGAGTGAATTACAGACACACTATCATTTAGTATTTTATAATCAGATCCATCAGCTTCTGATGTTTGTAACCTTGTTATGTTCTGTCTTTTAAAGAGAGCATAGAATATTTACCTATTCAGTCTATATTTAACAATGTTATGCAACTACTTATTTTCTTATCACAACCTTCAATCTAAATCAGTGATAACGTAAAAGGACTTAAATCTATCAATGTCAGGTCTAAACTCGATAACATAACATCACGGCAGTAATCTCCGAAGGGTTAGGCAGAGGTGTACCTAATAGTAAACATACATTTCGCCAGTTATGTTTAAGTCCCATGACAGTGGGGGTGAGCCTAATGCTACTGCAAAACTCGAGATGAAAAACCGAAGGACCATTAGTCTAAAGGGACCAAAACTCAACTCTCGATAAAAACTTAACAAAACGAGTTACCTATGCATCTTTAGATTTACAACACAAGATTGGTGTTTACAAGCAAAAACAAAATAGGAATCAAACATCCCTATGTCGAAAACCTGCTTTATTTATCGTCAACGTCTGCAAAGTGACGCGGGAAGATATTTTTAGTAGTAAACAAACGTAGTACATACTGCATTTTACTATTCCCATCAAAATTATTGAAATAGCAACAATGCGATTTGCGTAGGCAGCCTAAGAGGGCACAATAAAATGGTTATTCCTGATCGATAAACAATCGGGCTATGAAAACAGCATAAATAGGGCAGAAAATAGATTGCCTTAGTATACCAATCGTAATCTACCTAGCTAGTGTTTATACACTATGATGAATGATTATTCATTGCATAAATTTTAATTGGTAGGCACCAGATACGTTAATTAAATGCATTCTAAACCACCGTCTCGGTCGCAAAGTTACAATTATTATTATGGCATCACATACTTCAGGTATTACGTCTAACTTACGAGTGTTTTGTTCTGCGTCTATAACAGCAGTATAACTTCTAACAAACATCTAGCTCTCATTAAAAACAGATAGAACTTTTACAAGAAAACTTTTGAAAGAAGAATGAGCGTTTTCAGCGCTCCGTTTTGTAACAAACTTGCTTATTCCTTGATGAAAGGAGTAAACAGATTTATACATTAAAAAAGTAATTAGGGGAAAATGAATTTAATAAATGATGAAATGAAAAATACAATAAATTAGTACAAAAGTGAAGGGCAGGTTAACCGAGAACGTTTTAAATATCTCCGCAAATCTCTGAGCGTGATAGTAACTGAAGACAAACTTGCAGTCGTAGAAAGCTGGCTTGATTAAGATGAGCTTGACCACGACGAACTTGATGCAGGGCGATTTGGTAGGACCCACCAGCAGACACGTACCGCCCAATGCCAGGCTCGTCAGCTCGAAGAGCAGCTTCCAGCAGACAGGTAATGAGCCCCAGTGCCAGGCTCGTCAGTTCGCAAAGCAGCTTCCAGCAGACAGTTAGCAACAGCCACGGCAGCACTAAACGAAGGCCGCTCTTTGACTCCAACAGGCTGTGCTCAAAACTCAAGATATGACAGATCTTGACTCCAAACTAGACTTAGCTGTTTTCTTGATTTTAGACTATACTGATTTCTCGTGTCCAGACTGAACCGACTCTTAACTCCAGACTAGAACCAGGGCATCCGTCAGAAATCCCTTTTATACCCTGATCTTCCGTTTCTTTTCTTCCAATTTTCTTTTTCAGATTCAAAACTGCTGCGCTCTAGTAAGACGCAACCTGCCAGTATTAAAAACAGCCAGTAACATTTTGTCTAAAACCTTGCACATAACATTTTTATAAATATTACTCAGAATATCTTTACACAGCAAATATTCGCAATTAACTATAAAATACAACAATTGAGCTCACGAATTGATGTTAATAATTTTTAGTAATATATAATCTAAATGAAACCTTCATAGAGAGTTTGGCTGGTAACAATCAAAAAATAAAAGTAAATGACATCTGACAAATATGCTTGAAGTAAACATGTCACAACAAAGGATTAGAAAATATTTATAAAAATGAAATAAAAGTATGAATATGGATAATAAGTGTGAGTATAAAGTATCTGTAGTAAGCAGATACTATAGTTTATAGGTATCACTCTGTTTCTGCTTTTAACTGGGTGAAAAACCCATGTATGGAAAAGTATCGTCAAACGTCTGTAAAACCAATAATGTCCTAACATCACCTGCAATTTTTTTACACAACGTCAACAGGATAATTTCAGGTTCATCCTCCTATCGATACTAATAAAATACAGTAACAAGTACTTTTAGATTAGCAATCACAATATCATATTTTTAATCCCAACTGCATACTTGCATTGCTCTCAAACAAAGTAAACACCCCTGGCTCATCGACTGGCATCTGCAAAATTTCTAATTTTCCACTATAATAGCGAGAATATAACCACAATATGGTTACTGTACTGTCATCTTTACATTTTAATGTGCACGTGAGCACTTATGCGTCTAGCCGCTTGATTTAAACGCGTGCCGAGTTTGTAATCAAGGAGATTTGAACCTTGAGTGAAGGGTACTGATGTAGGTACCTACTCATATTACTAGGACCGTTAATGCCATGATTGAGAACCAAATAAGCTACCGCACTAGTTGTTTTCATGAACACAAGATCCAGCCGTTACAGGTTACGAGAAAAGTAACTAGAACCAGCTGTTTTTCAGGGATGCACGTGAACATTATTTTTAGTTTACAGCTATCACGTTATTTTTCCGAGCAGTAAACCGAATCTGTATTATATCTCTAACAACTAAAATCAAGGTTTCTAAGAAGAATAATGGCGTCATTCAGTGGAACAAACATATTCTGACTAGTTAGGTGTATACATACAACCGAACACTCCAATTTCGTGACGTTTATTAATTAGCGAACATGTCCTATATCTTAACAAAAGCATCGAAATTGTTTAATTTCATACATTCAGGTCAGTAGGTCGGTTGTGTCATAGCAAGGACAGGCCATACACCATACAAATAAAACAATTTTAACTCATCAACGATTTTGTTAACAATTAACGCAAACCGAACCTTAAAACTTAAGTAGCAAAGTTCAACGTAATTTGAGAAAAATGAAAATAAAAGTTGTTGAGAAAACGAAATTTTGTTTGGAGATATATCGGGATATCGCCTAGACAAATAAAATTTGGCCTTCGTAACACTGCACGTCCCGAATCGAATAACAGAGATACCACAACAATGATTGGCATGCCCTAGAAATCAAAAAACTAAACGTTTTCATTGAAATTAGTATCTAAACATCGTATTACGAAGTGTTTGTATTACAAATTGAATCGAATAAAGACACCAAATCAAACTTACACCTGTAAATATTTGGAAATTTTCCTAAATACTACGCACTACGTGGTTTTTCTTGAGATGTGTGTCAAATACCAAAAAAAAATTTTTTTCGTTACTTACTACGAGAGATTAGACAGCAGTATATATAATAATCATAAAAGTAAGTATTGTTTGAAACAAAACCTAAGTCAAATAAGCTACATAATATCTTCAATGATAAGTAAAACATTCATTTCCGCGGGTCATAAATCAAAGATTATGCAAACCAAAAAGTTATGTCAGGCTTGTTGTATTTGTTAGTTTTATATAAAACGTATTTAAAACTGATTATAAACTAGGTCTTTATTATCGTTTTGTTTACCGTAATGCATTTTAAAACCACAATACTATCAAAGTGCTATTGTGTTTCAATAAATAGATTGATATCCAACTTTAAGTTTAAAATATAACATGGAATTAAATAGAACACAACATTCAACTTTATGAAGTTTAAATAAATTATTAAATTATATTATTAAAATAATTAAACTTTTTCTGAATGTAAATGTCAAAATAATCACTGTACTAATTTAACGACAACATTCTTCGCGGCCAATAAATTATAATGTAATTCAATGTCCCTAGTGGGTGTTATTCTAAATTAAGTAAACTACTTTGGCCTTTAAGATAAGATACATTAGAAGCCTTATCAAATGACAGCGGGAGCCTAGTAAAGTTAGTACCTATTCTTGTTCCTAACAAACAATAAATTAATAATTTAATCTATGCTTATGTTCTCAGTTTAAAAAAAGTATTTACTAAAAAATACCCAAATAAACAAATACTGTTGGGAAATTCAAATCCGTTTATCACTAGCTAGCATGATATCACTTTCGAGAAATGTTCTGGCCACAAAATACACTGGAATCGTAAAAGTTGTTGTATTAATTGTTATTATCAGCTGAGGTTGTAAATCCTAAGATAACGTATTTACCAGTTAATCCACTAGCAAAATTCTTCTCCGGAATATCGCTGCGTAGAACTTCGTCAGATCTTTTTTCGTCTTGGAAAAATAATCAAAGCATGTTTAATTGTTCGCTTGATATGCTCTGGACAGAATCAACGTCACAATATACTGCGTCTCTAAAATTATAAATAGTGTTATTGAAAACACATTTATGTAGTTCATTCTAGGTAATTGTGTCTTGAAAAAGGAAGACGCTATTTGTTTACGCAGTTTTTCAAATGATTTTCCTGTTTTTTGTTTATGTTTTTTTGGTTTTCATTTAGTGTGCTGATAGATAATAAGAAATGCATTTAGTGTTGTTTGAGCTTCTTCCTCAACAACAATTATGCATTTTTACCTGTTTGTCTGTTTCAGCCATCTTTCTGACGTTTATAGTATTTTTAGGGCAGTTACTGACGCAATTCTCTGGCAAAATTTCCACAAATTTTATATGTGCAGCTAATAGGCTGTATGTTCAACAATCACTTATTTGTGAATGACCTTTTTAACATTATCATTTGTTAGCAATTGCTACGTTGACTCTAGCAACGCGGGCACGAACTTGCATCAGTTCATTGGCCCTCAATATTAACTCTCATCTCTGATAGCAAGAGAACACCTTTTTGAATACAAAATAATTTACTGGAATGTTAACTTGATTTGTGTCTTTACGTAACGACTCGAAACATATTGAAAAGTTAATAAAAATGAAGAAGAAGTCAAGGTGATTAAATATGTTGTTTTACGAGCTAAACGAATGATATTATTTCCACAGTTTGCCTTTATTTGTAAGTAACACCATCATGCCAATAAGTGGCCAATTAAAACAGTCTGAGAACTGAAGTCTGTCTCAAATGAATAGCGCATGTGACTGACAATGTGACTTGCAATGTGACTGACATTATTGTTCTTTTGCTACACATAAATTTTTGCAAGCAATTAAAATAACAAGAGAAACGAACTCACGTAAACCTGAGACGTGAAATAAATGTGAGAAATATTTAAATAAAATACGTACATATTGATGAACTCCAAGCAAATTCCTTTTGGCAGCGTACTATGACCATCACGAGTTAGCCACATGCTAAATATTAGGTATTTAATGTGATAATTTAAAATAGCTTATATTAATAGTGGGTTATTCAGTATTATTAATTTTATTAACATAATTTATGAGCCGCAGGTCACAAGGAAAATTTAAATAAAACCCCTGTCTTCGTTTTTACGATTCGGGTTTGCATTCTACGCGTAAGTTTTCGGTGAAAATATTTAAGATTTTTTCCCGAAAAAATCTCTCACAGTTTTCACTGATGAACAAACATTCGCGCTGAGAAATCGTAACAATGCAAAACAAGACAGTTGATATGCCACAGTATAAACAAATTTTGACAAATATGAAACTTGTATACGAGTAGTAGAACGTGCGTAAGAAGTTTTACGTACAGAAAGGATATTGCGAACTCTAGAAAACCCATATTTAAGAACCCCAGTATAAACGTTCTTTGTGCAAGTACTTGATTGACAATAATTAGTTACAACCTTTGTTTCAACTGTCATGATCTCTGGAACATTGCCAGCATCAGTATTCACTTCCTTAACCCAACTATAAACTTCTGAAATCTTCGATACTGCACTCCGACCTATGTTTACGGAAATCACAATCATAGATTACTAATAGAGAGCTAAATCAAGCAGGATAAGGAAGCTACAAATAACGTTACTGCTTGAGAAGTAATAAGGTGGTCGTGTACTGCATTTGCTGGCAGTTATTGGTGATTTGCCAAAATGTCTGAGAATTTTAACGAGATTTCTTCATGTAAAAGTAACTGCACTCTCTTGACATTTTCGTGGGAAAATAAACATTTGATCACTCGCAAACGGCATGACTGATTAACCTTTGGACCGAGCGACGTGGGTATAAAGTTTTATGACACAAATATGTATAACTACTTTATAACAGAAATTAAACATTGCCGTGAAAACTTAATGAACGGCAAGCTGATATGACTTCTATTGAAGACACACACACAGTTTATAATAGTTATTTTATTTATACCAGCTAGGATAGAATTTCGTAGTAACTCAACATAACATTCAGTGTAAAGGAGGTACAAATTGCCGACAATTTCAAATTCCGCCACAAATAAATTGTGTAAATGAACATTTAATAGAATAAACTACACGAACATTGGAGGAACTGTTAGTACAGACTGCTGACACCAATTACTGTTATGAGCCTTAATTGAAACGCATGCTGGTACAATAAGGCCACTCTGTGAGCATCAGTTTATCATATATCGAACAATTTGTGGCTGTTTGTTAATCAATAATATTGTTGTAATGGGTAACGTGTGCAACTGCCCTTCGTCTCTTGATGACCGATTTGTTATTGAGTCGATACACATTAAAACTGTTACTGTACGAGATTCAAATTATGCTAGTACGTCTTTAAGTTCAAAATCGAGTATTGAGTCATACGTTTCAATTGAATCAATAATACCATCAGTAAAGTTTGGTGTTTCATCTTCGATTCCTTCTACGCTATCAACATTACCTAGTACATAAACTATACAGCTTCTTAATGAATTACTCTTTGAATTATGTAATGGACCCAGTATTTATAGAAAATGTAAAACCACAAACATAAATAATTAATTTATCTGCGTCGTTACACAAACCTTCAAATCCACTTCAATTCTTTAGAAACTATGTTACTCAATTTAAACTCTAACATCGATGCAGAAGGTTAATTGTTAAATAACATCAGTCGGGTTCGATCTAAGAAATCGTTGATCATGGCATTTATGAAATGTGTAGTTACTTGTAGGAAGTCTAGTTTAAACTTGACAAATGACTGACATTTTTATTTTGCATTACGGAAGGCGTCAATAACCAAGTCTTTTTTATCATCAAATGAATTATTGAAATCTAGTGCAGCATTGTTTTGCGGTAACCAGTCAATTTGAGAATGATATAAAGATATTTACAAGGCGAACATTAACCCGATTCCAAAACTTTAGCAGTATGTTGTTCGCCTTTTACTAATACCCATTTTTTAATGAATGTAACAAAAAATGGCCCCCAAATCATCGTTAACCTCGCATGAGGAACTCATAAATTCTTCACTTCTATGCGATATTGAGTGACAGTGTTACCTAACATCGGTCATTGTGTAACCTTCTTCTATCCCTAGAGCAGCAAAAACTGGATTTTTATGAGCTTTATCTTCAGTGTTGTGTCCATTACTCGCATTGTATCCTTCAAGTGTCGATGTTTCCTTACATTTCAAGCGATGAACGTTTAAATTCCTTACAATTCCGGTTCTCAACACTTGAGAGTATGTGCCCACGTAAGAATAGATGTTTATTTTGGATTTCGCGCCTCGTGGCAATGGTTTATCCAAAACATCCTATTTGAGGGGTTATATTATGAAGTCGTGGTGTCAATCAGCAAAGTTACTAATATAGAAGTGACTAAATTGGAAAGATTGAGCGGAGACTGATTGATATGAATGATACTTCAAATTATAGAAACTGTCTTGATGTAAATTAAGATATCCACCTGACGTTTTTGCAGTTTAACTTTGTTTTTACACTGGGTGTTCATTAATTTTCAGGGTATGGTAAAAACCAGTAGGTAAGTACCAAAGTACGAACTTATGACAAAAAGATGAACAATACGTAATCACCAATCACCTGTATTAAAAAATCACAAAAAAAAACATAACAATTGATGTTGATGAAACACAACAAAAAAACAATGAAAAACAATAAATGATGTACTTACCAACATGCGATAGACTCGTGAGATCTGATTCTGAAATAGAAAAAAAATAAAATGCGTGAAAAAAAATGTAAAATGAAAAATGCGTGCAACACTTATTAACAAAATGCTTAACATTAATATTGTTAAACTATTATGATAACATGGGGCTTAACAGTCACTATGATTTTGGTACATTTAATAACAAATGAAACACGTCGCACAATTTTAACAAAACATGACACAAAAAAATTGGTGAAAGAAAACATCCTGAGGAAACCTAGAACTAAAGAACATTCTAAGATATTTTTTTTACATTTTTTACATTTGGCAAGGCGCAATGGGTCATCATGGTGGATTAGAGCCCGGTCTCTCTCACACAGGGAGGTCTGTATACCAGCACGCTACGCGTGCAGCAGTGGGATCATGTACTATAGATTAATTATGCTATGTAAGATAAATGTTCTTGGAAAATGTTCCTTAGGTAGGTACCATAAGGTGCAGAATAATATGAAATTAAAAGAAAAACATGTTCAATGGAATTTCTTAGTAACAGTAAGCATGATAAATTGACCTTTAGTAATTAAGTAGATACTTTGTTCGTTAGGTAGAGCAATGTGGTTGTGGTCTAAAATTATCATCTTAGGTCATTTCATATTTTGCTCGCTGGAATTTCTCGACTTTTTCCTTTTGTGCAAAATGACGGAATATGTGGTTAAGTGATATTTCAGGACAATACATTGAATGAATTTATAGTGATTGCAGTCATAGTCATTCCTATACTAATACTGATTTGTAGTGAGAAGTTCAGTAAACAAGGTAAACGTTATATAAAATTATGTTAATAAATAAACAGACTTAAAATTTCCATTGACAAATGAGCCGTCCCACAGCCATCATTTGACTAGTATTTTCCCAGCTAAGTTTGGGTCGGTTTCCAGTCTAGCCGGATGCAGCTGAATACCAATATTTTACATGGAGTAACTGCCTAAATGACCCAGTTAGTACTATGCAATACTATTAAGCCCCTAAATAAGACAGTTGTCAGCCTTCGGACCACTGGCTACTGACTGTCAAAGATCTACAAATGACAACCAAGACCCGTTGGTCTTTTCAAGGCATGGAGGAAACTCGGGATATAATTGTTTAACATCCGACCTTGGCAAGAGCTTTAACTTTGAAGATCGACTCCTGTGACTAGACTACTTAACCAAGTAACAACACCATTAACTATTATTTAGCAAAGTATTGGAATACCCTACTACTTATGTATACCTATATCATAATACTCTTTTAAACACACATTAAATTATTGTTTACCTACTTGAGCAAACAAACATGACTCCACATTTTCCCAAGTTATAAAAAAAGAAAAATAATTTATTCAAAAACCGCGCGTGTCATTTTAATTACATGCAACGACATTGTAGAACATACTTTTTCCGTTCGCAATAAGTGGCATTATTGGAAAACTCAGCAGGAAAATAACGACGACGCATCATACAGTATGCATAAGTCGTTTACGCTTTTTTCCACGTCCCAGGAAATTCCGGGTAAGGAAAACGACAAAACTATAGATACCATACCTAAAGTTTTTTGTTTAATTCCGGTTTTTTGTTTTCATTAAAATGTTTTTTTTTTTTTGTTGAATTCCTATAAACAATATTAGCTGGTTTACAGTGTGGTATTTCTTTTGTATTTTACGCGTATTGCGTATTCATTCGAATTCAAGTCTTAAAAATAATAAACATCGCCCTGAAAACATTCAGGTTAAATACCAGGGGATTGACCTGTCCATATTTAATTGAATAGAGTTGTAGACGTTATCTCTAGGGAAACAACTGCGTTCCTATTTAACTTAATTTTCTGGCACAAGTTTTACGACTTTTGCCTCGGAAAATAACCGATACCACGCACGTTTAATGCCATTCCCAAATTAGATGCGATACCTATTAATGAAACAGCATAAGAACGCGTTGTTTGTTAACAAAAGAAAAAGGTTTTTGAGTGGAGCGTAAAGTTAATGGACTTTCTTACAGATTAATATCTGTAATATAAAAGCTTTGTAAACATTTTTTGCTACTTTTTTTTAATCTGGTTAGAATTGATTATTAGGAGTAACACAACAATATACAAGGTGTATTTTTGCAAACTCGTCAAAGAAGGCTGGCGAAAATGGACCCAAAGAATCTGAAAATTAACTAAACTCCGTTCCAGTGTAAATATAAAATAATGATAACTACAATTTTATGAGATATTTATTTATTAAATATTGATTTTTTAGGACTCGGGAATCAAAAGTTATAAATAATTTTCAATTTATTAAAATTAAGTAATCGTGCACTTACAAAACGCAACATTTTTCCGATTACGTTCCAATCCAATGACATGTGTTTTTGTTCATGGGTTTATTACCACAAATGGATCTTGCTCTTAGTTTTTATACATTCAATTATGTCAAAAATTCATAAAAAATAACATGCAAACCTGATATTAAAACGCCTATTAACAATGCGAAAGCATCTAATAAAAATGGTACTGTGGCGATTTTATAGTATTTCTAATAAAGGAACGTTATCAATGATGATCCATTGAGTCCCGTCACTACTGTCACTGTCAGATCTGTGATGATCTAGTCCATCGTTATGTTTGTATTTTTGTCTGGGATTTTATGTTTATCATTGCGATTTTGTAGATTCTCGACGACTTGGCCTTTACATCTTGAAATGTAGATAATGCACCCTGTCTTAGACTACCGCATTCTTCTCTGGACATTGGACAATTAGTTGCTTTTGATTTGGACTTTGATTTTAACCACAAACATGCGTTGCGTTAATTTCTTCTTCTCTTACGACTTGCGCTCTTACGGAGGCGTCGTCTCTCTGATGAAGGTGCTCAGAGCTTTGAAAAAGTTCAGAGATGGGTGTATCCACGTGATGTAAGTATATTCATAAAAGAACATGTATTTATATCATTAGTAAAGAACTTATTTAGGATATCTATCTGAACAACAAACTAAGATTCGTTTAGCTTTTATATGCATAAATACATACTGTTGTAATCTTATATTAGGCTCATTCTTACTGTTGCCCAATACTTTATCGGACGAAAACAGTATACAGTAAAAGACTAGCCGAGGTAGTGTAGAAGTAGTGTATTTTACTCAGATGTTTCATTCATCAAAATGGAAGATGGGTGGCTGTTGCATTTTGTCTTGAAATATTTGTATACCGCTCCACAGGTATCAGAGGTCATATTATCTTTTATATCAAACTACATTTCTGTTTTTCTTTTCGTGGGGACCTGGATACACTGTGCGAGTCAGGCACTTTTGTTACTTATACATGGAACTCTTTATGTTTATTACACTAAAGGTGAATTTATTTATTTTAACATAATTAATCAATTCCAGATAACAGGAGACAACTACCTTTGTCACTCATTTTGGGGGCTGATAAGCTGCGACCCTGAAAATGAAACCAGACAGCAACTTGGCCATCGTAACGTCTGTGTTGCATAAAATAAAAACTATGTAAAAATACCAAAAAATAAGATTTAATACTCATCGTTTTTTTATTCAACAAACCCTGCTTTTCAATAGCTGTACATAGCTAGTCAGCTCTGGCTGTTATAATTTATGTAAAACAATATTATCTACTCTCAGCGTAATAAGAATCGTTTTACTTGACTATAATTCGCTTATGGATCAAAATCGTAACAACATAGTTTTTATAGTGATTGAACTAATTACAGGGTTGGTAATCAGTTTAGTCTCTAGCTGCAGTCTAGCAGTTTTATGATTCATCAATTAGGTACAGGCAGTGAAGTAAAAATTCTGGTTTTGGCTTATGACGAGAAGCAAAACACGTAAAGTCAGAACTAAAACTGCGAGGGAAATACAGTAGTTTATTCGATTTTTCTTTTATGAGTCGTCTTAAATATTATTATATTTTGATTCATCTTAATTACGGAGTCATTCCACTGTTAAAAACCTTAATCGTAAGATTTTTAGGTTATCTTGTGAATAGACGTATATCTCTTTTCTCCCAACTTTTCCGTCTTACTTTCCATTTACTTTTCTGATAGTCTTTAGTCGTTTTACAACTACGTATAAGTTGTTATGATGAATGCTACCTCTAAGAGTGGGTCCCAAAATACATGTAGTCTCGCCCGTCTCCTTTCATCAGGTTGTCACATAAGACATAAATAATAAATTTAAATTACGGTACCTAGTTAGTTATTAATAAACACTGATTGTTTTGGTTGTTTATGTTTGTTTGTCCGTTTATTAGAATAACCCCCTTTTTTTTTTTTTTTTTTTTTTTTTTCGGATGGGAAATCATCAAATGACTTCTCCCGCTCTGGGCGGAGCGGGAGGGAGTGTCAGACTTGTACTGACTAAAACCCACCCATGTTCCTTCTTCGCCCTTTTTGTTCCAGGGCCGCGGTATCTCTTTCGAACAACCCGCAGCCCTGGCAGGCATCGGCCCTCTCGGGCCCCTTCCGGTTTGCTGACATCTCCTTGAGGCGCGCGTGGAACACGTACGCGCCGTCGACACGGCCTGCCGTCATAAGACGGAAGGACGGTGAGCTAGCCCATTACTCACCGTCCACAGGCTCGCGCCTACGGTGGCCGGGGGCCACTGGTTGCCCCCCCGACGCCCGGGGCGTCTCCCGCGGCGGCTGGGACGTGAGGTTCTCTCCCTCTCACGTTCCGCCACCTCCTTCGCTAGCATGACTGCTTCGCAGAAGGAGGCGACGGCTTCCCATTCCCTCTCGCTCCGGACCATGGATTGAACCAGGGCCGGTCGCGAGAGGTCACCGCCGCCAATCGCCGCTACGAGGACACGGCGGTGCTCAGCCCAAGCGGAGCAGAGCTCCACGGTGTGCTCCACCGTGTCCTCCGGCCGATCCTCACAATGGTAACACCCGGGCGTTTCCTCCCGCCCAATTCGGTGCAGGAACCTCCCGAAACAACCGTGTCCGGTGAGGACCTGCGTCAGGCGGAAGGTGAGGGCGCCGTGCCGCCTCTCTAGCCACTCCTCAAAGAGGGGACTTATCGCCACTATTGTGGCGTGCCCTGCACGTGGTTGCGATAGTCACTGTCTCCATGCCACCATGCCACCATGAGATCGCGCCGGAGGTCTGTCCGCTGAGCGACAATTTGCCGCGGCAGCGGAGTTTCCCCCCGGCGTAGTGCCTCCGCGCGCCATTCATGCAGGCGCGCGAGGACCATCGCCTCCAGATCCCATGGTGGCAATCCGGCCAAGAGGCTCGCCGCCTCGCCCGAGATCGTGCGGTACCCCCGGATCAGCCTTACGGCTACCACCCTCTGGGGCGCGTTCAGGTAATGGGCGGCTCGCCGCCTCAAAGAACGCGCCCACACCGGGGCCCCATAAAGGGCCATGGACCGCACGACCCCCACGTAGAGCCTCCGGCAGGAGGCGTTTGGACCCCCCAGGTTGGGCAAGAGCCGCTTGAATGCAGCCCCTGCCCGTTCCAGTTTTGGGGCGAAAACGTCGGAAGTGCTCAACGAAGTTCCACCGGCTGACGAGGACAAGCCCTAGGTACTTTAGCGTCGACTCGACGCCGATGGAAACCCCTCCTACCGTCAGTTTGGATCCCGACGGTGGCGCATTCCGAGGCCCATGAAAGCACATGGCCTCGGACTTGTGCAATGCCACCTCGAGACCCAGCTGCCGGATTCTCTCCACGACTATCGCAACCCCGCGTGTCATAAGTTCGGCCGCCGCCTCGTGCGACCTCCCCTGTGCCAGCACCAGCGTGTCGTCAGCGTAGCAAACTACGCTGACACCGCTAGGGAGGTCGGCGCGCAGCACCCAGTCGTAGCCGATGTTCCACAAGGGCGGCCCCAGAACCGATCCCTGTGGTAACCCCCTTAAAGTGGTTTAGGGAATAAGAAATTATTGAATTAACGTTTGAGATTGTTTGTATGTGTGAAAACTCGGTTATAGGGTGAGGAACAGACGGGCCACGTTTAAGCATGCATGGTTCACCATTCCGATTTTCGTAAAAGAGAAAAATAAAATGCCTACTCAATTTATTATGATTCGGGTCGACAATCATTAGCATAGTTACCTCCTTGAATTTGACGAGGATGCAAAACAACACCTTGTAGAATCAAAATTATAGTTAAGAGTAATTCCCAGGAGAATGATAAAAGATTAGGTCAGAAGCTTTGTATAATATGTCGGGTTGGTGACCTCAACTGAGCACGTAAATAGATCAGAAGGGACTTTCTAGTCCTGCCCCATTTAAAGAAAATAAAAATTATATTAACATCGTCACATGCATAGCTTTTAACATAATATTAACACTAAAGAAATAGGATTAGTAATAGTAGTAATAGTAGTTAGTAATAGGATTTTGCTTCAAGCCAATGTAGTACTGCAAACTCTATAACTATAAATCAAGTTTATTTGATAAAATAAAAATGTTGTTCACCTTAAATAACAGTCACCGCACTTTAAGATGTAGAAAATAATAATAATTAGCTTTTTTTTTTGGTATAGCATTTGTGTTAAAAAGAATTTAGTTTATTCTTATTAACATTTGTTAAAAATAATAATTATCACTGAGCAAATATTAATTTTAATTAACATAATATACTTATACCTAACATAATTTTAATTCTATAAATGGTATTCATTATTGCCTTTTGAATAATTTATAAAATATTTAGTCGGTGAGTTTCTGGTAATATTACCTATGAATGTTATGGAATATTCCAAATAATAACGTCATGGAAGGCAGAGTTTTTCATAATAATCTTCTTTATTAGGAAATGAGACTTTTATGTTAATTATTAGCTGTCCCGCGTAACTTCGTCTGTGTCACATTTTCCCCGTTTTCGCAACATTTTTCATTGCTGCTCCGCTCCTATTGGTCGTAACGTGATGATTTTGCCTTCCTCAATAAATAGACTATCTAACACTGAAAGAATTTTTCAAAACGGATCAGTATTTCCTGAAATTAGCGCGTTCAAGCAAACAAACTCTTCAGCTTTATTATTAGTATAGATTAGATGAAGTATCATTCTATCCATATAAAACAGTAGGCAGGTATGTGAGTATTCCTAAACCAACAGTAAATCTAGAAACTTCAATAAAAGCACTATTCGTGAACCATTAACGAAAGGCCTAAAAGCCTTTGAATACGAAATACTTCTAAAGACATTTTCATTAATACTGAAAACGGGTTATTTACTATTTGTTTCGAGTTTCCGATATTTCCCGATTTTCCCAGTATTGTCTATAGACATTGACTTTCAAATATTAAGATTAATTTTACGTGGAAAAGCTCTTGCTTTGTGGTAACAAATACATATAATTATCTATGTACGTAAAACTAACGATAGGTAGGTACTAGAAAATGAAACTTAGATTTTCCAATAAATGTGAAATAAAATATCTTCGTATCATGATTGTGATTAACACGCAATATCTGATCATATAGGTACGTGTCAAGTACTTACATACAGTTACCAATGTATTAGATTACACTGACGTACATGATCTCGACATTGAAAATATTATTTTACAAAACAATGAGTAAAAACATACTTTACGTAATTACTTCAAAACATTACGTTTAGTGAATTAGTTTCAAGTGTTTTTCGGTGCATGTTTAGGAAAAAACAGGTTTCGGGGAATCACCCAAATGGTGTGATTGAGACCAAAAAAACCGACATAATGAGGAAGAACGCCAAAACATAAAAAAATGAATCTATACATTTAAGTGGGGACTCTAGCCTCGAGGAATTTGAAGAATAGGTATTTGAAGAAACTATTGCCGTCGCGCTGCGCCCGACCAAGACCCCGTAAAGAGCGAAAGGGACAACTGCAGCTCAGGCTGATTTTACCTACAAACATCTTGACCAAAAGACGTTTTGTATTCCGCTGTTTTCTTCTTCAAAACTAAACTGATCTAAATCATTCTTATTAAAAATTTAGAGGAAAAGTATATCTATGCTTTTATTATTTTCTTTTTTGTTAAAAACTTATCTAATTTGTCTGATAGTCTTCTGAACATGGCGGTAAAAAACGATAAAAAACAGGCTTTTTTTGGAGTTTTTGGATTGTCATAATTCCTTTAGTGATTATATTTTGAAAAAAAAAAGAAATGATAGTAGCATGTATTAATAAGAAATAGATTTTTTGGAAAAAAAAACATTGCTCTAGAGTACTCTAGACTCATTATCCACGAAGAAAACAGCGGAATACGTTTGTGTGGAGAAAGGCCCACTAGAGTCCCCTCTTAAACTAGATGACAGACGGACTGATGGATGGACGTCTTTCGGCTGAAATGATGAAGGATGATTTAAACTAGCTAACACGCGCAACTTCGTCTGCGTCGCATTTTCCCCTAGTTCAACATTTTTCATTGATGCTCCGCTCCTATTGGTCATAGTGTGATGTTATAGATCCAATAGCCTCCTTTAATAAATAAATGGGTTTTCCAACACTAAAATATTTTTTTCAATTCGAAACAGCCAGTTCCCGATTAGCGCGTTCAACCAAATAAATAAAAAAAAAACAATGACGGGTCGGGCATAACTCTTTCTAATAATAATATAGAAGCATAGATAACAAAATAATAACAAACGGGACGAACCACAACACCACTGGATGAATGTTCGCAGTGCAACGTTGCATGATAGAATCTATCTTTTAAGAAGAAGTCTTTAAGATGCAATCTGCACGAGCACTTAAAGACTTCCGTATTATGTAGATACTTATCAGCACATAATTATATCTGGAGATGCGCTGTCATTATTTACTTATTGCATTGTCTTATAAGTGAAACTAGAAGAAGAATACTGGCGTTCGATTCCAACCTAAGCCTGCCTGAAATCGATTAAAAAGTAAAGCGTTTCCTAACTACAAATTTTCGTTGCACCAATCTGAGAAACCTCCTAGATCTAGGTCTAATGACGTCGGTAATTATGTCATCATATTTATTTAGATTCTAACTGGTCTAGTATGGCGGTCACACGAAAGGGTCATAACAAAACCATAATTTATATAACAAATAAGTCAGCTTATTTGTGTGTTACTTAAGATTATTTTGTTATTACAGCAATAACAAAATAATATGCAAAAACTATCGTAATCAGGAACCAGAAGACAGAATTTAATTCTATTCTGGTGGCCTCTTGACAATGCACTTGGAAAATTTAATCCAGGAAAAACCTATACCAAGCTTCCTTTAGTAGTACTATTTCCGCCAATTCATTTAATTGCCGGATGTAATGGCATCTAATTGAATTGCTTATGGGTGTGGGGCCCACACCTATATTTTGCACCACCAGCATACAGAGAATAACACTCTATGTAATCTAATCTCAGGGTATCTATGTACTTTATCCTTTGACGTAGATGTTTGTGGTCGCAGATGTAATATAAGTATGGCGCCGTTCCGTCATATTGCTTGGTAGGCTGAACACAGACCTACCTATCAGTTCTAGTTAGTCTTAGTAGGTAAGAGACCTGGAATTGAAAAGTTGAGATGGAAACCGTGACGTCATTTGTAGTTTGAAAGCAGAATTTGGAAAGGAGAAGTTTTATACCAAAAGTTAATTGACAGTGTGTTAATTGAATGCGTTTCTTTTCTACTTTGGTTTGCAAATTAGGAAGAGTTTGTTTGTATTGAGTTCACGATTTGCACAATCATGTTTATTGTGTGGTAGGTCAGTTCCTAATTTGTATGTAGACTGAATTATTAGACAACCGCAGAACAGTAGTTCTACGATTGTCTTGACAGCAAAAATATAAATCGTGTTGAACTTTCTCATTTCGTTACAAGCTATTTTGGGTATTTGTTTCTGATAAAGACCTCTTTTAAAATAGAATGAACTGAACGTTAACAAAACATGTTTAAATAATTTTTGATTGCGTCTGTTCCAAACGAAAACATTTAGAGAAATCTGCCATAAACAATGCATGATGAAATGGGTCGCGAATTTTCAAACTACTCAATTTATCAAGCACGCCTTGATCCGAGGGAATGGAGGATTCCACGGTCGATAACTGTCTGATATATACGTCAAGAGGTTAAGGTGTGTCAAGCACTATTATTAGTTTGTTATCGACATCGTGCCCCCCGCAGATTGATAATAATAAATTGCTATCAGTCTAGGCCAAGTACTTTTTGTTGTTTATTGTTTCTAAATACGCGTCATGTCAAATCGGATGATTTGATGTTTTAACTAGAATATTATGTACTTACTTATAACACCCACGTTTCTGCGGAGATTTTTATTAATCATAATATTTTGTTACAAGAGGACCTTGTCGTAGTTTTGTGAAGTGTGATTGCAAATTACTTGTCAGTTAACCAAACTTAAGTTCAATGGTGATGACGTAAAGAAGAGATTTTTTGATGAGAATGACTGCATTAAAGGTCAGTCTTATTCAAATCATATCGTATTTGTAGGATTTTTTAAAGTTATAACTTATCCTATTTTTTTTAATTGGGGAGATGAGAAAAGTAAAGAAAAGTTGAAGAAATGGGGCCAGTGCCCAGGTGTGGGACAGTCAAGGCTAAGATTAATATAAGTTTAAAAAGCATGAAATAAAAAATATATGTAGAGACCGCTTAGCACAATCACAAAACAAAGTGACGCAACGACGCTTGGATATTATTTGGTTTTCTAGAAGTTTTTTGTGTCGAGGGTTTTTAAATTTTATTTCAATTTTTTAGACACTAACAACCCAGTGGTAGCAGCCCCGACTTACGAGCAGTAAGCCGTGGATTCGAACCCAGGCAGGTGCATTACTTAGTGTAATTTATTAAATCACCGCTGCTCTCAAAAACGGTGAAGGAAAACATCGTGAGGAAACCGGCATGTCCTAGAACCAAAAATTCGAAGACATGTGACATCTACCAACCCGCACTGGACACGCGTGGTGGATTATAGCCCACTCCCTCTCATAGAAGAGGAGGCCTGTGTCCCAGCAGTGGGAACATTATAGGCTAATGATGATGATGAGACACTAACAAAATGTAAATTACCTATGACTTAATAAAGTTAATATTAAGTTGATATTCAAAGCTCATTCAACATTCTCCTTGAAGTTCAAAATAAGTTTGATTTATATCTTTTAACACTACTTAATAGTAATGTTTGCATAAAACACTTCCTTTCTTTACGTTTATAGTATCATCTTAACATTGACTTTTGTAATTTGGAAGCGTAACCTTCTCACGGTTGTATTTTAATGTATTATTATTTACCTAATTAAAATCCTTGGCTGACAAATCTCATCTCAAGTAATTTATTTAACACCCTTGTATGCAAAATGCTCTCAGACACACAATGACACCTAAAAACAAAGTAATTACGGTGTAGCTACTACTTGTGTGCAAAACCCATTATATTAATTGGAAAATCCTAAAAAAAAAAACTGAAGGTACTTTAATGGGTAAGTACAGACGCCGCCGTCGAGCTACCCGAAACTGTAAAATTTTCAATCAACCGTGAGCCTTAACGATAAAGTTGAAAATCTATTAAAGACTTTTTGCTACAAAACAGCAGTGTTTATTTAACCCTAAATGGATAAAGAAGTTACGCATGAATCATATCATTGTCACATGAGCTGTTATTTTTAGTTCAACCCATTATTCCTTAATAAGTGGAAGATAATAATTACTTCATACGTCAATCCTGACCTTTCTGTGTACAGTAGGTGCTCATTATTGTTGAAAATGATACCCGAAATGCACAGTTAACTACGTCAGACAGATAAACGTTAAAAGAGTATCGTTGTTTTATAAATATAAGCTTTTTAGTTCAACCA
This sequence comes from Cerastis leucographa, assembly GCA_963082945.1. Lineage (NCBI taxonomy): Eukaryota > Metazoa > Arthropoda > Insecta > Lepidoptera > Noctuidae > Cerastis > Cerastis leucographa. The sequence continues at coordinate 11,070,141 of OY720356.1, read as the reverse complement.
GCTTGGGACATGATTATGAAAAAAAAAATGTTGCAGTAGCATGAAAAAAGTTATATCTGTAAACAGTTAGGAGCAGTTATAAAAATTAAAATGGCTGAGCCAATTTGACATGCTTCTCAAAATATCACTGTGTCTACTGTGTTCTGTTTATTGACTGGGTACAGAGAATATCAATTCTCTTACATCTAGCACCAAACTTGAAGAAGTTTGGCCTGTGAGCTGCATCATACATCTGTGTCGGTTGTAGCTTTGAATTTTTGTATGGGACAGCTGATCTTTTTTTCGCGATTACGATAGGTCCTATGTCAAAGTAGTTCAGTTTGATGGTCCGTGTCATACCCGTAAATATGATCACACCTTTCTGATACATGCTGTAGAAGAAAGAAGAGTGCTGCATGGACTTAATGGTGTTGTCATAGATTTCCTATTACTTATGACTTCACATAACTAAAAGCAAAAAGATACCAACCTCCTTACCTACACTGTAGACACCAAGTACTTAGGTGCCGTAACTACCTATTTAAAAAGTTTACAAGCCATAAGGTGGAAACATACTTACGTGTCGTGGCGTGTCGTGACGCGACAGAAGCAAATCGGTTTCATACATTTAATATGGTTAGGGACATTATTTGCATGGCTTGTCGTGCCGCAACGATGAATGAAACCGATATGCTTCTGGCGCGTCACGACACGCCACGACACGTAAGTGTGTTTCCGCCTTTATCCAGGTAAAAATAAACAGCTGGCCTACGTTACTTCGTAGACAGCTTATAATGAATAGGTATTTTTCTATAGCTCATCGTTGCATAAATAAAAAAAAACGTTTCCGCGAATTAGCAAAAAACGGGTATTCAGAAAACTCAATGTTGTCATCTCCGTTGACGTAGGTACATCACAGTAAAGCAGAGATTTATCTTAGTAGTATTACCTACAGATTAACACTTGAATGACTGGTAAGCGAACGGTGATGTACGAGTAGGTAAGTATTGCCAGCTGTTATGGGGACTGACGACATTGTATGACGCAGACGGACCCATTAAGTCGAACATTGATTTTATTCATGGATTTAACAAGTCTTAACAATACCTAATTTCCACCTTATAAGTATGACGCATCGTTCATTACAATAAATCATTCGGGACGTACTTATGAATGAAATGAAAATTTGAGACGTAGGTACCAGAACACGAAGTACTAATTAAGTTTTTTATTACCGCTTCATCAAAACTTTAATACAATCACGAATCAATAATTATGTCATCGCTGACCTAGACTAGAGTCAAAAGCAAACCAATATCAAATAAAAAAAATATCTACCAAGGAAGTACCTACCTACCTAGATACAACAGACACAAGTTTATGTAAGTATTATAACAGCATTATTATATGGCAGTGGGATCCAACTTTATTTCGTAACTTTCTGCTCATAATTTGCGTTTTTCAGGAATTCCATACAATTCCATAGTAGAGTTTAGTGCAGAAAACGACGATTTAGTTTTTATCACAAGTGCTAGTCAATAGATAAAGATTTTACATCTAACATTGTTTTGATCTACTGGAATTCAAATAGTTAAATAGAAGTATTTGTGCGACATCTAGTAGACTATTTAGATATTAAAATAAATACTGTATACTAAAGCTTCCTGGCGGCAATAGTAAGAACTAACATCCAACATTTACATACACAAGTTTTCATAAGATGTCGCTAGTAGTCACATAAAAACATTCGTAACAGCGCCATCTACACAACACATAGTATAACTATTTCAAGCACTGACACAATTTACGTACAGCGCCATCTATGATAGAACTAACGTACTATTAACAGAACAGACTTTATACAATCAGTGCTAGTTTGACGTTAGAGCCATAGGTGGCAGTAAAAGTAATTAAATATTTTTGAGAAAAACATACCTGTATCATTGAGCAGGGCATTGATGTCCGTGGTCGACCCATCGGCCGACATTGCTGAAACAAACAAAAACACGTCGTTACTTCTCTCGTTTGTTACAGTCAATCGTTAAAGTTTATGCTGTAATTTGAGGCCTTTCATGATGAATTATTTGTTAAATCCTTTTCAGAATAACTTTTGTAGTAAAAAAGTAACGACTTATTTATTGTATTTTCTGTTAACAAAATAGGTTTAAGCTGAACAAACGACCGTTTTTCAGGCTTCATCTGAGCAAATAGAAGTTCCTAATTGCTCAGATGAATTATAGTTATAAATCGATGCAGGTATAACGGAAGGCCATCAATCTGAAAACAATGGGAGCACGTGAATACGTGATAAAATTTTGATTAGGTAGGTGATAAGTAGTCGATGGTTCCGATAACATTGAGTTTAACTACGAGTTCAAAGACTTTGAAAACAGAGCAGATGAATCTCTTTTCAGCTATGACACTACTAACAGGCTAGGTTTAGAGGAGCTCGTGGCTGCATAATAACAGCCGCCCGGGTCCATCTTTAAGGTTAAGCTGTGCTTGCCGAGGTAGGTCCGTGGATGGGTGACCATAATTACATACCGAGTTTCCTCCGTGCCTCGGAAAGCACGTTAAGCCGTTGGTCCCGGCTGTCATTTGTAGATCTTTGACAGTCGTTACGACGAGTAATCAGAAGCCAAAAAGTCTGACATACAGTCTTACCAAGGGGTATCTTATTACCCAGTTACTGGGTTGTGGAGGTCAGATAGGCAGTCGCTTCATGTAAAATACTGGTACTCAGCTGCATCCGGTTAGACTGGAAGCCAACCCTAAGATAGTTTGGGAAAAAGGGCTAGGCAGATGATGACACTACTAACAGGCCTAGTTAATCTCTCGAACAGAGTATCGTTAAAAGGCGACAAGTAATGTAAGGGATTATCTTGAAGATGAGATTTGCTAGTCGCGATTGTGCCCACTAGATCAAAGAGGCAGTTAAGCGAGGAAGATACTATTAAAGCAAGCGAATTAAGCAAGCACCAATTTCTGCGAAAGTATTTTATGATAATAGCAGTGTGCTACAATTTTACAATACCCGGCATATTGCATAGCATTTGGTTTGTTTATACCCGAATGACATAATTTTCAACGTTGATCGCAGCTCGTAACCCCAGCGAGAGAAGGCCGCGAGTGAAGCGTGTCGCGGGACACGGTCGGCGGCGATTTGATCATTTCATATAATTGTCAGTTGTTCGCTATTTACATTATTATGAGCTGATTTTGATTCGGTTTCTCACTTGCTTAGGAGATTATTTGTAGATCGGTGTTTGTGGGTTACTTCTAAAAAGGTATATGGTGAGAACTAGGCGCTGTCACGATTTAGAAACGATGTTATATGCGAGCACATGGGTATTTTCAGTTGTAAGAATTTTACAATATGTTGAGGTACTTCTTTATTGCCTAGATAGGATATGATGCGTCATTAGTATTTAATAAGGGGAAACAATGTGCGTAAGTTTTGAATAGGTAAAACAATGTACTTTTTTGAAACTTTACGTGTGTGAAGGATTTATTTAAATTTGCCTATGGCCATTGATTTAGGTACAGGTTCCTTCTCAGGAAGAACTTTTTCTGTATTGATTTTGAATTTAGAATACAACGGATAAAGACAACTAGTCAGTTTTTATGCTCTAGTTTGATGCCAAAGATGTGATTTTTTACGTTAAGTTTTTAAGATTTTGTACTGAAAAACTTGATTTTAGTACTCAGACATCCTTCTCTCTAATCTTATCAAAAACAAAGCGTAGAAGTAAGTGTCAGTGCCTATAGTTTAACGAGCATTGATTCCTAGATATGCAGTATACCTTTGGAATTTCACAAAGCCAACAATAATTATTGTTTGACGTGGTCAAACACCAATCAAAAGGGTACTTCTACTCACAGATAAGTTAGTATCCCGTGCAAATACTTGAGACATAAGTACCCACCATGTCATATCTATAGTTGCTTGACCTTAGCTAAAAAACTTTAAAATATGTGCCCACTTGAGCAGACAGCATAAATTATAATTCTATTAAAGTCTGCAGAGCTGATGCTCAAACAATATCAAGTTTCTGTGGTAGCATGGCATCGTCATATTAGGTAAGTACTCTATGTATTAAATTTGCTCCGCATATTTGGCAAGCCATAAATTAGGGACAGGAAATCTACAGAAAGAGCTGCCCTAAGAAAGTTTGACGAAGAAACTTTGACGGTTTCTTATTTGTGAATAAATCAAACTGTATTTTACCCTATAAAATTCAATTTTTCTTTCTTTGAAAGTACTTCTTTCACAAAAAGGTAATTTCACTGGCCTCATTGAAGGAATCGCCTTCTGAAATCAAGGAATGACTATCAGTCGTTTCTGAGGTACCTACGATTTCTAATTTTGCCCCTCTTTACTTTTTGTCCATAAAACATTTCCGGAGTTTTTTTTAGCCTTTATTGTCCCACTGCTGGGCATAGCGTTCTACTACGCTTGAGACAAATATTAAGAAATTGTCATTTTTCTCTGTTAAACTTTTGTTGACACCATACTATATTTCTGGAAAACTTTATAATTTTTATATCAATCTAAAGGCTAAGGCTAAAATTATATTATCATCGATAAAAATTTATACAGAATTTTATAAGACACGATTTTTTCTTTACCCTCGCTCCGAAACCAAAAAATCCCCGCAAGCTCAGCCACTTGCAACATTAGTTTAAAATAAATATAGGTAACACAAAATTCTTAGCAGAATCAACGCGGTAAATAATAGTATAGGTATTATTACATGGGTATTCCCATTTACCTACTAAGATAAAGTTTCATAATTATGTATTGAACGACCGATATCAGTTTTCAACATGCATAATTACGTAATTTAGAGTTAGTAACTAGGTATGTTAATAAAACGAAGGCTTTAGTAATTGAAAATGTTTTTTTTTCGTTCGTTTCGGTATTTTGATATACCACCCTGTGGTGGTACGGTAATAACAACTTCCGTACACAAGTTATAGTATCTACCTAATTGCTTTAGCAGTTCTACAGAAACAGGAGTTCATCGTGATTATTTTTGCTCCCAAACACATTGTTTCACAGCAATAAAAAAGATTAATAAACAATACAACTCATTGGTTAGGTTAGGTTAGGTCACAATGACGCTAATATGTCACCCCGACTTTATTTCAATTTAAAGGTCTTCTGATACAACTGACAAAATGAACCAAACCGTGCACTTTGAAGAGGGTTTAGTTTACACAAAAACTGACAGGTTTTTTTTAAACTCTACATTAAGGATGACGTTATTTCAGCTGTAAAGGTAGATTGGATTTCCCATATTTACTTATTTTCTTAATAATGTGGGAAGCAAGAAAAATCATCAAAATCATCAAGGTGTTGTTTTGCATTTTTTTATTTCGTCAAATTCAAGGAGGTTATGCTACTGATTCTCGTCCCGAATCAATAATAAAATGGGTAGATTATTTCAATTTTTATTATTTTTCTTATTTATGGAAATCGATAAGTGTGAACGTGTTTAAAACGCGGCCCGTATGATTCTCGCCCTATAACCGCGCTTTCACACATACAAACAATCTCAAACGTTTATTCGATAATTTCTTATTCCCTGAATCAGGTTAAGGGGTTTATTCTGAAATACTGACAAACTTAAACAACCAAAAAAATCAGCGTTTTTTAATAATTAACTAGGTACCGTCATTTTAATTGATTAAGTATTTATGTCTTTTCAGACCACCTCCTGAATTTTGACGAGGATACAAAACAACACCTTGTATATTAGATAGATAGACCATAAAATATTACCTACTAAAATGCATTTGCGTCGTAACCACAAATCGGTCAGTATCATGACCATGTCAAGTTACATTTTTTCTTTGATTTATTTTATACCTTAACAGCTTTTCAGATCCCATTTGTGGTTTTGCTCTAAATACCTATATCTTGAGTCTGTGGTTTTATAGGCAATTATAGTAATTACGTCAGGATTTTATTTTAATAGAATGGAATTGATACTGCCTGGACTTGATTGACCTATTTTACAAATATAGAACGCGCTCTATTTTCAGACTATAGGTTGAAATTGGAACGTTATTGATATTCTGTTTTTAGCGCAAGGTCTGTAAAATCTAAGTAATTAGGGAGTGGGAACTGTGACAGATAGGTTGGACCATGGATAATAGACGGATATTAAAAACAGTTTTGATAGTCAGACAGTTAACTGAAGATGTTTTTCTCTTCTTCGTTTTCAACGTTTCTGCCCAGAACATCATGACTTTAGTACTTTACACAAAACGCTCTCACGTATTTACTCAAAAAATGTGCTCCAAGCATACCTCAACTAAACCATGTAACTAATTAAATATCAAATGCAATCAACTACTAATTAGCGACCCAACAAAGTCTAGCAGACTTTTACAATAAATTAAAATAATTATATAACACACATTTAACATGGTGCACAATACTTTGCCCTTGAACGCACATAATATAAAAGCTTCAACACCTATTGAGGTAGCCGGCCATATTGTTTTGCAAACAAAAAAAAAACATATGAGGTTCTATAAAAAGGCTGTACCTACTTATGATTATTTGTGTTGTAATGGTCTTCAAAAATAAGTTAAATAATTACGAGTGTGAGTTAATGTTTTTATTGGATTAACTACTGGTATTCAGCTGCATTCGGTAAGACTGAAAGCCGACCCCAATAAAGTTGAGATAAGGCTAGACGGGGTCGCGACAGACCAAGAAGATGGCGGGACGCCTTGGATGGCTTTCTCGTTAATTAGCGAGAAGGGCAAAACAGATAAAAGTGGAAGGAATGGGGGTAGGCCTTTGGCCAGGAGTGGGAAAGATCAAGCTAACTAAAAAAAAGATAAGGCTAGGCAGTTGATGATGATCTGACGGATGTGGTGGTTACAAAAATTAGAAGCTGAATCAAATATCGATGGTTTTACAAATATCTAGATTACACTTAACATCATCACGCCAGCAATCCCCGAAGGGCTACGCAGACGTGTCCGTAATGGTACTCCCACTTTTCGCCGATTATGTTAAGAGACCGATGCAACAGGGGGCGAGCCTTTTGCCGTCTACTGGACACTGATCCAGATTCCGTGGCTGCCTCTGAAAAAATCCTGATGGGAACCCCAATAACACTACCTGACCAGGGAATCGAACCCACGAACTCTTGTTCAGTGGACGCGCTTGCGATCAATATACCAAAGAGGCAGTCTATCGACGCAGTACAAATAGAAATGTTGAAATAAAAATTTATGAAAGGTGCTCTTGCTGTGACTCTTGTGATAAGAAATTAGTAGCTTCTATCCTGGAGTAAAGTGACTTTGTAAGGTAATCAATACATTTTAAATTTTAACTTGATAGTTTCAATTAATGAATTATCTTAGCACATGTTGATGAGTTGGTCTTGGTTTATCGGAAAATTCATTACGAACACTTTAGGGTTAAATAATTTAGAACCAGACTTTTCTGATCGCGAAAGCAGAACATCAACAACTGTAAAGGTAGCAAAATGGGAGGAAGAAGGACGCTAATATCGGAAGTAGCTTCTATAAGAGTTTCAGAGATAAACTTACTATTCAAGCTTAGAAATTTTCCAAAGATACCGCCAAGTTTCATCAACACTTCCTTCCAACTACAAAATACCCCGATACCGATCAATAGCTCAATAACAATCGGAAGTACAATAGGAACATAAACACTGTAAGGTCAATCATATCAATTTGTATGCACGAAGTGCGGTGTCTACGACCCGTGCTCATATGGTCCTCACATATAGGCAGTGGTAGTGACAATGATACATAACATGAGGTCACACCATTGTTTGTGCATGTCCCGCTGTCATGTGATTAGTTCACGTGTGGTTTTGGTGGTTAGGTTTGGATTATATGTACCTAGTGCCTTATCAAACCAACAGCTAATGCTCTAGATTCTTCAACAGAAGCGTATGTATAAGTTTTTAAACTGACATGGGCACTAACACTATCAATAACACTTATTAGTTATTGAAATTACTAAATATAAGCACTTCAACCGGGAGGATGGGATTCAACTGTCAAGAGCCTGGAATCCAGTGGTTCAACTGTGTAAAAACCGAAAAAGTGCCGTAAAATGATCGCGAGTGGGCACGGTGAGTTTCGTGTGTCGTGAGTGACAGTGGTAGTGGTACGTAGCACAAAAACCGAACAAGAAAGAGGGTAAACCGATTTGTCTGCCCATAAACACCCACCCGCAATAACTTCAGTTTATCCGTGATCATGGCGTTTGCAACAGCGCCGAAAAGTCGAGAACTCTAAACAAATAATAAACATGGTTAATATCCCGTTATAAGTGTTACTGAAGAATAAGTTTTCGCGCAATCTTCATCATTATGAGCCAATAATGGTCTTACTGCAGCAGTAAGACCATTAAGGCTCATAATGATTCAGTTCCAGCAGCTGGAACTGACGCTTCCCCTACGTGAAGAGAAGATTTTTCTCTAAGATCCACAAGGACAATGCTAATATCTCCATTCCTAGTCGTACCTTTTACATCCAACTAATCAAAATTATCATTGTTAAGTGTTAAAACTTGTTTATTTTGTACCATAAATAAATCGGGTGTTTTACTAATCGAGGTACGGGCACTTTGGCCGTTACACCCTAGTTCTTCGATTACCGGCACAGGTACCGTTCAGATCCGATTACGTCTTAAACTAAGAACTCTTCCCCAACATAGCCTGCAGACGATACTCATCATGCGTATACGATACCCTCACGTTATTTTAATCTGTTTAACAATCTAAGATTTAATAACTCTTCAATATTAACGTGCTCAATGGAAATTAAAACCACAGAGCGTCCTTCTGCAGTGCAAAATGTAAATGTAACATATGTATGTAAACATACATTAACAAACAGAGTTTTACTCAATGAGATAATCATAATTATGGTCTCTGGCTATAAAAATTAACACTGAACTTAATAAATGATGAAGTCACAAAGATTATTATTTAATGGTGATGCTGATGAGATTATCTGTCCTGTCTGTTTGTCACATTTAAATAGTTGTCGAATTTATATTTTGAGCCATCGCGAGTGAGTCCGGGATACCTTTGAAAATATTGACTTGTCTGGAAACTTAGCTGCTACGTAGGTAAAATGTGGGTGGTATGGAAGGCAAAGCAATGCGGCGAATCTCTTCGCAATGTTTAAAGTTTAAACAGCTCTTGTTATTCTGTTTGATTACATAGATGATTTGATGAAATTAATACTTTACAGTTTTTTTTTTGTTTTCGTTTCTCTCTCTCGATCCCTATGGGTTACCTAACCTTCGGGATCGAGATATAATGCAGACATAAAAAAAAATTCAGCAGTTGAGTTATTTCTAGCCGACTTTGTTCGATTTTGGCAAAGGCAACAACACCAATACGGAAAAATATTGACGGCTTGTCATCGCAAAAGTCTCTTTTACATCTTTCAGCCACCAGTTACAAACTTATATTTTATTTCTGCTTATGTATACGCAATGTCATTGGCTCTATGATCTATTCAATTATTCATGCAAATCAAGTATAACAAGACAGACAAAGTGGCTGTGATCATTATAACGGACACACTCATTACTTTATCTATCAAACATGGAATAAATCTATATCAACAATAATAAATAGTGAATACTGGCAGAAAGACAAACGATTAGTGATTTAAACCAACCGTCTTAGTGCTTTATTTATGCAAATAATTAGTAACTGGACATTAATGAGTTTAGTTTGAATTATATTTGTCACTTACGTTCCATATCAAGTTTTCCTGTTAGGATAAATTGTTAGATATGCTCGCAATAGACACCACACAAGTTTGGTACTTATGTCGCGCAAACTGAGTCCATACCGAAGACAGAGGTTCACAACGTACATGGTGTATGCAGGGTGTGATAACATAAGACCTCTGGTGTGCCAGCAAATCGACATGTGTGGTAAAAACCGTACACATGTACGGTTTTTACCACACATGTTGATTAGCTCCGTTATAGTACACTATAGAGTCCAATTTCGTAGTGAACTCGTACACACTCGTGTTTTTTTGACTACGTAGGGTTGTAGGAGTATGAAACTAAGGGTGAAACTAACTAACAAAGGGTGAAACTATTTAAATGTTTAATTGCGATGCTATGGCTCTAAGATACGTTCCTTTAATCTAGAACTGTCTTCTCCTCTTTTTGATCGTGTGGTGAGCACCCATGTCGTCGAGAAACATCTCTCAGGCATGTGATAATTATACAATACGCACATGAAACCGAAAAATCAGAGGTGCATGCCTCGAATTCAAACTTGAGACTTGGCAGTACGACTGTCACACAACTAGGCTATCATTTCAGGTGCTAACAACATTTTTTCAAAAACTTGTTTTTTAACATTTTAATAATATAATTTATGTCATTCTGGTTTCATAAATTATTACTGTTACCACCCATATACAATTCAATTTTTTTTTTCAATAAAACCTGTTCATATATAAACTGTTAAAGGTCAAAAGAATGTAAATATGAATGCATTAATGATGTATACGGTCTTCAATATGAATCGCACCTTGCATGTTTAGTTACGTAAAAACAAATATCATGTAAAATAAATATTTTCAATGTAATCCTAGATACTTATAGTGTGTCTTATGTCAGAAATTGCAATTAAAAATAGAAGGATCACACACATTGCTATATTTGTTATTTTGTTAACATATTACTTAGTTTAAGAAGTGACTAAGAGGTACTACTAATAGCATTCTAAACTATGTACTTACAAATATATGGTCATCTCTATTGCAGTGCTTTGACCGTGGGGAAAAACATTGGCCCAGCCCTTATCTTAGAGAAAACTTCAAATTAATTAAGTAAATAAAGTGGCCATAATCAAGTCTAGTATTTTATACTTCTGAAATAAGGTCATTAAACGATTATTGAAAAGTCCCCTGAAAAGGTTAGGTGAGTGCAAGCTTTGGTTTTACATCAAAATTACGAATGTAAGTTTGAACTTATGCCAATGATTTTAGCCGGCCAAACTAATATTTTCGTACCCTGAAAATTATAATCTTAACAGGCATCATCTTAAAACTGGTGTTCTGGGGGGTTACTATAACGTCTTAAAACATTATTGTTTCATTCTTATTCCAGAGTGGGAAAGAAATGGAGCTAGACGACCTGTATAGCTCCGTCTCTTTCCCACTCTGGAATAAGAATGAAACAATAATGTTTTAAGATGTCATGGTAGGCCACCTGAGGGTGAGGTTGGCGACAGGTCACGAAGGAGATGGCGAGACGAACTGGAAAGGTTCCGTCAGAACTGGAAGGAGGATGCATGTGTTAAGAATGGAAGGAATATAGGTAATCCTTTACCCAGGAGTTGAGCAGAACAAACTGAGAAAAAAGCAGTCATTTCCACTCAGAAAAATACCAAGAACTAAATATAAGCACATTTCCATAACAATAATTTAAAGCCACGTGAGATATCACGTTGATCATTTGTCTAATATGCAATAAATCGTTATAGAAATTAAAAGGTACCACATAAAGTCCAATTAGTACCTACCTATTAGACACCAACCTGTGTTGATTTGACTGTTCCTAGAAATGGCAGATACTTGAGAAATATAAATATTTAGTTGTGTTTGTACGAATGCATCTTTTGACGCATGAGGATAACAGGGTGCTAAACAATGTTCACATAAAATTATAAATTTTATTATCATTTTTGAAAGTGATAATAGAAAAGTGGCATACTACGTAAGTATGTGAAACACAGCTTGAAAAACCTTAATAAAAATCAAAGCATTTATTTCAAATAGGCCACTTACGTCTGTAAATAAATGCTTTGATTCAATTTAAGAGTGCCTATTCCTGATTATTGTCAAAAATCATAATTACTGCGATGGACTTGTATTTGCCCTTTTATCTATAGAGAAGAACAAACAAGAAACTCCTATGGACACTGTTTTAAAGCAATCGCAGCAATCGAGCAATTTAAGAAAGACGAACAATTGACGGCACGGTTGGCGTAGTGGCTGAGCAATTCACTGCTGCGCAACGTGTCTTGGGTTCGATTCCCGCACGAAACAAATATTTTTATGGCCTACAGAACGGGTCTGGCTGTTTGTGTGCGTAAGTTTAAATGTTTGTAAACACACCCACGATACATGAGATATTCCTAGTGTGGAGCAAAGTTTAAAAAAAAATATCATAAAACAATAGACTAATTTTGTTTAAAAACTAATTTACGTACCTAGGCTTATAAGACTTATCCTAGCAATGAAAATGTTTATAAAAACTAATAATTATGGTATTGCGCTACACATCATGTTCCATCTTATGGCTATCTTGCCCTGCGTGTCCACACCTGCACCTAGTCAAAACTGATGAACACCGAGCCTCTAATGAAAGAACTATGATCCTTATGTTGAAATCCTAGACTGATAATATTTAATACGTGTCAAAAAACTATTCAAACAAGATTAACTTCTAAACATATTCAAGTATAAGTAGGTACTACCTTCTGCCAGTAAATAAACATGTAATTTTGAAATTCATTAATTGGTAACGAAACCCAATTTCACCAAACTTATTAAGGTGGAATGCCTAAGGAAAATACGAAACTAAATAGTGACGCCTAGTGACGCCAAGACTTGCATGACCTTGTTTCAGTAGGCCAGTAAATACTTAACTAAAAAACTATGTTCAGTAAGTGTGCTTCTAGGTATTGGATACCTAAGAAGTAGGTAATTAATAAAATGTGGGACAGTAAAGATTAATGAATCATTTATTTCCAGTAACACTCGATAAATGGCCCCCAAATGCATAAAAGCAAAAGAATATCGTATCACTCAAGTAGGTTAGGGAAAAACCCTTTTCGTAATAAATCGTCTTTTATTGTTAGTTCACTCTTGAGGCAAAACACGAGCAATACTTCAAAAGAATCTTTATAATTGCTGGTATCCTAATTCATTTAAATTTTTTGATAATTTAATAATAATTAAGGAAAATGTCATCAAAATCAGCTGGAAAATCAAAGCTTTTTTATTTAATAAAACAGAAATTCTGCATGCAAAAGATCCAATGGAAGATCTTTTAAGGAAAATCGTTAAGCATATTATTCACGATAAAAATAGATTCTGAACAAAGGACTTACCAAGGCAGGTGCATTAGAATTCAAAAGATTCCATATTGGTCCAAACGGCATTCGGAAAATGGAGCAATCAATTATTGATCCGGAAACTTTATGTATCATACTTATTAAATTCCATAAGGGAGCTTTTGCAACATGTAAGACCCGGAATTATTAAAACAAGTACTAGCTGTATCTAGCTAATGATCTTAATAGGTTTCTACCAATATTGATTTGAGACTGAGTCCTAGGTGACCAGAGCTAAGCTATAATACTCGGATGGTTTTAAACTGGAATTGGCAACAACAGCAGGACGTGACTGCTTAGCATTTGTGAGTGTATGGTTCTAAGACCAATCCCTGGTCAAGAAAGATATCGTTGAGTTTTTCCTATGAGGAAATTTTCAATCAAACCATTTGTGTGCCTGGTAAGCACTAGGGACCTGGGGTTGTCCTCTATGATTTTGGCCTAACCTGTGACTAAACTGGCGCAACTAGGGTGTTCCGTCCATTTTTTCTTCCTCTTTAGACAGTACAAGCGTGACATTGAAGCATTCGAAAGCAAAAAAGCCTTTCCGTAGATGAAAAGATATTGCTTTGACATAGCATTGCTACGCCCCAGCCAGCTAGGATATTGAGTTAGGTTCTTAAGTATATGTATAACATTACGCAAAGAAGACTAGTTTCGATCATGTGCGGGCTTACAGCGGCAACTAGCTACCGTATCGTATGCAGCTAATTAAATATTAACACAGATTGACTCATGCCAATCTGACGCCGACCTAGCTTTTTTTTTCCTTGGAACAACCTTATAGGTAAGCTTTTTATGCAATCTATTCTAAGGATCATGGCAGACTTTTTAATTATTCTTTTAGTCCACCTACCTTAATATTAGACACCGGACATTTTTACAAGGAAGGGTATTATTGACATACCCAATAATGCTCTTCTGCTCTATGTAAAACATATCATCTACCTACTGTTGACGTGCCTATTTTAAACAAATAAATAAATAAAAGACGAACATTCTAGCGTTTTACGAGTACATAGATTTTATTACTGAGTGAGCTACTGCTTGAAGCGTAAGACTACTAAAGACATGGATATAAATCAATAAAAGTGCGTAAGATAATTTATTATCTTATCAGCATTGTTTTTGATTTACTTGTTACACCGCACATGCACCAAGTAATTGAAACCTACAGAAGCTTAAGTTTGTAATCTTTAGAGAATAGAATAGAATTATCTTTATTCAAGTATCACAATATGACTCAAGAATAATTAGTAAGACTTTTACAACTAAGTATATTAGTAAGAACTGACACTTCACATCATCATCTGCCTAGCCATTTCCCAAACTCTCTTGGGGTTGGCTTCCAGTCTAACCGGATGCAGCTGAGTACCAGTATTTTACATGAAGCGACTGCCTATCTGACCACCACAACCCAGTAACTGGGTACCCCTTGGTAAGACTGGATGTCAGACTTTTTTTTTGGCTTCTGACTACTCGTAACGACTGTCAAAGATCTACAAATGACAGCCGGGACCAACGGCTTAACGTGCTTTCCGAGGCACGGAGGAAACTCGGTATGTAATGATAGTCACCCATCCACGGACCAACCTCGGCAAGCACGGCTTGACCTTAAAGATCGACCCGGGCGGCTGTTATTATTTAGCCACGAGCTCCTCGAACTGACACTTCACAAAAAATACTAAATAGTAGTGGATCACCGTGGTGGCACAACAGCGACCTGTCCGACCGAAAACATAGTCTAGGCGACTTGAAATCATGCTTAGAATACTGTAAGTATTATAGTTTATAATCATACCAATAAAGATATGAGAGCCTTTGGCGGTTGCACTGCATAATAACATGTTTAAATTGCACCTAGAAACTGGAATTTTAGCATAAAAGGTTCTAGATGCAATGAAGGAAAAACCCCGAAAAGTTGTTTTTACGACATCCTACTATTAAAAGGTAAGTACTGCAAGTAATTATTATTAACTTATAAGTGACGATATATCCGCAATTTGCCAAAAGACTTGTAGAGATATTTCCCTCTTGGTATATTGCCATTATTAAATTCAATCAGTTTTGATTGGGTGCAAAGTCAATATTTATGTGAGCTGAGCAGCAAAATTATAAGAATATAAAAAAGGTGGTAATGAAAATAATTTTCAACGAGAGGAAGTTTCCACTTAGTATAATCTTTGAAAAAATATCGATTGACTGTTCAGATGCTAAAATGAGTTTGTTTAAAATCTCCAAGTAATGAGACTTAAAAGGTATTAGTGGATACTGATGATGTTAGCCTGCGTTATCCCACGGCTGGACAAAGGCTATTGCTCCATCACCTCCAGTTGTTTCGATCCAGGACTTTTGTGGACCACTGATCGTTTAAGTAGGTATCAAGGGCAAAATCTTCATTTGAAAGAACTAAAGGTACAAAACAAAGTGAAGCTTATAATTATGCCGACAAGTGTTATTTACGGAAGTCATCATACGGCATACCTTAACGGTAATACATCAAAGTAATAACCACTTCCAATTAATCTTTATTAATGGAATAAATTATTGTCATCAAGGTTCAGATTTTCTTTAATTAATCAAACTGTAGACATAGTTTGTTGAATAAATATGGCGGAATAACACAGAATGGTGACATATTTTATTAATTAAGCTATTAACCGCAGACCGCCAAAGCTACCGCAAATCGCGGGTTTTCCGATTAAACGCAATTTGACATAAAATTGTATTACTGGTAATTTTATTGAGAACAAGCAATGTCAACACCTTTTCTACATGGCCATATTCATATTGAAGTCAAATTGTACGACGAGATATATTTTCCCAGCACGCGTAGCATGACCACTGTAAAAAACAGTTTTGTCTACGGAAGAATCGACATAATGACAGATCATCAATGACAAAATGAGAAACAAGATGTTATCTCGTTTCTTCATTGGTCATGCTACGCGTGCTGCTGCACTGACGGCAACTGTACAGTTCTATTTGCTACTTCGGCCATATCATGTGAAAACCCGCTTACAGTCTGGAGAGAGACTGCTAAAAAGACCAAGTAGTCACCAACCAAAACGGTTGGCTGATCCGATCCTTCAGTATTGGGAGCCATCTTCCGAGGAATGGAGCAGGTCTGAAATATCTGTCGCCAGCACAGGACATTATTATTTTGACGGCACGGTTAGCGCAGTGGCTGAGCGATCGACTGCTGCGCTGCGTGTCGCGGGTTCGATCCCCGCACGGAACAAATATTTGTATGGCCTACAGATAGTTGTTCCGGGTCTGGCTGTTTGTATATGTGAGTTCTAATGTTCGTAAAGAAAGAAAATCCCAGTGTGGGGCAAATATTTAAAAGAAAAAAAAAATATATATTATAGTGGTTTCGATCCACAGTACTGAGTGGCCTAGTATAGAAAGTAGACTGACAATAAAAAATTTAAATCACTATTGATGATTGATGAATATTAACTCATTTACATTGCATCTTGTTGAGTGGTTACACGACGTGCAAGCTGACAACTTTTTGATTCCGTCCTGTTGTATTTATAAATATTTGTGAAATGTTGTATGTTTATTGTTTTTTTTTTGTCATTTTGTATGCACGTCATGTCCCTGCGACAAATGGATTATTTTTCTATCTTTCTTTTTCTTTATATTTATTATTTCTTTATGTCATCAAAATAAATTTATGATCGGATCAGGCATTTTCATGCGAAAGAGCAAAGTCTGAGTCACATTTTATTTTATGAATAAAGGTACTTCTTCCTCTAAAATATTTCATTGGTTGATGTTAATCACACGATACTTAACCCACAGACACGCAAAGAGCCAAATAACAAACTATTGACATACTTTCTTCATATCAAACTATGTTGCAAGTGATTCCTGTTATCTGGAAAGTTTACATGTCGTTATCAGTATATGAATTTCAAGACGTTTATGGATTGGCCTGGGTAATGATAAGAATTTTCAGTTTAAATAACAGTAACTAAGTAGAAATC
This sequence comes from Cerastis leucographa, assembly GCA_963082945.1. Taxonomy (NCBI): domain Eukaryota; kingdom Metazoa; phylum Arthropoda; class Insecta; order Lepidoptera; family Noctuidae; genus Cerastis; species Cerastis leucographa. Next base: position 11,053,007 of record OY720356.1, on the reverse strand, counting down.
GGCCCTTGCCGAATAGAAGGGCCAATTTAATTAATGGTTTATATAAACTCACGCATTTTACCCAAGGGGGTAGGCAGAAACTATAGAACGCCACGTGGTACGATCCTTCCATACTCCTTATACTGCGTCCACGTTCATACATCTTGCCATACACGCTGGCGTCCTTGTACGAAATAATAAGTCATAAAAGAAAACTGAACATGTTTTACTCTTAATATAAGACCAATGTTGACTTTAAGATCTTTCCATTGATATATTTTCGGTCCGGGTTTCAGGGTTTAAAGTCGTCTAACAACACATAAAAAGGATAGAATTGTTTCCTTCCAACCCTGAAACGCCCAGTTTGAACCCTGTGCCCAATGCGTTTTTTTTTAACGGATGGGAAATCATCAAATGACTACTCCCGCTCTGGGTGGAGCGGAAGGGAGTGTCAGACTTGCACTGACTAAAACCCATCCATGTTCCTTCTTAGCCCTTTGTGTTCCAGGGCCACGGTATCTCTTTCGAACAGTCCCGCAGCCCTGGCAGGCATCGGCCCTCTCGGACCCCTTCCGATTTTCTGACATCTCCTTCAGGCGCGCGGGGAACACGAACGCGCCGTCGACACGGCCTGTCGTCATAAGACGGATGGACGGTAAGATAGCCCATTACTCACCATCTACAGGCCCGCTGTGCGTAACGCCTGAGGTTAACCTCAGACCAAATAAAAAAGTTAAGACGGAACTCTGCGAACAGCAAAGTGAGGCCGGTCAAACTACGCCTCGCCGTGTACATACACAATACACGCACACACGTACGACGTAAACTACGCCTTGCCTTGTCAGTCTAGCCATCGCGGCTCGTGGGAGCAAAACGTGTGAAAATGCCGAATTGTGTCGTGAAAGGGTGTAACAATCAATCTTCGAAAGATAAAAAGCGGGATGGAATCACATTTCACACGTTATTAATTTGGAAACAAATATTTTTCAATAAATCAAAATAAAATTTTGAGGTTATTACTTGGAACACAAGTGTTGCCAGTATGAAGTGTTTTTTTTACCCTTTATAGGGTAAACAAAAAGTAAGTAAGTGAGTAACGTAACGTTACTCGTTTCTTAACAATGTTTGAATGGTTAACAATGTTTTCTGTATTTTATAAATGTTTATGACTACGCGACGCGATATCTTCGCCGATTGTGAACGGTTTGTGAACCGTGTTTCAAATATATCCTTATTAATATGTATTAATATTGTAAAAGCGTGTGTTACCTTTTCAAGTTTATTAATACCTATGTGTAGTAATACTTACAGCTTTACATTATTTTTTTAGATTTCCGGATCGAGATAAAAAAATAAAACAGAAATGGATAGCTATGATTCATCAAAGTCGAAAGGAACTATCATGGCAACCAACTTCCCGCAGCGTAGTTTGTTCTGCACATTTTAAAATTGAAGATCTTTACTACACAAATAAAGGGTTACGTCATGTGATAAAAAACGGATATCCAAAGGTTATTTTCTAACAATTAACATTTATGATAATAGAGATAAATCGAAAATTATTAATTGAAAGTATCACAGTAACCGCAGAATATCAACACCGTACTATTGTTATGAATATCTTGAAGAGATTCATTGGAAACAACCAGGTTTTTCGAAATTTAGAGATTAAACATGAATATGCGGGGCAGGAACATAAACTTAAATTAATACGGTGTGTGATTGAGAAATACTTAATATTAGGTTCCACCATATTGCTAAGTTAGAAACTATTTCCAAATCAGTCGAAAGTAAGAGGCAAGCATACAAGAAATTAATTCAGCATAAAGGTTTTTAAATATGTAAATTAAATTGAAAATTAAAATCATAACAAATTTTATTATTGAAACACATTTCCTATTTCCTTTTTCCTACCGTCACCGACAACTCACTCACCAGGACACTTTTTATATCATATTAAGACATTATTATTTATAACGTTATTAATTATATCGTTATAACGTTATTTTTGTAGTTTTGGGGATGTTTGAATTATCATGGCAACACCGGCCCACGCCCACATGTTTACAAAACTGGCCTCACTTCTCTGTTCGCAGAGTTCCGTCTTAACTTTTTTATTTGGTCTGAGAGGTTAACTTGAACGTAACCTAACGTGATTGTTATAATGTAAACTTTAATATCAAAACTATGTAGACCAATGATCATGATGGCCATTTGATAGGTAGTATCCGGGCACTGGAGTCTTCACGCAAAACTAAAGTAATACAGCCAATACAGTATTACTGTATCGAGCTAATGCGTGCCACGTGTAGACCAAGATAACAAACGTTAATGCTCAGGTAAGTACAGTGGTCATTTATCAATTATACCTTCCAGAAAATAGCACTCGAGTACTAGGTTTATGTATCATTGCCATGCTTGTTTATATCTAGGTGATAAAACTCAACTAGTCATTTGCATTTGAAGTGGGTGGCGTAAAATTTGTTTGTAAGTTAGTTTGTATGCAGCAAGTAATCTTTGGAACTTCTATTCCGATTCCGAAAATTCTTTCACTAACGGGAAGCTACATTATACCTGATTGCCATAGGCTACAATTAAAACGTTCCAGTAGGTTAATTCCGTACAGAACGGGAACGTATCATGAGTGTAAGTATACTGTAACTGTCTGTAAATGCGTAAAAAAATCGCTTGTTTTCGAATACCAGATATAAATATTTTTCAAATACATTCTTTTTAATAAAAAAAAAAATCCGTAGAAACTGCGACCTTCGGTTTCTGCTCGAAATCCTAAATCCAAAAAAAGGATTTAATAATTAAAAAGGATCTAGAAAGCGATTGCCCTCTGGTTCTTTGCCACTTGTAAAAAGGACCACAGATGGGTCCTGGAAATAACATTCCCAAACGCAGTCATGACCCTATTGATAAAACAAGGATACCACCTGACAGGGAAATACCTGCATACAAGACAAACATTCAATCGGTCACGTATTTACTTATCAATGGTTTACGAGCTAATTTGAATGCAGTGTATCGAATCCAATAAAATAAACGCTACTTTTATTGACATGCTTCAATAAGGACAATAAGACATTGTTGCATGATTTTATATAGAAGGCTCTTGGAATCGCATTATTTATGAAGTAGCAACGGAATGGTTTATTTATTCAAACGGAACGTTTCTTCAGAAGGAAAATTCGTCGCTGGGAAGAAATGTTCATACGATTTTTTGCAATCAACTTAGATCCTTTAGCTTATCATAGTCAATGCCAGTAATGTTCATACAGCTGCAGCACAGGTCTTCTCTCTATGAGAGGTAATGGGCCGTAATCCACTACTCGAGCAGAGCGGGTAAATCCGTTAAAAAAAAAAAAAAAAAAAAAAACATCCTCCTAACCTAGCCAGAACGAGCACCCACACATAAATAAGCATTGGAGAAAACAGTTGAAAAAAAATAATAAGATCAGTACTTAATCGACAATCTTAAATAATTTCGGAGATGATTCGCCAAACACGTGTATTTTAAAAATCTTATCATACATACCAAGTCAGTTTTTTTAACTAGAATTCTGTTTATTACCATAATAAAATCATTATTAGATAGACACAAGGTCATTTACTCCATACAGCTGTTTTTACGAAGTCAATGATGAGAAGATTTTATAATTGTGTTTAAAACTTTAATGATGAACTTCAAACAGGTTGAATGTGTTTTTCAACTCTTTGGCATACAAAGTAATAAAAAGGCTCTGAAATAAATTCCTCTTGTATGAAGAGTAGCGTTTACGTATTTATTTTCGTCTACATTTTATTTTATGATTGCAATAATTTAAAGTGAAAGAGGCCCTGGAAGGATTTGAAGGAGGCTTTTTTACCAACTAATTGTGGCAAAAAAAATATAACTAGGCTAATATAATTATGTATTCGAAAACTAAATTAAAATAAAAAATAAACCTAACCTAATCTCTCATCTACTTAAGAGGCGAGTTAGGATCCAGAACCAGAAAAAAAACGCAAAAAATCTCCGTCTTATAAACTATAAAACAATTGAAGATTATTCATGATAAGGAAAAACAAAACAGTAAATCTAAATCCAGTAATCAAGTCTCAACCTTTTCCACTTTATTGGTCCACAAGATTCTTTATATCACCTTCAAGTTGACGTGTTACTTGTCAGTACGTGTTTGATACTATGATAACAGGAGATAATGTGTTTGATAACAATACAATAGAGATTCCACTGAAGTGATAAATTCAACTATTTACCATTAACAAGTGCATGAAACGTGATTGCGGAGGATCATTTTATTCTACGTAGTATTGTTGTGTATCGTCAATTGCATCTATTTTTTTAATACGCGTATTTTTTTGCTTAATCGGATGCTCGTTTTTATTTCTTATCTCTTATGTAACTGGTTTCATTATTAAGTCCTGATTTTACCTAGATAAATACACCAGCTTCTTAAACTTGAAGGTTAAGAGACTACCAACGGCAACAATTCAAATATTGTGTGTGTTTTTACTTTTTCACGGTAAAGAAATACTTAGTGAGGGAATATGTATTATCCAAAATTGATGTGGCAATGCTGCTAGCTTTCTGGACAATTTTCCCATTGACAACGACGCGGCCGAATTTTTTGACACCCTGTAATTATTTTCCCGTTTTGATACTTGTACATATAAATCATTATTTTAGATCCATTTGTAGTTTGTAAATAATGTTCATACAGAATTCAAATAAAATAAAATTTACAATGAAAGCAACAACCAGTGTACGTTCTTCATGTTACTCGCAGTCGCAAGTGACTTTTAAAAGCCCCGGTCAGTTGGATAATTGCAGATTTAACCATCAATAAAGTACCTACCCATATTTCACTGCCGTTTCTCTTTACGTACTAAATTCTGTAATATTAAATAAGTGAAATACGCAACGTTATGAAATTGAACCACAGATAACCACATTGTAAGTATAAAATATTTTTATCAAAACCATTGCAGAGATAAACAAACCGTGGCCAAGTAAGTTTGTTTATTATATATTATTCTACATCTGAAAAGCTGTTCTATGTTAATTTCTTTTTTTGTTACAATAAATAAAACAGTGAAATAAATTATTCAGATATTCCAAATTACAACTTATGTGGCTTGTGATAAAATGCAAAATAGGTATTAGAACTGACGTCAAAAGCTTCAAAGAACTGACCGTGCAAAGCAACGTGAGTTACTAACTCTATGCAGAGATTATCTTTATATTCTATAACAGAATGATCGAATAGATACATTTACTTAGTAGCGAGCCGTGTTGAATTATTTATGTACTAAAAGATTGACATACCACGTACTGAGACAAAGATTGAATAAGGATTTGACGTCATCAGTAAACAAACACGGACCTCCAAAAAAATGTGGTGTTTGCTTGTTAGCATTTTTAGTGCAGTCGTACTAATTTCACAAAGCTCAAAAAATAAAAATAAACATGGAGATTACTACTCGGCAAACTTCTAAAACACCGGAGTTTAAAAGTCCAACGACCTAAAAGAAACAGGCGGATTAAATGTATGCGGAAATGCAAATGTTTTGTGATAATATGCTAAATTGATTGACTTGATTTATTTTATCATTTGATTATAGAGGCCAGATGTTGTACCAAAGACAATGGAAACCTGGGCAGTCAACCCTGCTGTGACCACAGACTAACTCAGACCAATGCTGGACATACTAGGCCTCTCCATACTCGATTTTCAAAAATTCCCATCCAGCTGCTGCCAGCAATCCTCATAATTATGGAACAGGGAAATACTAAGCTATCTCTGAAGGACACGTGCGGACACGAAAATTGGCACACGACTTTATGAATATTCAAAAAGCCACATACTCATGATTGACACTAGTATGATCCCGAACAACGACCTAACGATATCTGCTGAACAAAATGTATGCGGAAATGCAAATGTTATGCGATACGCTCAGCTGATTGAGTTGATTTAATATGGCATACCTATTATCTGTATGAATCTCAGTATACCATAAGTGTAGGTTGTACCATAACACGTTTTTCTAATCATGTGCTAGCACATGACACAACACCACCCACAAAGTTATGATGCTTCGCTAATGACCGAGGGGTCTAATTAAGATCTGCGTCTTCCTATAATATCTTACGATGACTCAGACTTTTGACGCTTAGTTTGATATTGCAATTGATTTTCGTGATTTGCAAATTGAAGTTACCAATGAGGAACAGGGAGATAATGAGATGAAGTCAAAACATATTTTACAGGCTGCATCAATATAATTAAGTACTATGATTATACTCATAAACATAACATATCATCGCGCCTGAAATGAGAAATCCCCGAAGAGATAAGCAGTGATGTACCCTATAGTACACCCACGTTTCGCGTCTATGCGCCATGTAATAGGGGGCGAGCCTATTGCCATCAACTGGGCACAAATCCAGACACCGTAGGTGCTACTAAGAAATACCTGATGGTAAAACCCAATAATAATTTGCCCATCCTGGGAATGAGACCCAGGATCTACTCAGCAGTCGCGTGAGAGAGATAGTAGATCTAATCACTTTAAATAAACTCGGATACTTTTAGATGCACTTGATTACATTAGCATTTAAAAATTAAATGGCTTACCTATTCGTTGTTTCACTTGAACTCAATCCATTTTAGGCTTCATTTCAAAGTTGACATTCAAAGTGCAAGAAACCTAAATGAGTGCATATCCCTATCGACATTCCCTCCCGTCTGGAAGGGTGACTCAACCCTTCAATTATTTACAACCCCTCCATGTACTAGGGGACGAAACACAACCTCATATTGACTGAAAACCGTCCGCTAATCCGTCAAGTTTATGTGTGGGAAAATTATTTTGCAAATTAGTCACTGATTTTGTTGAGTAGTCACTTTTTGTTATGGAAGTTATAGTTTATTCAGTACCTAATGGGTTTTGGAGATAACTGGAAGGAGTATTGAACTTCGTCAAGTTACTGGAACTATTGATTGTATGAACAATCTTCTTTCTTTAACTTGTGGTTAATGCCTCTGGTGTCACAGTTTTTATGCCGCCCATGGGCCACTATGAACAATAGGACGGATACAGTACCTACTTGGATGTCTACCTCCATGATTTTGGTGAATATAGGTACTTAAGTAAAGGCAATAACTGGTATATTGAACACAAAGCTCCAATATTGATTTACAACTAGCCTGCGATTTCGTTCGCGTGAAAATTTTAATGTGTATGTGTGAGAAAAAAAATATAGTCTATATCTTCCCTAGGATGTAACCTATTTCCTTGCCAAATCTCATTACGATTTCATCAGCCGTTTAGTCGTGAAAAACTAACAAACAAACAACACAACAAACAAACAGAGACTTTCGCATTTATAATATTAGTATGGATCTAAAGTTACGAGCTTGTAATTTGCAAATTACTTTTTGCAAGAGTTTTATAACGGCTACCTAACTGGTTGTTCTGGGAGCTTTATAAGGGTTTACTACACTGTGATATCAAACAAATACATTAAGTTAGGTTTAGAAATATATTACATAATATCTTGGTTCTCACATAGGTAATACAGGCAAGTACCAATTTGTTTCACACAGCAGGCATAGTGTTTATATTTTTATTTATTAAACCGGACACAACACAGAATTTATCGCTAATTAAGACATAATATATAAATCAATAGTTTTTATTTTTTTAAGTGTAAGTTTTCACGACGTATAGGACTATAGTCAAACTTAATAATGTAGGCAAAGAGAGCGGGGACATTTTTATCTCGAAAAATATAAGTCTTAACATTGGGTGCTTGTAAAAAGGTATTACTTACTTGAAATTAAGTTAAATATTCCTTTCAACCAGTAAGCTCACAGCTATCATAGAAAACTATGAAGTTCACACACTCGCGGTCTCTTTTGCCAAAACTCTTGTTTTCGTACGGCTAAAATTACTACCACGGCTCACTGACATTGCAATTATTTATAAAATTTAATCTTACATGATACTACACTCAAATTAAATGCAAAATCACGACTATCATTACTCAGTATCGAGCAGCAATTACAACGAAAATGTTTTAAAAATACTTGTTCGAAACGATGTCCTTCTATGTTCGAATGTATTTTACGGAACCACCCTTTCATATCATGTCTTGATAACATTCGAAATAAACCTTGAAAAGGAGAAAAAGCTTCCTTATCCCTTCACAAAATCTTTATATAAATAGATCCCTATGAGTCCGGACGTTACTTCTGTAAAAATAAACCTTATTGTAGGTAACATCTGAGTGCATTTTAAAGGTGACCGGCTTGATTTGTTATGATTGATTGACCACAAAGGATGTTGAATTTATTTAATTAATACCGACTCATTTATCTTTACTTTAATATCTACTTGGGACTTATTGTTTACACACGGGTTAGGTTAGAGGATGATATAATTGAGCTCCTCAAGAGAGGTTGAGTTACAAAATCCGAGGCGTCTATTTCACCTTTTTCCGACGATATCAAAATATGATATTGTCTGTATTCCTCAAAGAGCAAGCCAGAGGCGTCCCTGTACTAAGCGCATCCTGATTCCGCTATTACGGGCAAGCCTATTTCCATTTCTTCGAATACAATAAAATTTTATATTGTAGACGTGACTCCTTAATTTACTAAATATTTTAAGCACCATTTAATTCTTGCTTGTGAATACCATCGGTTCTTATTTTTAAAGCTTTTAGTAGCACTTTCATCAATTAAGACCATTACGTAAAAAGCAACCTATCAAATTCATTTACAGGAAAAGAAACTAAACTGGGTGTCGTCAGTGAGAAAATATTGGTCGAAAGCACGAAAGCACTTTAACTTGCACTGCGCCCTGAAACTATGGTGTCACTTCAAACATAAGCGTCAGCGTTATGGCTTCGTTATTATTTTATGAGGTCTTTATTTAGTTTATGACCTTTGAGGCGAATTTATGATGATTTTATTAGTTTTAAATTGCTATTATATCCGCCCACCTACGACACAGAATAAATTATAACACGAACTGAAGCGAAAACATGGAAAACAGCTGAAAGGTTTGAGATTTGGAAAGATTAAGAAAAATGTTACGAAAAAACGCTTTGGACGCGACGAAACAAAACATAGAATTGGTTAGTTATAAATAGTATGGTTGGTTATAAACTATTTAATCACTATCGTTACAAAAGTAATTTGGCAAATTAGAATACCAAGTGAAGACACGTGCGTACTCATAATTATTTAATTCTACATAGAGCTAAGTGACTATAATAAAAATTAATTCCTTCAGATTGTACCACACCGGCCTAATGACACGACCTTCTAACCTTGGTATGCTTTTTGGCAAATTGGTCATTCGCCTGCTAAGTGATAGCCGCCGTGGAAAACGCCCAAAACTGACCTGAACTGGATTTAGCTAGAAAATATATAGTGGAGGTGGATTTGGGTGGATACTATTGATCCATTTTAATAAGTTAAGTGAAAATAATTTGTAATTAATGATTAGAATGAAAATTACAGGATGGTTAGGGACTTTAGTTAAAAAAGAAAAATCTGCAGTTCCATACTCGGTTTGACCGTGTAGGCTTGGCAACTTTTGAAAGAAACAGCATTTTTTTATAAACCGAAGAAAATTTCTACGCCAAGGGATGTTAGAATCATGATCCGAACTCATTGTAATTAACGGTTTCGATGTCCTCTTCATGTTGACGAATGTAACCCAATTGTGTAAATTGCAAAGTTGTGTAATTTTAATTGAAAAGTGTCTTTTGCGTGAAGTAGAGTCCATAATGGACTGTCTTGCTAATGCGTAGAATTTGCATAACATAAAACACTTCTTCCTCATTCTAGGTATCCATTGTGGTCAAGACGATGACCTAAAAGAAAACAATCGTACCTATGTCTTAATTATATTTCGTTTTTCCTTCCTTTCATTACAAACAAGCGACCTGTATAGGCTTCTCACGGGTGTAACTTCGAAAGTGAATATAACAAAAAAATTACATGAAAAAAAATCTCATCGTGACAATTACGAAACCAAAAAAAATAATACAAATCGGTTGATCCGTTCTCAAGTGATGCTCCGCCATACATGTGGCAATTATTTATGTAGGGTGACTAGTAATTAGTGACCGATAGTTAAACACATGATAACAAACAACTTTTGCAAAGAATCATTTATTTTTATACTCATTCACTTTTATCACAATAAAACTGCAGCCGTATGAAATTCGCGTGCGCGTGCGCCTGTGATCTATCAGCTATTAGCCACGTGACACCGTTCTGTCTCATTACAATCGTACCGTGCCACAGTGGGTAGCACCCGCACTGCTCGCAACCCCGAATTTTATAGACTCATTCATTTTATCACACTAACACATAGTGTGATAAAATGAATGAGTCTATAAAAAAAATGTTTCTTTGCGAAAGTTGTTTGTTATCACGAGTATAATCATGTGTTTAAGTTTCGGTCACTAATTACCAGTCACCCTATATGGAAGACTTATACTTCACTAGACTAGGCTACATGTGAATTTAATGTACTGGAATTTCATGGTTATCAAAAGCTGGTCAAGCGAAGGTCAGTCGAGCATATGCCCGAGTCGTTCAACCGTTTAGTCTTACTACAGATTATGAACTTCCGCATTGTATTACACATTGCATTATTATTTATTACTATTATTTCAGTGCACAATGTCATGTTTATGATGTTTATCTCATGGCGAAATCAGAGCATGAATCAAAATAGTGGCTATAGGTATTTGTTTGGGACAACAAGCCCACTTTACTATTCCCAATTGCTCACTGCAATTCCTGAAAGCCAGAATCAATGGTGGTGACTTTATTTTTAACTCATTAAACCTTTTGAACGCCAGAGCATAAACGCACGCGCGTGCCTTCCAAGCCAAGCCACAAAATCACCAAAAATACTTACAACAAAAAAAAAAAGGATTTCAAAAGTATTTTCAACCTGTTTCTTGAGAAGACATTTAATATTTAAGATATATAGATCAAATTTTAAAGATATATAAATAAACACAAACAAAAGTAACGATTTAAATAGCTTTTTTCGTGTTATAGTGCACCACATTTTTTGTCACACATTTGTGTCGTTGGCGTACAGGGCACGTGCTTGCTTGTCACTTATATGTGACAATGGCGTTCAAAAGGTTAGATAACGTCACGTCTGGAATCCCCGAAGGGTTAGGGAGAGGTATACCTAAGGTAGTATACCAACATTCCGCCAGTTAACCGGGCACCAGACTGCGTGGCTACTACTGAGAAATTCTTGATGGAAAAACCCAATAACACATTGACCGACCCGAGAATTGAACCTAGGACTTCATGATTAGCAGTCGCACTTGCGACCACTTGACCAACGAGGCAGTCTAATTTAACAACCTAATTAAATAGTCCTAAATAAAGTCGCCACTTGTAGATAATTTATTGGAGCTTATTTGAACCTGAACAAAATGGAAGTCTGTACATTGGCCATCCAGGTGTGATTTTTCACACTTTAAGTAATGGTTACGGTGAATCGATAGCAATAATATGCTTGGCCCTAGCTGTCCGTATTAAGGTATTCTTCAAAGAAATGTCAATGACATTGACCACTTATTCTAGCCATATAATAACCCAGGAGCTTTAGCTAGGTCAGAGGCTACTTAAGTGTTGCCATAAACCACGGCCAGTTGCCAGTCTCTCTTACATTACCAGCTGACAGCGTTGAGGAGGAGTTTTTTGATCCCATTTTATATTTTGTTGTTAGTTTTGTTATTTTAGTTGGTTCCATGGTTTTGTTTCATATTGCAATTGTTATAATTTATCTTTTCCACTCAACGTCACTCAAATAGTAATTGAAGAACTTTTCCTGCATGAAAATGGGTGCTGAAATGCGGCTTGACCAAGGATTTACTTTCACCAAGGAAGTCTTATCTGAGCCTATGGACATGTGTGTGTGAGACTCTTGAAGAGAGTCTTCATAAATCACATCAAGGCCTTCTGTAAAGTTAAACTCAGTCAATGAATAATTCATACATACAATAGGTGAGAAGGCTGATTCCTGTTTTTAACAGAGCCGAACTTGATGCTTACCTGGAAAAGAAAAAAATAACGATCAGTATTGAACATGGTTAAACACTTAATGAGGTAACTATTATCTATGTCCGACTGGAAGTTAATTTTAATTGGTGGTTATCGCACATTGTAACTTGTCTTTTTTGTTGTAAGCATCCTTAAATTGTATTTAGAAACTTGAAAAGGTTAGACGATTTCCAATTCAAATGTTTATCGTCTTGCCTTTTTCATGCTTTGTGTGCAACCTAGTATTCACTAGAAACTAAATATACAAGGTGTTGTTTTGCATCCTCGTCAAAATTCAGGAGAATGTCACACAAGACATTCAATTAAGTAGGTACACCTCTGCCTGACTCCTCGGGGATTAGATACATGATGATAAATTTATGTTTGAATGTAAAATACTGTAAGCTAAGAAAAACAAACAACGAACTAAGATAAACTACGAAACAAGTATGTTTCAGGAAACTAATTTAACACACATCTCGATACCAGTTATCAATTATTGCAAATTATTTTTTCTACCGCTACCTTGTCGTTTGTTTCTGTATATGGCAAAAACACTAACAACAGTTAGCTGTTATTACATCATATTTCTACCTTATTAGCGTAATGATTATGCTGTTTATCATGGAGTAAAAAAATCGAGGATCATAATGAGGGACTAGTGTTTTGCATACTGGATCTTGCTTGTGACACACAGACCACGTCTACAAAAGATTATATTTATTTAACAATTTATGTACACACTAATACAGAAAATATAATAAAAAAAAGTAAATATAATATAATATATGTATACAAATTGAGGTTCAATTTGTTTAATTGAGTGTCCGATGTTAAAAACTTGGTTTGTATCAGCAGAAAAATGTGGTTGTAGATATTGGAGAACTTTCTTGCCGGTTCTTCCCCATGGGAAGAACCGGCAAGGAAGTTCTACTGTAGGTCCATGTTTTTTTTTTTTTTTTTTAATTTGATCACATTTTTTTATCATTAAAGATAAATCTTAATTTAATCTAAAAACAAACACAGTACCTATGTTAAAAAATATAGGCAATGTTGTGTCAAGTTAAGCGAAAACTATTTTAACAAGCAAGATTTACAATGGTCAACGTGCCGTTTCCAATTAATTCAATTGAAATTTTCCACTTACAGCTAAATAATTTCTATGTGGAATTTCATTACTGTGAAATAATTCTCTTACACGTTTTCTCAAGACTTTACAAAAAGCGCTTTTCTTTTAAAAACGCTCTTTCTAAGCTCTCCAGTCTTATTTATTTTAACAGTTTATCTACAGACAAGAAGGGCAGACAGACCATACGGTCTCGTCGTCGCAAGCGCATCTGCTGAGCATTAGGTCCGTGGTTCGATTCCCGGGTCTAGCAGAGTGTTATTGTGTTTTTCCTTCAGGAGCTTAACAAAGCTTCAGGATCTAAGTAGCAGCAAACAAATCCAGAATCCGGAGTGCAGGTCCGTTTGATGGCAATTAGGCTCGCCCCTATGGGACTTGAAACATAACTGGCGATATGAGAATATACTATGCCTGTCCCTTTAGGTATTACAGGCAAGATGTTATGTAATAAAGAAAGAAACAAAAGAATACGTAGGTACAACGATCATGCTTATTTCTTAAGATAAAGGTATATCCAAAGCGTCTTGTTTGTTTCTATATCTAAATACAGTTACTCACTATTCTAAATTTCCAGACTCACAGGCAACGTGTGAAAACTGTCTGGGTCGGGTTAACGTCCGACGATTGTCCGCACAATTTTCATGAACCGCTCGCTTCGCTTTACAACACCGATATTTGGCAATAATTGAACATTTCCTACAACCGGCAGAACAATACATATTTTTACATAAAGTGCTGTAAGCGTAATGTATGTTTATACTGACATAATGACCGAATAATCAGTGTCTGTATTTCGACTAGCTAATGAATTGCTTCTGTTTTAGATGGTGGACAAACGGATTTGCTTAAACGAAAGATTTATATTTTTAGATTGGCTTTGCTATTATACGTTGTGTGGGAATCGGTTGTCGTGGTATGGGATGGGCATGTGATGCGGAGGAATGAGAAAAATGTCGTGAGGAAAGTTTGAACGTTGAACGTGGTATACGAGATAGAAAGACTGAATGGACTGTGTGAAGGATAATTTGGCAAGAAAGGAGGTGTCTTGGCAACTACAGTACTTTTACAGTTATTATGTCTTGTGACTGGGACTGAAGATTCATTTTTATTGTTGTTTAACTATTCAAAAGTGCCTGTAACTGGCCTACTTGAAATAAATGATTTTGATTTGATTTGATTTTATTTGACGATACGAAAAAGAACGTGACGGAAAAGTGTGGAAGAAGAAGACATGCTGCGCCGAATAAAACTTAATTGAGATACGGGCATTAGAATGATGACGTCACATATGACACATATCTGTGTCGTTGCCAATGACATCTGGAAAATCTCAAAAATAACCATTTCGCAGAATGTCCCATATTCATCATCCTTGGTCAGCTGCTGTTTATGAGCACACAATGATAGTTCTATTTTTTAATGAATATTATTTCCTTCCTTATTGTAGGGGTGGTACAGAATTTGATCAAACTGTCAAGGATTGCATAAGTGGATACAGATTTATTTCCAAAATTACAAAATATAACCGCTAAAAAAGTCTATATTCATTAAATAGAACTATTATTGTGTGCTATTAAACAGCAGCTGACCGAGGGTGATGAATATTGGACATTCGGCGACATGGACATTTTTGCGAATTGGACAGTTTGAATTGGACATTCTTCGCCTAAACGCTGGAAAATGCTGTTTCGCTCACTTATGAATATGAAAACCGTATTTTTCTTTTGTTCTATCCGCGATTTTGGTACTCTTACTAACTAAACATTTATTTATTTTGCTGTGTAAAAGTTTTACAATGTCCAGATTTAGCGTTAACTTTTTCTATTGGTATTGTTTGTTAAAAAAATTGCAGGTGTTTCGGAAAGTTCTTACTGTTTTACAAATTTTTTACACAAAGGGGAAATATGTATAATAACTTTATTATTTGCTATAGAATAAAAGATACAACCATTTCTTAGATATTTTATTTTAAGCTACCTCTAAAATTTATTTGCAGAATGAAACTCATTATGTGCAAAAGTCAATAAACCTCTCAAATGCTTAAATAATAATATTCTACTCGAAGTTACATCTAGCTTTGTGACTCGTTTTCAGTCTTATGGACTTATCTTTCGCGCGCGGCTCCGATTGTGTTGAGGTAAAAAATTATCCCACTTGAACGTAGGTACTATCTATATAACACATATATGTATCTGAACTATAATATTATAAAGAGAAAAGATTTGTTTGTAACGCTTTAACTCAAAAACTACAGGAGGCCTACTCTCTTTCTCCGAAACGTAACTTCGGCAACGAACGAAGATTAAACGTAGTTACGTTTGTGATCCTACTCTATGTAATTTGAGGAGGCGCACAAGAAGTTCGAATTCACAGACAATTAACGTGAAAGAATGTATCGAATGTTCTTGTGTGCGTCCGCAAATTATATAGAGTAGGGTCACAAACGTAATTACGTTTAATTTTCGTTCGTTGCCGAAGTTACGTTTCGGAGAAAGAGAGTAGGCCTCCTGGACCGATTTTCAAAATTCTTTCACCATTAGTAAGCTACATCTTTACCGACTAACAAAGGCATTGGCTACATTATATTACAATTTTTGCGAAGTGCTTGTAATATATAGTATTTAGGTAGAGAAAAGTATCGTATGCCCATGCTTAAGAGTCCTAACCTAAGCTATGGTATGAGTGTAAACATGGGCGGAAAATGCTTACAGGGACACAGACCGATACTTACGGATACTTTCATACTCGATGAAAGTATTCTTATTTTTATTTCTGGTTTTTACAAGGTCAATGAACTAGGTAGGTACATTCTTTACATCTTATTTGGGTATGGTAAAACATGCTATTTAATAATCTTTAATTTTAACTTTAATTGTATCGAAATGCACGAAGGTTCTACCTTATTTTCATTATGTTAGTATTTAACTCCTTCAGAACGTTCTTCCGGTATTTTTAAGATAATGATGAATATAACTTATAAGCAACGTCGATATGGCAGAGTCATTGAATTTTTTGTTGTAAATATCTTATTAGTATTTTTCTACGTAACCATAGACATTTAATTATATGTATACGCATGTAACTACACGTGATAAAGTTATGTGATGGCCATTGTTATTGTGAATAAAAAAAACCTGACAACTGACTCTGAAATATGACTTGAGTCATTAGAATATCAAACAAACTTTTTCTATTATTAGCTTATTTTTCTATCACATTATGCTAATTATCTTACACAAAACAAAAGGCAACCGCTGATATACTTTTGTATATTTTGAATTAAAACAAGGTACAGTATAATTAATAAAATGATTAACGAACTAAAAAGGTTTTTTTTTGGAGAACTTTTGACCTAAGTTGAAGGACACCATAAAAAGCCTGTATTCCCGATAAAATCTTAAGACTACGTTTAATAACCTGATACCAAGAATAAGGTTTAGTTATGTTAGTCGACTATTAATAATGTCATTACGAAAAAAAAACTTACAACTAAAAATTTTGCAAAATGGTGAAACTTCTTTTCAACATTTACCTACTATATCGGTCATTTATTATTATTATGAACAAGCTGTCAATTATAGTTGCTATTATTGATCGAAGTATTGGTTTTACCCTCACAAATATAAAGGGTGTAAAACACCTCTTAACGAAGCCGAAAGGCACTGGTTCTCCCTGTCATTGCGATCATTTTTTTTGTTATACACCATACCTGGAAACCTTCTAGTTACGGAGATATTAGGGGTCAAAGTTCCAACTTTTTGACAAGTATTTTTTAAATACAAATTTTTAGTGCAACATTTTTACTTATAACACCTCCACGACCCCCGTACTATTCAATCCGTCAATCAGCACAATGTTTTGAGTGCGTTACATTGAGTTCTACCACAAGACATGATTTTACACCCCCCAAAAAAAAGTCGTTTCCCAGCAATAATTTTTGCGTAAAGCTACTTCGTTTCATGTACAGAATGCTTGGTTGACGGCTTTGTGATGAGGTGATTTACACCGTGTATTAAATTCGTTAAAATTACAGAACACCTAGTAACATTTCGTGTAGAAGAGCAGAAGTAAATCAATCAATTGTAAAACAGACAAAATAAAACAATCAACCGACACAGCCTCTCACCGTCCACTGCTCGACATAATTATGTCTCACCCAAGCCGTTTCACAAACGGCACCCTATCTTACACGAATCAAACCAACGGCCCCAGTTCCATGTGACCAAAGCCTTATCGCACTACAAGTTCGCCATAGCTAGGCCATTAACACTGACCTTCAGAACAGTCGCGACAGAAACCTGCGATTAATAGTCGTAGATCATTCCGTGTATCGTATTTTTCAGTTTCATGGCGATAATTTTGTTGGTATGCAAGGTACAAGGCTAAAGTTCAAGCAACTTGAATACGAACATTACTAATAGTGGTATTAGAGGAAGAGGTATTAGAAATTTTAAAGGTAGTTCCGAATGGTTTTGTTTTTTCACACGAACAATAAGAAACTAAGGTTTAAAACTAAACTTACATTGTCACTTACGGGATATTTCTATGATTTTACAATTACTGCGAGATACTGATATATTGACTCTGTTGCAAGCACCGCGATCCCGGTTTATGAGACTATGGTATTCTACAATGTTATGTTACAATGTTGTTGGTGGAGCTCTTGGCCAAATAATAACAGCCGCATGGGTTGATCTTTAACGTTAAGCCGTGCTTGCCGAGGTTGGTCGGCAGATGAGTGACCATAATTACATACCCAGTGTCTTCCATGGCTCGGGAAGTACGTTAAGCCGTTAGTCCCGGCTGTCATTTGTAGATTTTTGACAGTCGTTACGAGTTGTCAGAAGCCAAAAGTCTGACATTCAGTCTTACCAAGGGGTATCGTACTACCCAGTTACTGGGTTGTGGAGGTCAGATAAGCAACCGCTTCATGTAAAAATACTGATACACAGCTGCATCCGGTTAGACTGAAAGCCGACCCCAAGATAGTTTGGGAAAAGGCTAGGCAGATGGTATTCTACAATGTTAAATATACGAGGACCTAATGCGCGTCATTTTAATCTTATTTATATCAGCACAGCTGTATATATACATATATTTAAATTCGTTGGATAGTAAAAGTCATATTGAAAGATTAAACCAAAGATGATCTAAACATCGCAATTCACGTAGGACGCTTCATACAAATATTCTGTTTTTCTTCCAAGTCCATTTAGATGACGTTTTCCATGAAGATCGTAATGATGGCTATTGACTCGCTTAGAAAACAGTGCAGAAGCACAAAGTGTGTAACGTGTGTTAGCACGTGCACACTTGCCCAGTCATAAACAAATTGAGTGTTACTTCATCCCGCTTCATTGAACGAAGGACTAATGGTTGTAGTGTGAAATTCTATTTTTCTCTTTGAGCAATTAGTTCCACGAGTTCATTGTGTATTTTAAGTTTTGTGTTGTATTGGAAAACTAATTGGGGAGGGAATCAATGCAGGTTTAAATTTAATGGACTAAAATCTTTAATTATTCACGTATCGATGTAACGATCAATACAATTTTATAATAAGGTGCTTAATACGGCTGAAACCAATTGTGTTTCTGTATATAGTTCCACTGATTGTTCCAGGTATCGAACAGGACAGATTCTACTAGTATACTAGGCTCAAATAATAACAATAACATCAGTTTGTTACTGTCCTTCTTCGGGGCAAAGGCCTTCTATTTAAATCTCAAACAAATAAAGTAACGATCAAAGGTCAAGATAAAAATAAATGATTATATAAAATAAATTTAAACTTGAATTTAGAGCCCTACTAAGCCTTTTTTGGTAAAAAGACAAAACAGCTTTAGGTCGATTTATTCGGGCCCATTCACGTTTTACGGTACAAACATGTTAGATATATAAAATCTTATTTTTATGCCTACAGCATCTGGTCACGTGCAAAACATACGCGTTGAGAAGCACATGTCCTGTTGTATAAAATATGTAAATTGAGTGTAACAATAGGTAAGTATTATTTTAGTTATTTACTGAACATTTATATTATGTACGCCTTCACGTGTTTCTTACAAATATACCTTTTATATACATAACTGCAAAAGGCTACTCAGCGTGGTCATCTAAATCAAGACATTCCCAGTTCGTGTTGTATATCATTAGAAATAATTTATTTTGTATCATTTTAATCCTAAATAATTAGTTAGTTAAGTTTATTAGTTTTAGAGCAGATTGTAGACAATTTCTTGACGGCATAAAAACATAAATTACATATTAAAACACCCAATTTTTTTACTTCTGTGCAGTTATTCACTCGTCAAAGCATATAATGAGTATGTCAAATCAACATGTACCATAAACTACCTTAACTGGTCTTGATTTGCTTGGAATTATATGTTTACTTCTAAATTCTTGACTGTGGTACAGAATTTGAGAGTTTTTTTTCTACTGTAATTGTTTTTAAATGTAATCATTAGGCGAATTATTGATAATGAATGAGACAATTTTATCTTCAATGTGGTATTTAGAAAATAACTCGTCGACTGGTTGACACTTCACGAGACCAGAGAACTGGTTATTTCTTTGGGCAAAGAATTAGCATTGCCATTCAACGTGGCAATGCTGCCAGTCTTCTGGGCACGTTTCCGGATGACAGCGATGTGGAGGAGTATTTGGTTGCCTGTTGTCCTGTTGTTTTTAAGTTAGTTTATATTTAGTTAGATAGTTTATGTAAATACTGTAATAAATTAAGATGTTTTAATAAAAATTAGGATGTTCAGGTAACTTAGTATCCTCATTTATTTATTTCTGTACATATAATTTACATTTTTAAGTATTTCTGTTTTAAAAACAATTAAAAATATGAAAATAGAAGCCCACCGGTATAGGGAACAGGGTCCAAGCTTAGCTTTTTTATTCATCCGTAACTATCGGCACCTACTATTTGACGATGATATAAAAATTAAAGGTACCTAACTATTGTTTTAAAAATTTGACAGCTATTTGTTATTTTGAATTCGAGTCATATTTTCTGAGAACCACAGAATTACCCACATTACCGACGTCAATCTCGAGTGTCTATACAAACACGAAGCTAAAACAAATCGTAATATCTTCCTCATTAACCAATGATTCAGTATTGTGAACAATATTTGACTAAAACCTATTTGATCACCGGTACCTACTTGGTTTATGCAAATAAGAAACGCATTAATATTTAAAATATTTAGGTAATTATCGTTCGGTTTGTTTCTGGTTCGTAGTAATAGACGCGCCCCCCATTACATGGGACTTAAAAATAACTGGCGAACAGCTCTATACGTCTTCCAAGAGTTTGAACGGTTGATATGCTGTCGAAACTAAAATTAAAATAAGACTGACCTTGACCGAAACTCAACAAAAACTAAATTACAGTAAAAGGTGTTTCAAGCTAGAAGAGAATGCCAGTAAAAGAAAGGGATAAACAGGAACTAGATCATCTTCCATCCTTTCATATTCTATTCTGTTTACTTAAAAGTTTACACAGTATTTCTGCTTTCGGCTTCCCACACCCTAAGATGCTGGTCTTAATACAAGGATGGGAAATCATCAAATGACTTCTCCCGCTCTGGGCGGAGCGGGAGGGAGTGTCAGACTTGACTGACTAAAACCCATCCACGTTCCTTCTTCGCCCTTTGTGTTCCAGAGCCACGGTATCTCTTTCGAACAACCCGCAGCTGGTCTTAATACCTGTTGCTGCATTATTTTCCGTAGTTCCCACGTCCTTAAAAATATCCCAATCAACCTTCAAGCCAAATTCCAAGTTAATACAGGGTAGAGTAGACTAATGTGTGCAGATAAATATCATTATTCAGTGATGGTACAACACTTGAGCAAAGCTGCCAAGACCAAAGTTCAATGAACTGTAGTAGAGAACAGTTAAATACGCATGTTGGGAACTTAATGCGAGTTCTCATAATTATATAATCGTTAGGTGTATTTCGTATTTCATTAAAGTATGTCCAGGATTTTTTTTTTCGTAAAAATTGCACTAATCTCACTGCTGTGAGTTCATTTTTGGTTGTGGCGAGTATCATGGCATGATCTTTGACAATCGTCACAGATAGTCAGTGACTCGAAAGTCTAACGACTAGTCTTACCAAGGGGTATCGTATTTCCCGGGGTTGTGGATGCCAGATAGGCAGTCGATCCTTGAAATACTATATTCAGCTGTTTCCGGTAAGATTGAAAGCCGACCCCATCATCATCATCATCATGAGCCTATAATGTTCCCACTGCTCACAGGCCTCCTCTCTGTGAGAAGGAGTGGGCTGTAATCCACCACGGGGGCCCCACTGCGGGTGTCGAGATGTCACATGTCTTCGAATTTTTAGTTCTAAGACATGCCGGTTTCCTCACGATGTTTTCCTTCACCGTTTTTGAGGGCAGCGGTGATGAAATAAATTACACAAAGTAATGTGACTGCCAGGGTCCGAACCCACGGCTTACTGCTCGTAAGCCGGGGCTGCCACCACTGGGCCACCGCTGCTCTCACCGACCCCAATATAGTTTATTTGAGCAGGTTATGATGGGGAGTGTCATGGCATGAAATACTATGGCAGATCTATTTATTATTTTACGAAGAAGCAGCAATAAAATATAGAGCTTTTGAAGTTCTAAGCTAGTTAAGACTTTGGAACCCTTTGCCATTGAAATATGTACAGTGTCAACTGAGATGAAGACATCGATAAAACTTTGATTCAAATACCATCCAAGCTGATTATACTTCAATTACCATACCCGTTTTACTGCCGAGATGTCTAGATGTAACCAGAAATAAACGACTTAATCATAATATAAACGCACTTACTATGTTGCCATCAGCAGTTACCACTACAGAATTTATGTCCTAGAATGTTGACTGCGCTGTAAAATCTTGGTACTTGCTTAGCCTCTTTGGTAAGGCTGCAATTACTTTTTGTTTTTTTTTTTATTTATTTATTTCATTGCGATAATGAGAAGCTCGTGGCTAAATAATAACAGCCGCACGAGTCGTCTTTAGATTAAGCCGTCCTTGCCGAGGTCGGTCCGTGGATGGGTGACCATAATCACATACCGAGTTTCCTCCGTGCTTCACAAAGCACGTTAAGATGATGGTCCCGGCTGTCATTTGTACGAGTAGATCTTTGACAGTCGTCACGAGTAGTCAGAAGCAAAAATTCTGACGTCTAGTCTTACCAAAGGGTATCGTATTACCCAGTTACTGGATTGTGGAGGTCAGATAGGCAGTCGCTTCTTGTAAAATACTAGTACTCAGCTCCATCCGGTTAGACTGGAAGCCAACCCCAAGATTGTTTCGGAAAAGGCTAGACAGATGATGATGATATATTGAAATATAAGCTTTTTTCATACTCACCTCATTTTAATACTACAGGGTCTATGATGCATCTTTTGCAAAATTGAACGGGCCAAAGAAGAGGTCTGTCTCAGGGTGCTGTCTCTCCAGCCGCAATAACTCATCCTTGGGCCGACGCATTTTTTAATTTCAATAATTATATCTATTTTGAAGTATCGCAAAATTCTACATTAGCAGCAACGGAGTCTATCCTCAATTGCATGAGTCAACATTACTAGCAAAACTAGGGTGTACTATTACATACACCTCTGCCTACCCTTCTGGTATTTCAGGCATGATTTTATGGGATGCTCATTAAAATATAAACCGCTTTATTTCACGTGCTTAAATAGTGTTA
The DNA here is from genome assembly GCA_963082945.1 of Cerastis leucographa. Lineage (NCBI taxonomy): Eukaryota > Metazoa > Arthropoda > Insecta > Lepidoptera > Noctuidae > Cerastis > Cerastis leucographa. The sequence continues at coordinate 11,030,079 of OY720356.1, read as the reverse complement.
TCTATCAATCATAACGGGTACATCAAAAAAAATCTCAACGTGTATATTTAGATGCTAAGTTTTTGCAGTAATTTTATTAGTAAACTTTTGACTTCCGCCATAATTTGTAATGTACTTCAGATTGTAGTCATTATACCACTTTAGTGTTTGGAGCAATCTGTGTTCAAATGACAATAATAAAGTTTAAAATTGTTATTTAAATGACATTACACAGATGTCCTAATTATTGTGTGGGTATGGACGGCAGTGAAAAAATAGAAGTTCATGAATTTTGATACTTGATGATATTTTTTGCGAATAGTTATACTATTTTGCTGTTCGAGGAATCGTTTCCATTAGAAACATAAGTAGTTGACCCTGAATTATCAAGCATTGTTTGTTTATTCAAAACCCGCATAAAAAGTTACGCAAAAAATGGCCATAATCTATCGAAACGGTGGACTTATAGACCTAACTAAACGCCAAAAAAAAATGAATGCCTCAGAAAAAAACAATTGAACGTCGGTAGCGTTTGAAAATCGAACATACTCGTAAATGCTTTACGCTTTTGGACGCGTCATTCAAAGGAGTTTGTCATTGAGAAAGGAACTCTTTACGCCTTCATTCTTCCAATAAGGCTATCCAACAAGCCATTCCTATAAGGTTTCCAAACATAGCTCTCTATGTATACGTATATTATACTGACTTGTAAAAAACGCCTATGCAAAAAAATTTAATACGTAATTATGTCATTGTTTATCAGCGACGTTGAGTCATACGGTCATTAAGTAACGTAATCTTCAACGAGATTTGTAGGAGTCTGCGTTCATTATGTGGGACACTTAATTATCTTAGTCTATAGAACGAACCGTAGTACCTATGTAGGTACGGTCACGAGCACCAATATGTATACAGTTTCTTTAATTATATAGCGATTTTCGCAACAATTAACGATGGGATACGATCAATTTCATAATAATATGAGTTCCAAAATACTATGTACGCAACAACATGAAACTTTAATGATAACAGTAGGAGATAATCTTTTTTAAAGATGCTTAGTGTTTACATATTGGTGCTCGTGACTGTACTACGGTTAGTTCTACACCTACATAGGTAGGTACCTACCATATTGTACCAGCTATGCCAACGAGTGAAGAGTTCATGGCTAAGGGCCACAGGACAACGAAACTGGTTCAATAAACTTAGAACGTGGACGAAATTGTTTTATAGTACCTACTCGTAATAAACACGTTATAAGGAACACTCAATAATATAATTAACTGGTTTATTTATAAGAATTAACTAGGCTTTTCTACGGGATACGGGGTTTGAGTAGTAGAATAATGTAACATTAACACTGACATCGAGATACTTACCATTTTTTATTATGAAACTCAAAACAAATATTAAACATGGTACATATTATCCCGTTCTAGTGTTAATGATAGTGTAAGTGACCATGCCAGTTTATAAACTTAGGATAATTTAGAACGAAACGCACTGTAGGGCTGTAAAAGCCCAACAGAATCCACAAATGAAAATCTTAAAAGATTCAAATTCATGAAGCATGGCAACCTACAATCAAGCAACAATTTGCGTAAATAAAATTACACACATTTTTTAACATCAAATGTCTCACTCTGGCTTACTATGTGATGTTGCTGTTGATTTTCCTCGTTCAAACATTTCGGTACAATTAAACCAACTTACCTGTGCAGGCGGGAAAAAACAGAACTTAAATAAATGTACCAAGTTTGACATATCGATGCAAATTTTCTTGACAAGCAACGCCACCTTGAAATGCACATGTAAAGTGGTCATACTTTACACCGCTGTAACTGTCACTTTTAATGATTCATTCATTTGTTCTGTTATTCAGAGCATTGCCTTTTATGTTTTAGCTGTAATAAAAATGTAGTGCCTGTTTAATTATAATACATAACTGTTAGCTTCACAAAATGTTACTGTTAGCTTTCGCTAACCTATGTCACGCCAGTGAACAAAACAAAGCCCATGAAAAAAAAATGTCATAGGCATTCTAGATACTTTTTTGTGTCAAACAAACTGTTTTTCTACGTATATCAAGGAATTCAAAATATTCTGTGTAACAAAAGTATTCTCCTTCAGACATCTCTGCCAAGTCTTAAGATAGAACTTCTGTAGCTGATTATTTGAAAAGAAGGCTGGCGAAAATGGACCCAAAGAATCTAAAAATTAACTAAACTCCGTTCCAGTGTAAATATAAAATAATTATAACTACAGTTTTATGAGATATTTATTTTTAAAATATTGAATTTTTAGGACTCGGGAATCAAAAGTTATAAATATTTTCAATTTACTAAAATTAAGTAATCGTGCAATTACAAAACGCAACTTTTTTCCGATTACGTTCCAATCCAATGACATGCGTTTTTGCTCAAGGGTTTTCTTACTACAAATGGCTCTTTCTCTTAGTTTTTATACATTCTATTATGTCAAAAATTCATAAAAAATAACATGCAAACCTGATATTAAAACGCCAATTAACAATGCAAAAGCATTTAATAAAAATGGAACAATGGCGATTTTATAGTATTTCTTATAAAGGAACGGTATCAATGATGATCGATTGAGTCCCGTCACTACTGTCATTGTCAGATCTGTGATGATCTAGTCCATCGTTATGTTTGTATTTTTGTCTGGGATTTTATGTTTATCATTGCGATTTTGTAGATTCTCGACGACTTGGCCTTTACATCTTGAACTGAAGATAATGCACCCTGTCATAGACTACCTACCGCATTCTTCTCTGGATATTGGACAATGAGTTGTTTTTGATTTGGACTTTGATTTTAACCACAAATATGCGTTGCGGTAATTTCTTCTTCTCTTACGACTTAAGCTCTTACGGAGGTGTCGTCTCTTTGATTGAGGTGCTCAGGGCTTTGAAAAAGTTCAGAGATGGGTGTATCCACGTGATGTAAGTATATTTGTAAAAAAACATGTATTTATATCATAAGTTAAGAACTTATTTAAGATATCTATCTGAACAACAAACTGAGATTCGTTTAGCTTTTATATGTATAAATACATACTGTTGTAATCTTATATTAGGCTCATTCTTACTGTTGCTCTATACTTTATCGGACTAAAACAGTATGCAGTAAAAGACTAGCCGAGGTAGCAGTAGTGTATTTTACTGAGATCTTTCAGTCATCAAAATAGAAGATGGGTGGCTGTCGCATTTTGTCATGAAATATTTATACCTAATATTTATAAACCCCTCCACAGGTATCAGAGGTCTTCGACCTCTATATTATCTTTAGACATTTCTGTTTTTCTTTTGTTACTTATGGAACTCTTTATGTTTATTACATTATAGGTGAATTTATTTATTTTAACATAATTAATTAATTTCAGATAACAGGAGACGACTACCTTTGTCACTCATGCTGGGGGCTGATAAGCTGCGACCCTGAAAATGAAACCCGACAGCAACTTGGCCATCGTAACGTCTGTGTTGCATAAAATAAAAACTATGTAAAAATACCAAAAAATAAGATTTATTACTCATACTTTTTTTATTCAACAAACCCTGCTTTTCAATAGCTGTACATAGCTAGTCAGCTCTGGCTGTTATAATTTATGTAAAACAATATTATCTTGTCTCAGCGTAATAAGAATCGTTTTACTTGATAATTCGCTTATAGATCAAAATCGTAACAACATAGTTTTAATAGTGATTGAACTAATTACAGGGTTGGTAATCAGTTTAGTCTCTAGCTGCAGTCTAGCAGTTTTATGATTCATCAATTAGGTACAGGCAATGAAGTAAAAATTCTGGTTTTGGCTTATGACAAGAAGCAAAACACATAAAGTCAGAACTAAAACTGCGAGGGAAATACAGTAGTTCGAATCTTCCTTTATCTTATGTATTATTATATTTTGATTAATCTTAATTACGGAGACATTCTACTGTTAAAAACCTTAGTCGTAAGATTTTTAGGTTATCTTGTAAATAGACGTATATCTCTTTTCTCCCAACTTTTCAGTCTTACTTTCCATTTACTTTTCTGATAGTCTTTAGTCGTTTTATAAATATGTATAAGTTGCTATAGTGAACGCTACTTCTAAGAGTGGGTCCCAAAATACATGTAGTCTCGCCCGTCTCCTTTAGTACTTATCAAACTTTACCTACTTATGTTTTAATTTTTTTAAATTGATATCTACATTGCATTGAAAGAATTGGTTTAAATAGAATTTGAGCAGTTCTCTATTCAAATTATCATACCAGGCACTGGCATTAAAGGTACTGCCAGATATTCTTAATGCTTCTTTCGCCAGTTACCAAAGCCAGTAATATTCCAAATAAACAACGACTTCCAATCAGTACTACGAACACTGCATCAAAAAGTCTATTAACGGATCATAATAAATGTAATCAAATATCCGCGGCCATTCACGGTCAAGTTCAAGAACGTATGTGTTGAATGCTGCCGCGTCAATATTAGCTTTTTTGCCAACCCCGAACATTTGAACAGACATCATAGGTTTTTTGTTCGCAGAAAGGTGGCTAAAAATAAGTCCGGTTTCTAATGGGTTTTAGGTAATTAAAAAGAAAGACACACAACACAGAATTGTTTAAGTTTAACCGGATTTTAGGACTTTTAGGAGTTTAAGGATTTTGGTTTTTTTTTTTTCCAAGAGCTGATACGTTTACTTTGACAGTAAACAGTGTACCTGTTTACTGTCAAAATAACACAAAGTAACATTTTACCTGTGTCACACACAGGTAAAATGTTCAAAAACTAAAGCCATAGACTTTTCACTATAATTTATCAGTATCTCCCCAAATGATAAACTGTAATTAATTTAAAATAAGATTAATTTAAATAAAGTTCATTCTCTTCGTGAAGATTTCTTTCAAGCTAAAGATATTAAATTGTATTTGTTCTGTTAATCTGGTAGATTATTTATTAATCATAAAAAACAATGCATGAAAACAAATAAATTAAAAATTCGATCCACTGGCGCTGTCGTTACATTTTCTTTATACCGAAAGATGATTTGTTTATTATTTTCAAAAGTCGTAGAACAAAAGCCGTTTGTTTATTCACGACGAGTATATTCACCCCTACACATTTTCTTAGCCATTCAAAATGCACGATAGTACCGTATAACGCTTGGCATCTAATTTAAATACAAAATTAAAAATAAATAAAAGGAATGACTGTAATAGTTTTTAACAGTGTTTTCATGAAGGTTATACAAGGTGTTGTTTTGCATCCTCGTCAAATTCAAGGAGGTAACTATGCTAATGATTCTCGTCCCGAATCAATAATAAAATGGATAAATATTTTTTTTCATAACAGAAATCGGTAAGTGTGAACCACCTTTGTTTTGAACGCAGACCGTCTGATTCTCGGCCTATAACCGCGCTTCCACAAATACAAACAATCTCAAACGTTTATTCGATAATTTCTTATTCCCTAAACCACGTTAAGGGGGTTATTCTGAAATACTGACAAACATAAACAACCAATAAATCATCGTTTATTAATAAGTAGCTAAATAGGCACCGTAATTTTAATTGATTATTTATGTCTCGTGTGACAATCTCCTGAATTTTGATGAGGATGCAAAACAACACCTTGTATAATTTATCAATATCTTTTACACAAATGAAATTGGTTTATTGTTCTTTTTTCCACAATGGGTATTAAATAACAATCAATTAAATCAACAATAAATCAATTGATTGAAAGGCTATGTAACACTATTATTTAATTAACGGATCGCGAACTGCAATAATATACGTGAAATATTGTTGGCTTTTGTTTTGAAAGTATCAATTACTTAAGAATATATTGATTAGGGGAAACCCCAACGTAAATAATTATGCAAACTGAGAGAGTGCTTCTTGGATGTTTCGGTGAATAAAATTGACATTTTACTGAAAGGCTATAAAAAACTCGCGTTTTTTTCAAACAAAATGATGCCTCAATACAGCCACTAGATCAATACAGGCAGACAGTAATAATACTTAATTAAGCATATGGGTCACATTATGTTTTAAATTTAAGAATATCTTCTTTAAGAAAAATATCTTACAGACATGTCATGACGTGTTTGGGACATTATTGACATAACACGAAAATAAGAAATACTTACAGGACAGCGTTTTTTTAAGTTATGTATGACAAAAAATATTTTCATTTTATTGCCTATTTTTTTTTTTGCACAGAAACCTTTACATAAGATGAAAGGTTTATTTTACGTTTTTCATTACTTAATTTAATACTGACTTTCGTTACATTTGTACTCAACTACAAACAACATGGAAATGTTATGTTTTTGAGTTATGTCGTACTTTTCGCAAACTAGCGATTATGAAATTCAGTGCTGGCCTCAGGAAGACAAAGTTGAAAACTTGAAGCCATTATTAACCATGACAGTCTGTTAACTGATCGATTCATAATTGCTGAATTGATTTAAATTTTTTACAGTTAATGGTCAATTTAATGACAATCGATTACATACACATGCAAGTTTTCAGGGTCACAGCATTTATTTCGATTAAAAGGTGAGACATTCCTGTTCTACTATTTAATGTTTAATTAGAATAAATCAGGGCAACAATAATAAAATTATTAATTGAATAGGTATTCAGCAAAATGATAGTTGCACTTTTACAACACTGTATTTAATTAACTGGACTGCCTGCCTGTCTGTTAGTTGGGTGCGATTCCCTGGTCGGACAAGTTGTTATTGGGTTTTTCGATTAGGAATTTACCACGGAGACTGGATTTGTGCCCAGTTGATGGCATTAGGCTCGCCCCCTATTACATGGGACTTAAACATAACTGGCGAAATGTGGGTGTACTATTAGGTACACTTCTGCCTAACCTTTCGGGGATTACAGGCGTGATGTTATGTTATTGGTACGTTTTTATTACAGTTTTATTGACGTCTAGATTTCAGCCCGGACTTCAAGTAGGTACCTAGTTTCTGTGATATCATCCAAACTGACAAAGTTTCAGTAAGATAGATTTACCCTAGTCATGAAACTAGGTACCTTGTAATTTTTTTTAAGAAAATATGTAGGAAACATGGGTTGTGGTGTGCGTGTGTGGTGTGGTATGGGTGGGTATGTTTTATAATTAAATGAAAGATAAAAATACCCACGATGACATATTACAAATTATCGTTGACCTGTATTGAATATGGTACGTACGTATGAGGTCTGTAAGGATGTAATATTTTTTCTTAGTAAGAAGGAAGGAAAACTTCTTAGAACGTACGTATTACAATTATTAGAAAATACTTGGTGGATTATTCTTTATTTAAAGCACGTATACCTAATATATTGTTAAAAATGTTTACAAACACAAAGACCACATTTAACAAAAAATACTAACTTAATAATGTTTTCTTTCCGAAGTTGCTAAGTTCAAACAGGGGTAGGACAAGGGAGAGAACAGAAGGGGTTTTGTATTGTCTGGGGTCAACCAAAGTGACACTAACACCAAACTTGAAATCTGTTTTAATTGGATTTCGTGGTGGCTGGTAAGCGCAGTGTGAAAACAATTTATGTGCAGTAAATTAAGCAATAGACAAATAGCCAGGCAACACTTAACTTTCGTAAATGAAAATATATCGGTTATTTTTTTGGTTTATCATCAGTATATTTTGTACACGAAAAATCAATTTAAAGAATCCTGCCCAATATACTAAAAACGTGAAAGTAGTAAACCTATGGTAGACCATGACCTAAATACCTCGAATATAGGATATTTTGGATCCTGGTAACACATCCCTGTGGAATAAACTCCGACCTATATGCGGAAGAAGGTACGGGCACAGTTAGTAAACAAGTTTACAATTTTTTTTTTCAATTTATCTCCGTCGAGGAAGACCGCGGCGAAGGTGGTGTGACGATCTGGGAGGAATCATAGGAGTGGGAAAGAGATGGAGCTAGGTGACCTGTATAACTCCGTGTCTCTCCCACTCTGGAATAAGAATGAAACAATAATGTTTTAACACGTCATGGTAGGCCACCAGATAGTGTTTACGGGGCGAACGTGGCCAGAAATTGCACTGGATAGAGAGGTTTGGAACGCAAAAGGGAGGTATTGCCTAGCAGCGGGACAATCAAGAAACTTACAAAAAAAAACACAGCACATACTTCTTACAGTCAAATTAAACTAATCGCTATGGCATTGTAAACTAAGCCGCGTTTTCCTGCTCAGTATTCTAACCAGGCACTGTTGGCCAGTGACTCAACATGTCAGACCTCCATCACAATTGGACTACCTGTATCCCTTACATAAGTTTGCGCACCGCGTTTCTTCGTCTCTTAGGGACAAATTGAGTTGCAGGCATTTTGCCAAATTATTCCTATTTTGTCACTTGGTATGTTATCAACGTTTTCGCTTGCATTCACTTCATTGTTCCTAGTGACGTCAACGGTGAATTTAATTGAATCTTGTCTGCTAGCTACATCACTGCATTAACTTTGCATGTTGCACTTCATTTTGTATTCTTACTTACGTAAGGACTCATGTAATTTTTCATTTAAGCTGAAGTGTTCGGCTCAAATATTCATGTCATGTTGTTTTTTTTTTTGCTGTGCAATTGTTCGAAAACAACTTGTATTATTAAAATGTAAATATTTATCAAAGCTGAGAGGCGGAGATAATATTTGACAAATGATGGATGGCTTATTTAGTTTGATGTTATTTTAACGATGTCTAAGCACGTTGAATTTTGCATTTTTTTAAATCAGTAAATAGTTATTCCTGTCATGTTGTTAGATCGTGTCACCTGTTTTGGTAGTTTCTGTAGGCAATGAATTTAAGATCAGCTTGTATTCTTCCACGTTTTTGATGACTTGTTTTTTTTTATACAGGCAGAGTAAAGCAAAATGAGGTAAAACTTAGGAAAATGTTAATAAGTAAGTAATCATGTCGAGACAAATATACTTTTGAGCTTTACAACTCAGAATTATTTTAGGACTATCGAGCAGTAAGCATAAAATACATACATGATTATCCTTATCAATGTATCCATCTGCAGTCACATTACTTACCGCCCTGTGAGGTCGCAGCCTGATGTGTCAGTCCTAAATATCTATGGAACAAATAGGGAAGTGCCTTGAAACCCACAAAAGGCAGCACCTTGTACAAATAAATAAATTAATTTGAGAACTTAAATAAAATATTTTGACCCAGAAATTGTATTTATTGAATGTGGGCAAGAATCCAAAACTGTACCAAAGTAAGGTGAAAGACATAACTTGAACCAAGTAAACTACTAAAGCCAAGGGCTTACTTAAGTCTATTATAATGTCACTTTGGAATAACCCATGTCCTAGAAAACATTCACCTAGAATTTCACATGAAAAAGTAGTAGTAGTACCTATAGTATTGTTTAATGTCTATACATAGTTCAAAGACACTTCGAACTGAATAGTGTTTGTAAAGAGAATATTTGTCATTATTCAATTTTGACGGCACGGTTGGCGCAGTGGTTGAGCGATTAACTGCTGCGCTACGTGTCGCGGGTTCGATCCCCGCACGGAACAAATATTTGTATGGCCTACAGATAGTTGTTTCGGGTCTGGCTGTTTGTGTATGTGAGTTAAAATGTTTGTAAACGCACCTATACGCAATAAATAATAATAATTCTTTAAGACTTTTGACTTAGTGAAGGTTGACATAGATATAAATTCTTCTAAAAATTGGAAAATCTAGATCTTTCTTGCTTATGTGTCATTTCCTGCCGAGTCATCAACATTATCATCATAATTCGCCTGCCCTTATTCCAATTTATTCGTGGTCGGAGCATTACTCGTCCTCTCAGCAGTCACCTCATTTCTAGCCATATCATCATTGACACAGTCCATCCATCGATTCTCCGGCCTTCCTCTACTTTTATAGTCATCTACAATCTACATAAATGCTAAAATTTCATCACATACTATACCACGATAACCGATTACCACACAACTTTTCCGTCACTGGCGGTACTTTCAGATTTCCTCTTATGTACTCATTCTTTATTTCATCCATTCACGTTAAGCCTTACATACCCGTTAGCATTCTCATTGGAACCACATACAATTGCCTTAAATTCATCCCTTTTCTGGCCCAAGGTGTTTATCCATACAAGACAGCAGACCATTCCTTAGTTAAGTAAAGTGAGCTTTATCTCTGGCAGAGATTCGTACATGATGAATCAGTATTTACTGTGCTTTTAGTGAGTAACTAACATGTGTCTCATTAAGTCAATATCGCTTTCATAGAATTATCTTTCGGCCAATATTTTTATGACTTTTCCTTTATTCGAGTTATGTTAATTGACACGCGTTTAAAAGCCACATTGACGTCGTCGCGAAGAACGTTTGTCTCTAAAACAAATAGTACTTAAATCTATTTTTGTCCGCTCGCATTTATTGCGTCGGTTAATTCCGCATGTGCCTACTAATGTTCCTGCAGCCTCATCTTCTTGATATTAACGTCTCGTATGATAGATGCTGGATGATGATAAGCGATTGGCACTAGACGAATATTTATGTAGTAGTGCTTTGGGTCGGCTTTGGCGATACTCACACGTCACCGCTCGTCCGCCGGCCGGGTCGGACGGTAAAACGGACCTCTCGTCGCATTGGCAAACACCGCCTGACCGCGTGGACGTGCGATGTCGGGTGAGAATCACATAAGAAGGCCGACAAAGCTGCTGAATGGAATCTAGCCATAAGTGATTCAGCCACTTAGGTTTTGTCGCGTTAATAAATCGACGAAGTTTTCTTGAAGTCCGTGATGTTTTTAAATCACATACAATGTTTTAAACATTTAGGTACCCTTTAAGTGGTCAATAATCACAATAAAACGAGCAGAATACAAAGGAATCCATTGCTCATTCAGCGAACATCATTTAGGACTTCAAGTTGTCATGCCCAAGACAAAAACTCTTAACAATAGATATCTTTTTTGTCGTTGACATGCGATTATCATGTTACCATGTTACATAAAAGAATAAATAAATAAGGTAGAGTCTACAAAAAAGGATTTCGAAATATCTTAATAAATTCGTTTCAAACATACGAATTTTTGAAGCTCCATTCTGTTTCGAATCTTATTAGTTAACTTGAAAAATTCAGAACGTCAAAAATAATTAAACAATAACACATCCATCACAAAGGGAAAGAAATAATAATTATATGCCTTTGAATATGATGTTTTCTAAATTCAGATCCAGCAGCAGCAAAACCAAAATTAGTATTTTTGTAGCCATCAAAAAGCCACCAAAAACTAACCCAGAACTAAACTAGATAAGAAAGATCTCGTTCCAGTTTGGTATTTAACGTACGGTGTTGAACAGTTTGAACGAACGTTTTATTGTAGGTATTCGTTGTACGTGAAGCCGAGTAGTTTACTACAAACAATATACGTCACTCACGTTTACCATTCATTGAGAGTTTTATAGGTAAACTGTTATTGTACTTAACCGGCTCTATTGCTAATTGGAATTTTCTAAAAATGTTATGTACTTTGTTTTTTTTCCTGTAGGTTTTGGAAAGTTGCGAATAATATGAGGAAAATGTAGGTCTAAGCATTGACAAAGAAAGTAAATATTTACGTGCGGTGACATTGGGTTGAAAAGGGCTTTTATAGAATTTGAGGGTTTAATGACAATGCATGATTTTCTTCCAGAATATATCTTATTTGGCTTCTAGTGAGAGAAAGCATAACAGTTATAGGAAATATAGTAATGTAGTCAATTGCCCAGTAAGTGAGGTTTAAGAATTTGCTACCTACATCGTCGACGCATATGAAACAGTTAGTGTACATTTAAAAAGTCCAAATGAACCACAGCCCGAAGAAATGTAAGTAAGAAAATTAGAAATAAAGGAAACTAGAACTGAATAAGAAAAAACTGAAAAGAGCAAGACAACAGTATAAACGAAGTCGTTATCGAGAGCGCTTGAGTACACAATCATCGTTGAGTCGCTTGTGATCATCGAAGCAGTCAAGGTTACGGACCGCTCATGATTAAATTAACTGACTAGCTGTGTCCCGCGGTTCCACTCGTGATGTTAAATAACCTACAACCTTCTGCAACAATTTCCCTATAATAATATATCTATTTCTACTGCATCAACTCTTAACCCAGCTGATAACCACTTGGCTTAGGCCTGTGCTATCAGCGTTTCTCGGCTAGCCGGAGGAACAAAACTGTCAAAACAAAAATAATAATTATAAGATTTTTTGCCTGCCTCGTTGGTCTACTCAAAATCGAAATCAAAAGTCATTTTTTCAAACTAGGCTGATAATCAGCCCTTTTTGAACGTCAAAATTACAAGTGACAGTCCCCCAAAGCGCCCGCCAGTTTCTAGTGTTTTAGCTGGGAAGAAGAAGTGGCGGAACAAACTCCCCAGCAACACATCTGTCTGTTAGGTTAGAAGAACCAGATTCTACACTATTGTGTTCAACAAGTTTATACTGCTGAGCATGAGGTCCTGGATTCAATTCCCAAGTGTTATTGGGTTTTTTCATCAGGAACTTCTCAGTAACAGTGGAGTCTAGGTTCGTGCCCGATTGATGGAAATCGGCTCGCCCCCTATTACATTGGACTTAAACATAACTGGCGAAATGTGAGTGTACCATTAGGTACACCTCTGCCTAACCCTTCGAGGATTACAGGCGTGATGTTATGATGTTGTTATGTATGTTAAGATTTTTCGAGATTCCAGAGATTCAAGATTCAAGAAACAAATAAACTATATACAATTTTATAATTAGTATCGCTGAGATGCCGCTGTTTCAATCGCGGAGAAAAAAGTTGATGTTCGATAGCAAAAAAAGGCTCTACGAGTAATTCCTTCCTTGACCTAAAAATTTCTAACACAAAATGACTGGACTGAGTTCTAACGCTTCATTAATTTCGTCGGACGAACAATCGAACTCGCTGTCTTTATTCTAAGTTAAGTTCATCTTGGTGCGTGTTTTCACACGCAATCAGTGTATTGTTTTGTATTTACCTAATTTATTATTTTGTCTGTCAAGTCGGCATTATTTAAAAATATTGTCGAGTAAATTTCATATTGTAGCTATTTATCACAAGTTTTTTGTCAAACTTTTGTATCAAATGGGCAGAAATTGTTATGTTGTATAAATTTTCTTGCGTGTATCAAGAAAATTTATACAGTATAACAATTTCTTTATTTATACAATATTTAAATCTATCATAATAAACTTTCTTCCATTTACAGACAAATCTTATTTCCAGAATTTACTTAGACACGAGAATCTCCAACAATCCCTATAGATAAATTGATAACTAAATCCAAGAGGGCCTACTAGATAAGCTTGACTAGCAAAAAAACATATTTTACACTGTCGATATACCAAGATAAGTATAGGTATACTTACGCGAGTAAACTCTTTTACATATTCAATGCATACTTTTTAAAAAAGGAATCGGACCGAAAATTTATCACTGGCCGGTTATAAATATTTTAGATTATAAAGAGTGTCTGATAAGTATCTCATCATCTGCCTAGCTTTATCTTAAACTATGTTGGGTCGGCTTGCAGTATAACCGGAACCAGCAGAGTACCAGTACCAGTATTTTACATGAAACGACTGCCTATCTGACCTCCATAACCCAGTAATTGCGTAATACGATACCCCTTAGTAAGACTAGATGTCAGACTTTTGGCTTCTGACTACTCGTAACGACAGTGAATCGAAATTGCAGCCAGAACCAACGGCTTCACGTCCTTTCGGAGGCACGGAGGAAAGTCGGTATGTAATTATGGTCACTCATCCACGGACCAAGCTCGGCAAGCACAAGCACATGTCTACTCATTTTCAAAAGGTCCTTAATAAAGAATAAACGTCCTAATAAATAACTCTACTAAGCATGTAGTATATCAAATTGCGCCAATAGCTTACAAATGTTCTTTAGGACGGAGAACACCATATGAACTGTCAGTGAGACATGTTTAGAATTTTTATTAAGAAATTACAGGTTTTCAAACGACATTTTCCTCAACACTAAAGTGAGATATAAAACCTTACAATCTACTGATGCAACACGAACGTTATGGAGAAATAAAATAGGTAACAATTTCTCAATTGCTTTGTGACTACAATACGCCAGCTATCAAGATTCATAAAATAACTCCGCATCAGTACATTTGTATGCGAGGAGTCACCTAAGACGCTAATAAATATAGTTTTTTCATAGACTCGAGACTATTATTTACATTTTTGCAATATATCAATGTAGCTTTGGAACTTGAAACTGCTGTAATATATGTATGAATGCTAAGACGGTGTGTGACTTGTCCTTTCAAAAACGCTTCGAGAATTCTTTGCCATTCTAATTACTTTAAACATCAATAAAGTTCTTTATAGATTTTATAATTAAATAAGACGTTATTTAAAATAACTAGGTTTATGGCCATTTTATTAACGTAATTTAATTATCGATTTATATAACCTTTAAATATACAATTATATTTTATAATTCGTTTAATTCCTTTGAATTATTGAGTGTCTAATGATAAAAATTAATCCCCTGACATCATCATCTGCCTAGCCTTTTCACAACTTTATTGAGTTCGGCTCCCAGTCTTACTGGTTGCCGCTGAATACCATTATTTTACATGGACCGCTAGTCTATCTGACCTTCACAACCCAGTTAGATAATATTAATCCCTTGTAACGATTGTAAAAATACAAGTGGCTCTACTATGTAATATTTTGATTGAAAGTGAACTAAAGGCATTCCTCAAATTGTTTATATAACATTCACGCAGGTCAATGCAATCAAAAGACCTTTGCATCCTCAAACGATGAATCATATTGAACTTGATAACGAGGTTCAGCAGATCAAGGACTCTTTAAATAGGAGTCTTCCTGTTTGTCCTTACGTGGCCCGATGAAAACTGGACAAAGATAGATTTGCTGACGTAAAACAGGTAGACAAACAAAATTCGAACTAATGGCACCAATCATAAAGGATGATATTCTTTTACAGAGCAGCAAGTTAAATCATCGGAGGACCTTGCCGTGAACCTCTGATGCGAGTCACGTAGCGAATTATAGCAATCACTACGAATTATTCACTTCCATGTGACACTGTAATTGTTTGTAAAATTTATTTTGTTTTTTTTTTAGTATTTTCGCTTTGACAGTTTAAAAAGAATAATAACTACGTTGACATTGATTTGCCTTCAACGCCGCGATAGTCTAAAAGAGAATGAACGAACGCATATCTAAATTTGAAAGCATTTTCTCGTTCACCTTCAATCTCATTCTATTTCTTGATTTACTTTAGCAGTATCTTTCCTTCCCTTGAGAACGTATTATTATGATAATTTTTCATATTATATGTTTTGTTAATTTTGTAAACAAGTGTCCAGCGATGGTCGCATTATCGTTAATGTGGTCTTTAAGGACATAGCAATAAAACTATCTGTACCTACATGCAAATCAGCTGATATTTATATTGTCACAGGTTTATTGTTAAAGCCATCAACTTCTGTTTACTTTACATTTTTCATTACCACTTTTAGCACTTTAGTTTTCTTCTTCAGTGATTAAAATCTTATTTATATTAATACTGCCTATCGGTCGATCTTTAAGGTTAAGCCGTGCTTGCCGAGGTTGGTCCGTGGATGGGTGACCATAATTACATACCGAGTTTCCTCCGTGCCTCGGAAAGCACGTTAAGCCGTTGGTCCCGGATGTCATTTGTAGATTGTTGACAGTCGTTACGAGTAGTCAGAAGCCAAAAAGTCTGACATCCAGTCTTACCAAGGCGTATCGTATTACCCAGTTACTGGGTTGTGGAGGTCAGATAGGCAGTCGCTTCATGTAAAATCCTGATACTCAGCTGCATCCGGTTAGACTGGAAGCCGACCCCAAGATAGTTTGGGAAATGGCTAGGCAGATGATGATTAATACTGCCTATTATTAACTGCTTTGTTGGTCTAGTGGTCGCAAGAGAAGCGCGACTGCTGAGCAAAAGGTCCTTGGTTCGATTCCCTAGCCGGGCAAAGTGTTATTGGGTTTTTCATCAGAGTTTTCTCAGTAGCAGCCACGGAGTCTGGATCTGTTAATGGCAATAGGCTCGCCCCCTATTACATGACAGTGCATGGGACTTAAACACTACTGGCGAAATGTGGGCGTACTGTTAGGTATACTGCCTAACCTTTCGGGGAATACAGTCGTGATGTTATGGATGTATTTTTTTATTAATGCACAATGGTTGTTAGATGAACTTTATTGCTTTCTTTTTGTTCCCTTGATTGCTATTAAGTAACTACAGTTGACTAGACGAGTTGTTTATCATCCCAGCAGATGTTTCAAGTTGAACGCAATTTAATTGCGTCCTTGTCCCTTTTTTCTCCGATGGTAGTCGTTAATCTATTTTCCGATGCCTGTTTGCCTCCTAGAAATGCAGATCGTAGTTCATCCAAGGAGTCTAAATATATCTACTTCTTTTTAGACAAATCAACATGATTTCTCTTTCCTTATTTTCTTTCTTTGATTCCGTATTACGCTTATGTAAATTAATTAGGTGCCATTCGTTTTACAAGAGAATTGTTTATGTGATATATTAATGGCTTTGGCCTGACAGCTTGACATGTTGGATGTGGAACGCGTACATAATAAAGTAGATGGCTATCAGTAGCCCTTGTCTTTAATTTACTGACATTTTGGAAGTAGGTATTACAAATTAAATAGTTCATGAAAAACTTGAAAAAAGGAGGCGATCAACCAAACGTTAGAACTTCAGTCACAGCTCTTGTTTTCTTATCTTGCTGTCACTCCTAGCCGGATCACTGATGATCCATTACTGTTTCATTAGTAAAAAAAACTGTCTTTGACCCGTGGAATTGATCATTATGGCTATGGAGGAAGTCCTACCGTCGTCAGCCATTGACTTATTGAAAAAAAAACATTAATGGACTTGAGAATATTGCCATGACAGATTATATATAGTCACTCCAGGCTTTCTATACGTAATGCAGACCTTGCAGTCTTTGTGCAGCTGCAAATAATAATATTAATATTATATTTAAACAAGGAACGACCGCAGGCTGTCTAAAGAGATCGTCAACCATATTTTATGCCTTTTCACAAGAGCAATTTTTGTAAAATTTTCCAGGTGTTGTTTAATGACAGAGTATAATGTCATGTGCCGTCATCCATCACGGACGGTTGACTCTAAAAAAAATCGCGAATGATACAGTTTATGACTTACTTGCCAGTAACTGCGGGGAGTGAAAATGTTTGCAAATATTTATGCGCTTTGTAATGGGCAGAGGATTTGAAATAGTGATTAAAAAACCGGCCAAATGCGAGTCGGACTCGAGCACGAAGGAATCCGTACCATTTTTTATAAAAACGAGTAAAATAATCAAATATTTATTTTATTCTGTTTTTAGTATTTGATGTTATAGCGGCAACTAAAATACATAATCTGTATAAATTTCAACTGGCTAACTATCACGGTTCATGAGATAAAGCCTAGTGACAGACGGACGGCGAAGTCTAAGTAATAGAGTCCCGTTTGACCTTTTGGGTACGGAACCCTAAAAATGTTTTGAATAGTAACACAAGGCTCCCGAACGGTAAGGGCGACGACTATACGTACTTTTCGCCAGTTATATAAAAGCCCCATGTCATTTGTTACAAGTCTAAGTCGCTTAGTCATCAACCTAGCCTTTTCCCAAACTATCTTGGGGTCGGCTTCCAGTCTAACCGGATGCAGCTGAGTACCAGTATTTTACATGAAGCGACTGCCTATCTGACCTCCACAACCCAGTAACTGGGTAATACGATACCCCTTGGTAAGACTGGATGTCAGACTTTTTGGCTTCTGACTACTCGTAACGACTGTCAAAGATCTACAAATGACAGCCGGGACCAACGGCTTAACGTGCTTTCCGAGGCACGGAGGAAACTCGGTATGTAATTATGGTCACCCATCCACGGACCAACCACGGCAAGCACGGCTTAACCTTAAAGATCGACCCGGGCGGCTGTTATTATTTAGCCACGAGCTCCTCCAGGTCGCTGAGTCGCTGTCAGTTATATTAGTAAGAAACCTGATAGAACAACCCAATAACTCAGAAGAAACCCAAGAATATTTAAGCCTAACTATAATGCTTTTTAAGAATTGTTGTATTAACCCTTATCAAACAAAATCCATCCTTATACCTAATGCATTTCATTCTTCACCTTTAATTATATTGTCAGTACAGCAATCAAAAATACAAAAAGTATTTGCAATATCTTAAATTAATCGATAATTTTAATTAAAACCATTGACTTTACTGAGGCACTTGATTAAGCACTTGCAATGTTTTGACAATTATTGCCATTGGCATTGTCCCGATACAGATTTTATCTTTTTATCAAACAGAATCCATAGTTAATACTAATCTTAACAAGGTAATTAAATCTTTTAGAAAAATATTGTTGTTAAATATGATTGGAATATCGCAAGCTCAAGATTTTCCACCCACAGTTGGTATCGATATCTGATATCAGTAGGACATTTTAGAGGTAACAGGTATTATTGTTATGTCAGTCTTATGTCAAACCGACCTTGTACCAAATCCAGAGCTTGTTTCATTTACAACAGGTCTAAATGTTACTGGAATTAGCAGACAGAATGGTCTTACCTTTACGGGACACACCGTCAAACCCTTCCGTGCGCAATCCATTACTGAATTAAAAGTTGATATTTTTTTAAGTTGCCTATTTGCTTAGTTATTTTTTTATGATTGGATTTTGATTGGATCCGATGGCTCCGCCCGTTTTGTTTATACCTACAGTGAATTTCCGCTGTTTTTTTCGCTACTTTGTTAATTTGTTCATTAATATTTTGATAAGAATATTTTTGCCTGAAATGGGCTTATTTAAATGATTTTATTTGGCACAAGTGCTTGTAGGAAATAAGTCTACCTCACTATGAGAAACTTTACAGTATTAAGAAAAAAACACGATCAATAAATGATTGCCTTATAAAGGGAACCATATCAATTTACTCCTTTTAATTATTTTTGTCAAAAATATAAATTGTAAAAAAAAACTGTCTGTTCATTTTCCCGTGCGGCGCTCAGCTGGTTTGTCAACCTGTGAAGTACCTACGTGTCTCGTGCAGACATCGTGTGTGTGCGGAACAAGGAAAATGGGAACAAGGCTAACATAAAGTGAGTACCAGTATCAAATGATGAAAATAAAACATGAGTAAGTTAACAAGGTACCTACACGATAAACAAAAGACTTCAAAAGTATTTGTTCTTTTTTTATCTCAGAAATTTAAAACAACAACATTTCTTGAACAACCTTATCACACAAATACATGCAAAAAAAAACTATGTCATATTAAAAATCAATGTCATCTAACCTGACACTGAAAAGTGGTAAAACCAATATACTTCTAAAATCTCACACGGTCATTCAATTAATCTAAAATTTATCTAAACTTGACGTTTTGCGTGAACAACAACATAATTAAGTGTTATATATCTCAATTATAACACTTGGTTTAAAATAGAATGATGGATCGCATGTCAGCCGAACGTTGAAGCAGTATGTTCGTCGCTTAACCTTGGTGGGGTCGGCGAAATGGCCCATGGGAGAGTTGCTGACGTAAAGAATCAAGGTCAATTGTATACCATTATGGTAGGCGGTCCCATTACTCAACTATTGTCTTTGTAAGGGTGCGAATAGAATTTATGGGTGTATCAATTTGTTTAATGGGAGTGGATTTGGAAAGAGTCCGAAATAGTCTCTAGGTCGTCGTTTAACGAAGGGTGTGTCGTATTCAGTCAGATGTTTGACAGTAGTTAATGTGACCTAGATTAAAACCTGTTTGAGGTGATAAGGGACTGTTTCTTTTTTTTTAATTTTGGTGACGCATCTTTCCTTTAAATCTTTCTTGAAACATAATTCAAAAAGAGAATTCTAAAACTTTTGTTATTTTTGCTTTGTGTATAATAAAAAAATTAAATGACTTACCTACAATTTTTGGGGCTTCCCTTAACCTTTACTGCGTTTAACACACAAAAAAAAACGGCGTGGCTCGCGTCAAAAAAGTTCAAAGTTTCACTGAATGTGCATCCTTGTCCATCAAAAATCCAGTTTTAAAAAAGAATACACAAGATATTTTACAACACATTCTTAAATTAGCAATTTATATTTTACTGCACCAGTTTTTACAACTTTGATGGTTATTCGTTTTTAATTTTATTTAATGAAGTTGTACGTGATACGAGGATCTTCATCAAATATATCACAAGCAAAGAGATGGCAGTACTCAGCAGTGGATGAAGTCGGGCTATGGATGATGTGTTGATAGTGGTGAATTAACTTGTACCTAAAATAACATAAACGGGCATGCGCTGAAAGTTCACTGTTGCTGATAATTCATTTCCCCTGACCTTTGGGCTTGGCATTTAGTAACATCTAATCGATATTGCTAGCACCAACCGGCAACCGTATATTATTTTGTAGTTGGTTATTATAGCAAAACTATTTAAAAAAATAACAACCATTGAAGGTGATGAGAATCAGGTATTGATAATGTTTTCTGCATACTGTAATGATCCATACTAATATTATAAATGCGAATGTCACTGTGTTTGTTTGTTTGTATGTTTGTTTGTTACCTTTTCACGACTAAACGGCTGATCGGATCTTAAAGAAAATTTGGCAAGAAGATAGATTTGAACCTGGGGAAGGACATAGGCTATATATCGTTACGCTATGACCAAAAAACGGGAAAATGTGACGCAGACGAAGATGCGCGGGACAGCTAGTTACAAATAAGTTAGACGTTAAGTATTGAAGAATATGGGATTGTTTACCTAAGGTTTCGGCTGTGACTTCATTTAGTTACTGGTGTTTTTTAAGTTTTTGATACATTGTTGGCATGTGATCTTTTTTATCTCTGTCATCATTTTATCTTTATCTGTTATGGAGGCCTCGAAGTTAGCCTTATGATAATAAAAAAATAAAAAACTTTTGAAGTAAACTGCATTAATTATTGTAGCGTATGACGTACATACATACAAACGACTGCCTCACAATATAGCTTACAGGACAAAAGCGTTTAAAAATACACGTTACCATAATACCTATAGCTCCTAATTTATTCTTTTATAGTTCATAGAAATCAGTGTTCTTCTTAGGTATTTCATTTTGTGATGACGTCAAAACATTATCTTAACTTCATATCAATTGTAGCAGTAAATTATTGTGATTAAGTATTTTAATTGGTAGGTATTTGCGTGGAAATATGTTTTTGTACTGACTTTAACGTGAATCATTTGAAAATGTGCGACAATCCATCTAAGTTTATCAAAGAACATACACGAGTAGTTTTACGTAAATACGTCTCACAAGCGTACCTATCCTTTATTATTATATATTTATCATAAAGGGTGTAACGGAAAGGGTATATACATCCTTAAGGGTGTGCTACAGACCATCAAATTGAACATGTTTCTCATCATAATTTTTTTTTTGCAGCAAAAAAAAATATCAGCTGCCTATACATTTGGGTCGAATAGGTATTGTAATTTTCTATGGGGCAGAAGATATTTTTTTTGCTGCAAACATGTTTTATGATGAGAAACATGTTCAGTTTGATGGTCTGTAGCACACCCTTAAGGATGTATATACCCTTTCCGTTACACCCTGTATAGCCTTTTCCCAACTATATTGAGGTAGGCTTCCAGTCTAACCAGATGCAATTATTTATTTCACATTTACTTTTTAATTTGTTTATTTGGTTCCTATTTTATTACTGATTTTATTGTAATTCTTTAATGTTAATTTATAATTTTGTGTAAAACTTTGATACAATGTAAAAATTGTTACTGAAATAAATAAATGAAATGCAGCTGAATATTACATGGAGCGACTGCCTTTCTGACCTTCACAACCCAGTTAGTACTGGATAATACGATACCACTTGCTTAGACTGGTTATCAGACTTTCGGGCCACTGACTACCCGTCACGACAGCCAAAGATCAGGTGGCGTACCACGACGTCTTAAAACATTATTGTTCCATTCTTATTCCGGAGTGAAAAAGAGACGGAGCTATACAGGTCGTCTAGCTCCATCTCTTTCCTACTCTGGAATAGGAATGGAACAATAATGTTTTAAGCGTCATAGTAACCCCCCTGGCCTCACAAGCGCATCCAATTCAATTAAAACTCGTATCGTATTCGTCTTTGAATCGTAGATGCGCAAATATTGGATAGACTGGTATAAACCAGTCTATCCAATATTAACCCTTACAAAATCTCCATTATTTAATGCAATAACTTAACGATGAGTAATAGGTAATCAAAAATAAGTAAGCATGGGAACGTAAGGTGCGGCGCAATAACTTAGGCAAAGAAATAAAGGGTGTAAAACACCTCTTAACGAAGCCGAAAGGCACTGGTTCTCCCTGTCATTGCGATCATTTTTTTGTTCTACACCATACCTGGGAACCTTCTAGTTACGGAGATATTAGGGGTCAAAGTTCCAACTTTTTGACAAGCATTTTTTTAAATACAAGTTTTTTATGTAAGATTTTTACTTTAAACACCTCCACGACCCCCGTACTATTCAACCCGTCCATCAGCACAATGTTTTGAGTGCGTTACATTAAGTTCTACCACAAAACATGATTTTTTCGTTTCCCAGCTATATTTTTTACGTAAAGTTACTTAGTTTCATGTACAGAATGCTTGGTTGATGGCTTCGTGATGAGGTGATTTACACGGTGTATAGAAATACATAAAGCAAGCCAGCATAAATAAAGCCAGTTGTATATGTTACACGTTTCTAATCCTTACGAAAGCCTAGCCCTTGCCTATTGCTTCATTTCACTCAAGAGTTTCGCAAGGAAATTAATTGCAAACACTTTCTACGTTTTTCTTCGCGTATGTCGAGATTGCTTAGGATATCTTAAAGTTATTGATAGCGATAACATGACTATTTGTCATGTTTTATTAATCGGTGTGTAAAATACCAATTGTATGATGCATTGATGAGTAAATAGCTAGTACATCTAAGGTTAGTACTGCTAGGAAAAAGTTTGTAACAAAAAAGTTCGTAGCAAGTTGTAGCAATTTTGGCGTAGGTTCATTGCTACGGCTACGCGTAGATCTTCGTAGCTTCTTTTTGGAGTTTTTTTTTTGTTGCTATTTTATTACGTTACGAGCCTAGTTATCTAATTATTGTTCATGTTAGTTCTATCTACCCAAATAGCAGATAATATGGTTACTGTCTCGTCGAGTACCATTGCTGGACTAATTTATGGCGTTAAAAATTACAATTCCTTTTGATGGTAAGTAATGAACAATTGAACATTTGAGCCTTGAGAATGACATAATTTATTGCATCAAACTGGATATTTGAAGAGGAAAAAGTGTAAGTGAGGAAAGGTAATAAACTAAACTCTGTTAAGTTTAGCTTAACATTGGAAGCTATAATTAATACAGGATATTTATTACAAATGAAAATATAAAATGATAAATATTCATAGCCCGAACAGGAAGACATAGTTACTATAAAAATTGCACTACAGCGTAAATATAATGAACATGCAGCCTTAAGTGGCGGTGATAAGCGATGTATCCTCGCACGGTGTATTGTTTCGTCCTCTTTTATCTTCATCACTCAGACGCAATGACAAGGTCACGGCGGCGGTCCTGTTTTATAACAAATAACACCAACAAGGTTGAGAGAATGAGATAAATATAAACTTTTTAACCCATTTCAAATTTGCTATCGAAGTCCTCTGAAACGACTTGACCGATTTTTATGTGTTTTTTTGTGTATATTTGGTAGGTCTGAGAGTAGGTCGTAGGCTATTTTTATTACTCCTAGGTGATAAGGGTGGTTAATTTTTACGCGAACGAAATCACGGGCAGTAGCTAGTATTTTTATAGTTATGATTGCATCATTCTAATAAAAAATTATGCAACTTTATGTTCTTTATATATAACTACGTATAAAAATAAATTAACTCTGTTGTTGCTTATTTGTGATCCACAAATCATAAACAAATATGAAGATTTTGATAAAAAGCTACCGGAATACAATAACGGACAATAAACTACCAAAAAATTCAAATTCATCCGGGTTTTTTTTTTTTTTTAATTTCTTTAATAAAACTTTAAAACATGCAAATGAGCTACTAAATTATGTATCTATCTAACAGTTATAATAATTCCAATTCAGACCATTCTGTTCCATGACTATAACGTGCAATAATAAATAAAAAAAATGGCAGTAAGTTCATTCAATAATCCATTTTGTTCTTCGCAAGGTCAAACATAACTGAGCGTGACCAGATTTTTCACGACACCTGCTTCAATGAGAACTAGAACCAACCTACTGTATTATGATTCATTGATAGCAGAATAGATTATGGTTATGGTGTCTATGAAAATTTTAATGTTCACTCAATTAATGAGTCACCCAGAAAATCAACTAAAAGAACTGAAAAACTATAACCATAGGCAGTGATCCTCTTTTTTTACTTACAAAAAAAAATATGATGTTTCAATGAGAGTGACATTTTGTATAATCTTGTCTCGCTCACCAGCACTAAATTATATCAATCATTCTATACGGGAAGTGTCTTCTAATCTAGTCTGAGTGTAAACAATTTTCCATGCTACTTAAGTATGGCAACTGCACATCAAATTATTTAAATCTTACTCTGATGTGATTAAAAGATACATGAACAAGAGAACTGCCACTGGGTTAATTTCATGAAATATGTCTCAACAATTCTTGCATGATAACTCTCTGACACTCAAATCATTAGAAATTATCGAAATTAAAACTTATACATCTGTTCACTTCTAGAAAATGTCACAAAAGCAACAATGTATAGTTTAGAGCTCATTATACTAAGTAAATTTTCATGCAGTTTCAAGCAAGCTGCCTTCGTCCAACTCAATTACTCAAAAAAAAAGCTTTGTTTCCAAAAATAGAATCAAAACTACAAAAGCAAAATGTTAAAGGTAGTTTCTATCTATTTAAAAACTAATGACGAACAACCAGCTATTTAGAATTGTAAATATAATAAAACTTTGCATTATATCACTAGGCTCTTAAAAGATTTTGATTTCACCCCAAAAAACATAAGGAAAACGATCAATATCTATTTTGAGGAAGACATGATCTTACTTAAAGTTCAGAGCTAATATTAGAAGATCTTAGTTCAAACAAAATGCCTCATAATTCTTTTAAGACTGCTTAAAAACTCGGCTGCCGTTTGTTCATGATTGAACTCACAAAAACACTGGCAGGACCAGTTTTACCATCTTCGATAACTAATGTATAGAAGACGAATTCGCAAAAGGGGACATTTTTTGCATTAATTAACCAAATCGAGTGTACGGTATTCGAATACTCGATTTTCGACTAAAGGACGCTTTAAGTCAATTCGGTACGGCACGTTTAATGCCAAATGTGTTTTCTAATTAGAATCGATTGCGAGTACTGTTGATAACTGGCTGTTGGCAAATAATACCAGTTTTTACTTCAAAATGGCGTTAAAAGAAAGGCTGGTTATTTTAACGTTACGTTAATAATACCAGTATAACATACATAGGCTATATTATATCACAATTTTCGCGGAAGAAGTCGCGAGAGAAGTGCTAGTATTATATATTTATATTTCAAATCTCAAAAACATCATTACGACCACCCATAGCCCAAAAAAGTATTTCTTTCGAAGATATTTTTTTCATAATATATCCATGCTAAAAAACGAAAATTCTCATAATGTAATTTCCGTTTTTTAGCCTGGATTTGCTCTCTTTTTGACTGGTGATAGTCTAGTCTAACGAATAACTTAAAACAAACAATTATCTTCATAAATGAAATCATCACCTTCAAAATTATTAAAAAAAGCGAATGAATAAAGACAATACGAGTAAGTACTACAATTCCATATAAAGTAAAACGGATTTATCATAAGTACCACCTGACGTATTGCAAAGTAGATTGCTCTAAATGCACAATCAACCATTATCACATGCTTCTTCTTAGCGAGTCGATGGCAATTCTGATAAACTTTAAAGTAAACAAAACGTGTAAAACTGTACTGATAAATCACGTAAGCCACAAGGGAGATGACAAAGTCTTGACCACAAAATATCGTCATTCTGGTGTCGAAAAATAACTAAGTACTGTCGAGCAAGCTGTTTGGTTTATAGGTAGAATTATTCATCTTTGCAATCACCAACAACGACGCCATACGTAGCGGTATTGCGTGCTTAATGACTTTTTAAAACTATGTAGTTTATATACTTAAGAAAGTCCTTACCAAAGAGAAGTCTTGTGCCCAGTAGTCGGGGTATTATAGACTCATTACGTGTAACAGAATGATATGAAAGAATTGACTGCTCTCCAAACTGTTGTTTGAAAGTAGTTGCAACTTAGCTGCCTGTAAACCCAATTCCTTATTTGACCGTACTGTACTGATTAATGTACAATAATTATTTTATGTACGTCTGACTCACCGACTTCAATGGGGATGACATCTGTTGTCAGCTGGACGACAACTGACACCTCATACGTGTCGCCCTCCAGTTTTTCTGCGATTTGCGACTAAAAACACGTCAAAATCGCAGACGTGTCATCGCAAGTCCTCACAACACAGGTTTCGTTCACTTAAGGCTCACTTTAAACACAAAACTGAAACTATTTGATCAAGTGATCTATTCTGATCAAAAGTCACTGTTTTTTTCGTGATCCGTCACTGTAACGTTGATAATTTCCTCTTCCGCTGCCCGATCAATTGTTTACTACGTTCGTTGTCGTTCAGATAAGTATCGACTTTTTATCGATTATCTAAAAGAAAAGAAACAAACGTTACACAAGTTTTATCCAAATTGCCGTATAAATCTCAATTGTTTCAGTGGCAAGGCATGTGCTCCGTTCAAAAAGTTAAGCATTCTTGATAAAGTATTAAACAAAAAAGGTTACACGACAATTTTAATTTGATTTATTAACTACAAGCTTGACCAAGGTCAATCCACCGAAGTTATTGATATTTTCGTAGTTACATAGCCGTTTATTAGCAATCGCAGTTTTATGTAGATACTATTACAGGTAAATAGGTTCCAATTTTAGTTGATTGTTGTAATCATGATAGTTTAAGATAATTTTGACCTTTATTTTGCAGCTCTGGATTGAAATTGGTAGTGTTAAAAATCGATTAAAAGTTTGATGAATTACTTAGGTAATTGTAGTATGTACTAGATTTTTTTTTGAGTCGTTGGGACTGTTAGTTTCGCGAAGTCTGCCTATTCTACCTATTTATATATGTATCTAATTTCATACTAACATGACATACCTACACGTGTAGTATTTAATCCTCAATTTATTGAGACTCATCTTTAATAATTTAGAATTGCAAATATGTGTATTAAACTACAATATTATCTTTTATGTTTGTTCACATTGTTCGAAGATGTAGCAAAACCTCTTGAACGTCGTCATTCGCATTTTAATCATTTTTGCTACGAATATTCTATACTTTAAAATATTATATAGTTGTCTTTTTCTACTAAGACTCCAAATAAAAATTCATCATACATCCGAATCGACTAAATAAGGTAAAACTTTTACGATGTTTATATTCAACTTTAATTTACATCGCATTATACTTGGGAAACTGGGCACCATTATTAAAAATTGTGTGCACTATACAATGCAATAATCACAACAAAGCAAATCACAACAACATTTGATATCAGTTACTAATGTTATTTAATACTCAAAAATGCTTTTACTGATTTTTAGTCAAGAGTGTTTGCTCTAGGTACCTGATGTTATCATAAAAAAAAACTCCGGCACAATATGAAACATTTAAAAAAAAAAAGTTTTATGCCGTACACTCATATTATGTTCAAATAGAGTCGAAATTCCAACTACACCTTACGTACGTTTTTCTTTTAAAAAAATTATGGAAAATGAAAATTCTCGTTTTCAGCATCTTTTCCCAAAATCTGAGTAACTCTTTATTTCAATTTTTTTTAATCAATTTAAAAACATATCAAATTCAACACTATGTAAACAACCACAAGTTTACATAGCGAGACGAGCTAACAAAATCAACGTTTAAATGTACACAGGCGAACAACTTAACTTATCTGTATATACGTCAGTTCGCTCGTGGTTTTTGTCACATGTTATTTACATAATTATATCTTAGTACTCAGGTAAATGCTTGTTTGAATGTACAGGGTTAAAGTACTGAGTACTGCTTACATAGAAACAAAAAGAATTTGAAATGAATACAGAATTCTGAAAAGACTTGAATTTGACAGATTTGCAATTGAATTTTTGAAAAGATTTTTCAGATTTGAAGTTGCATTTGTTTTTGTGAATGGGATTCAGTCTTTAGGGATGACTGTTGTTTTTTCAATTGTTTTTTTTTTGTAATACTGTCATTATTTCGACGACGCCCAATTATGAGCTGAGCATTCACACCTCACAGTGTCAATAGCCCAGTTTTTAATTACAGCTCTGAAATATAGACCCTATTACAGCATCTTTGTTTTTAATGATGATACCTTATGAACAAAAAAACTCGTTTTTTATTCTTTAATATTCAAAGAAACGTGAACAGCTAATGCTAGTGAACTGAATTTGAATACTTTGAAAGTCACCGCTTTTTTAAGAATCCACAAATGAGGGACCTAAGTTCACTTGGTTTTCACTTATTTATTCATTAAGGTCTTAAACCATATAAAAATTAAACATTCTAATAAATAGGTAGCTAGTTAGTCCTTTCGTGTTTTGTTTGAAATGTCCTTTCCGAGTAGGACATTTGTGTTAATTAGTTCAAACGAAAAAACTCATTAAAAATATTCGTTCCAAAATGTTAATTAATCGTTCACTTCTAATCAACGTGGTCTGAACTACGTAAACGCATCACACGCACGTGATCGACAGAAAACCGCGCGCTGTCCTACCCTTGAAACGCCAACGAAAACACAACTTGACAAACGAAAATTCGTCCACAGTTTTATACACTTTTAAAATAATACTAATTGCTGTAATAACGTCATAAAATAGCGAAACATTTAGTCACACACACCGATAACTACCTCATATTTACTGAAAGAAAAAATAGGCATTTTCAACATGACAAGGTAATTGAATAGTTATTTCCTCTAATTCCACTCATTTTGCGGTTTTAACGCGTAACAAGCCTAACGTCTGGAATCACCATAACAATGATACTACAACAATAAAATGCAGATAACAAACGGAGTTTTCCGGATAAATAATACAAACGTGTGAATACATTAGTGCCTTAGCTAATTGTTGGGAGCACAGCCACTGAAGGAACATTTTGATCACTAAACTTACATCGAGATTTGACGCGTCAATGTCAAGTGCATCCGCGGTACTGAATCATTTATCACTTTCGATTGTACGACATGGAGATAAGTGCATCTCGTTCGAACAATGCGATGTAAGGAGCACGCGATAAGGTAAAACGTCCGATCGTTCGTCGCTTGTACCTGTTTAGCCCCGCGCGCGTGCGACTGCCGCGATGTTCGACGCACGAATGCCGCCAAACGACTTTACCATTGTTTACTTCGATAATTACATTTTCATTTTGATCGAGTTTACGGGTCGAAGGCTCTAAGGCGGAAAATCTCGGAGCGAGACGTCATTACCTGCGTTTGTTGACGACTGATTAAACGGACGAGAGTGTGCTATTGCATTCTCCGCCTATGCGTTTTGGGTGTTTTTTTTTGTACGCTGAACCGGGACCTGTTTATTACATGGTTTACTTTTTATTGGTGTTTTTCTAGGTTCGGTATGAGCATTTAAGTTTTTTTTTGTTTTAATATTCTGTGTGTTAAACGTATTTTGTTTTTAAAGATAAAGATTCATTTATTTGCAAAAACATGTGTAGATTTTATTTGAACGTTTGCATTTTTTTCTTCAAAAGATGAATTGCAAAGTTAGGTAATATTTTAAGATATTACTTTACACGATTATACGAGAAAAACTTGACAAAAACTGGTCCAATTAAAATGTTATGTAAATTGAACATGATTAATGAAATCTAAAACTATTTTATTAGTTTCGATTATCATTATTTAAAGAACATCACGTTTCAGGGTTAAAATAAAATTGGAGGATAGGTAGCCTGCTGCTAAATTGTAATTTAATCCTGAATGTGAGGTTATTATTTATTAATGTTCATTAATAGCTACTTAAAAACACGACTGACTAAGTAATTTTGAATTGAAACAACAAAATCAAACATTATTGCGAAAAAAAAATTGCACAATATTAAAGCTACCGTAAAATAAAACTGGTCTAATCGAATTTGGATGTTTTGAAATATTTTAACAAAACCTAAGTACTGAAGTAATAAATGAGTTTCAGTAGTCCAGACGGCAGGTCAACTTCTCAAATTTATGTATTGTCGACCTCGTAATTTCTTTGTTGTCACCCTAAGGTCTAAAGTCACGGGCACTACAAAAAGTGCAAGGCCTATTTGTCTATGTGACAGTAATCTTGTTCCGTTCCAGCCTGTGTCCAGCCTTGCTGCCCTCACTGAAGGCCTTGCACTCAAGGCACGCACAGGATAGTTCTGCAATATTTAAAAACAATACCTAAGTTAGAAAGACTAGATTGCGGCGCTGGTCTAGTCGTTGGTCAGGTCCTGGATTCGATTCTCGGGTAGGGCAAAGTATTTTTTGTTATTTAATTTTTCATCAGCCACGAAGTCTGGAGTTGTGCTCAGTTGATGGCAATAGGCTTGCCCCTTATTACATTATATTGAAAAATCGTTTCAACAGGCGTGATGTTATGATAAGTACGTATTTAAAAGACGGCACGTCTTTTTGACCCTCGACCAAAAAAAAGGGGTGTTATAAGTTTGATGTGTGTATCTGTGTGTCTGGCTGTGGTATCGTAACTCCTAAATGGATAAACCGATTTTGATGAAATTGGTTTTGTTTGAAAGATGTTTTAATCGAGAGAGTTCTTAGCTATCTTTCGAGAAAATCTGCTCAGCCGTTTGAAGGTCATCACCTCTTTTCTAGTTGAAGGGAAATAAACAATTTCCACAGGTCTGGTCGATTCGAAATTTGAAATCTTGTCACTTGTCACCATGGGCATCGCCAGGAGGGATGACTGCACCCCCCCCCTCCCTTTTTTGAAACACGTTTTTTTTTTAGTTTTGCTGTTTTCTTCAATTGGCGAGAAGATACGCAACACAGACAAAAGTGGAAGCAATGGGGGAGGCCTATGCCCAGTATTGGGACAGCAGTCAAGGCTAAGATAAAACAATATAAGTTTAAAAAGAATGAAATAAAAATTAAATTTAAAATTTAAAAAACCTCTAAAAAACCAAAAATTAAACAATCCAAGCGTCTTACCGTCGGGGGACCGCTAAGCAGACCGCTTAGTACAAGCACAAAACAAAGCGGACAATGAATTAATATAATATAAAAATTACATTTTATATTTTTATATTATATTTATTGCAAGTTGCATGACTTGCAAGATATTTTGAAATTCCACAAAAAAACTAAATGTTTTTTTTTCTTCATCAGGTAAATTCATGCAGATACTGATGAGATAAGCTTAGATAGTATCTATCTACCTACTTAGACTTTGTACCCAAGCATGGAACGAAATCACACACGCTACAAAATTAAAGAAAAGAAAGAAGTTACAAACACAAAAAAAACTGTCATGAAGTTATCATTTGAGAGCGTTTCCGACATTTCATACATACTTTCAAGTACTTATTTTCCGAAATGACTGAACGAAATTAAATTAAACTTCATACGCATAAGCAGGATACATAGGTCTAAAAAGTTACCAAAACATTTTCGAAAAAACGTTTAACAGCTGAATTAGACCTATTATAAATTATCTGTCGAAACAGAAATTTCAAATTATCTTTATTTTTGAAAAGACATATTTTCGAAATGTCGTATCGTAACTTTTTAGACCTCTGTATCCTGCTTATGCGTATTAAGTTTCATTAAAATCGGCTCAGTGATTTCGGTAAATAAGGACTTGAAAGTTTGTATAAAATGCTGTTTGGCGTAAACCCTCTTAAAAAGAGTTCGTCCAAAAACAGAGTTGAATCATGCAATGTCGTGACGACCGAATTGCAGACGGCATCACTAACCTGTAATTTTATTATTAAGCCTAATTTTACTCCCAACTTAAACTGGTGCTTTTCAACTCTAATTAATATAAACCACTTTTTCAATAATAATTAGGTATTTTAAAAGCGAAACCTGTTTTTTTTAGAGTTTCTTGGAACGGATATTCTTTAAATCTTCTTTGGGTTTATGTTGATTTAGGGTCAGCTCACACCGAGACGCGACGCGACGCGACGCTACGCGCACACTTTTAAAGAGCGATTCAAAATATAACTTTATTTTCTACACGAAAAGATACACATTTCGTTGTGAGAATTCAGAATACGCTGCGCAACGTATTCTAAATTCTCACAAGGGCGCGCAGCGTCGCGTCGCGTCGCGTCTCGCTGTGAGCTGACTCTTAGTTTTTAGAATCATAATGTGACTTAATTCGACACAGCATCAAAGTATTTCATTTATAATCTTCATGTGATTTTTTTAGGTATTGAGAAGTTTTTTTTTCCGATTGTAATGAGTCAAATTATGTTGAGCCATCTGTATGAGCCAAACTCATTTAACTTTGCTTTATCACTTTATTAGATTATATCTTTGAGCAAATAAAAGTACTTCCTTAGCCTAAAATGTATGAAAATGTCGCAATTAGTTTTAAACGATGACATTGAAATGAAGCATTATGTCTCCTAAGTAATAATAATTTGGCTGTTTCGACGCTATCTACAGAAATGTAAAAACGACGCATGATAATAAAAATTTGTCTATTTTTATATTCTTGTTAATTGATGCAGAAAAATAATATTCACGATTTTAGTACTTGAGAAACTTGATATCAAGGTGTTAGAAACCTGCTTGAGAACCACTGGTAAAAGTTATTAATTGCTAATTTATACATCATCCTCTAACATACCAAGAAAGCATAATTTACGCGACTAAATTGTGGACTGTTTTATTTATAGGTAGGTATAGTCGGCATCGTAAGTGCTTTACCAGTTTTGACAAAAATCGCCACGTAATTGTAGGTTAACTGAAGTTTAAGCTATCTTACTGACGCATAGACAAAGATACCTTGTTGTTATGTTTACGACATGCAAGTGGCATCCAGATATAAGTGTGATATAAAAGTTATGAGATCGACTGTATATACACGGTGTAAATCACCTCATCACGAAGCCGTCAATCAAGCATTCTGTACATGAAACTAAGTAACTTTACGCAAAAATTATTGCTGGGAACCGACTTTTTTTTGGGGGTAGTAAAATCATGGTTTGTGGTAGAACTCAATGTAACGCACTCAAAATATTGTGCTGATGGACGGATTGAATAGTACGGGGGTCGTGGAGGTGTTTAAAGTAAAAATCTTACATTAAAAACTTGTATTTAAAAAAATACTTAAAAAAAAAATACTTATAAAAGTTTTAACTTTGACCCCTAATATCTCCGTAACTAGAAGGTTCCCAGGGTATGGTGTAGAACAAAAAAATTATCGCAATGACAGGGAGAACCAGTGCCTTTCGGCTTCGTTAAGAGGTGTTTTACACCCTTTAGGTACTGATCTTAGATCTATTTATCACATTAGATGCAGGCGTACCTTTGTAATATTTATTGGTCGCAGGGACATGCCGTGCATACAAAATTAAAAAAAAAGCAATAAACATAGAATGCATAACAAATGTTTATAAATACAACAGGACATAACAAAAAAAAAGTTTGCACGTCGTGACTGCGACAAGCAGGTTACCACTCAGCATGATGCTGTGCTATGGGGGGCCCACAGCACACCGCTGGTTTTCAGTGGTCACCCGCGTGGTGGTTTGGAAATAATTAGTTGTTTAAAGGCACTCCCTCCCCGGAGCATTCCCTTGTAATGTAGCAATCGAAGATTCGATTTTGAACAGAAACAAGTGATTGTTTCAAGTTGTAACAGGTTGCGCACTGTAATGCTCGGTTCTTTTCAGCCACTGATGTTTTGCTCAAATCTGAACTGTTACAATACAGGTGAATGCTGAATAAGGGAGCACCTTAATAGGAATATTAGCAAGAATAATCTAATCTAATACTAATAATAAAGCTGAAGAGTTTGAGTTTGTTTGTTTGCTTGCTTGAACGCGCTAATCTCAGGAACTACGGGTCCGATTTAAAAAATTATTTCAGTATTAGATATCCCATTTATCGAGGAAGGCTATAGGCTATATATCATCACGCTACGATTAATATGAGCGGAGCAGCAAAGAAAAATGTTGCGATAACGGGATAAATGTGACGCAGCCGAAGTTGCGCGGGACAGCTAATGTTAGCAGGCTTGTTGTGACCGTCGCCGGTATGCCAAGTCGAGTTCGAACCTTTGACACACACCCCTGATTTTTCGAATTCAAGAGTGTATTGCATTGTTATCACTTGCTTTGGTGAAGGAAAACATTGTGATGCAACCAGCATGCCTGAGAGATATTGCTCAAAGGCCCATGGGTGGGTACACCAGGTTTAGACACTAACCACATGAAAAAGGAAGAAAAGAATAAAAATAGCATGAAATAATGCGACTAAATCCCAATTAAATTATATCGGTGTGAAATAAACAACTCAGTAGCTACACAGCAACAGTGGTGCATAAGATTGATTAGGTAAGTGACTTGCAAGACATAATCGCGTTATAGTTGTAGTTGATCAGAATATTTTTAACTTTATATTTAGGAAGTTGCAAACTATACAAGATTTGAAATCGACTGGCTTCATATCTCCTGAAAGCCACTGTTTGCAAGTTTATATAAAGGGTGACTAGTAATTAGTGACCGATACTTAAACACGTGATTATCATGATAACAAACAGCTTTCCAAAAGAAGCATTTTCATTTACTCATTCACTTTTATCACAATAATAAAACAGCCGTATGGAATTCGCGCGCGCGTACCTTTGGCCTATCAGCTTGTGATATAGTATTTTTTTTTTGTTGGGGAAGTTTTTTGTTATCATAGGTATAATCACGTGTTTAAGTATCGGTCACTAATTCCCAGTCACCCTATATGAACTTATTGAAAAATCAGCTGAATGCAAACGTGCAGGTCATAAATGTTTAATTATAATGAGATAATGACCCTACTTTGTATTAAATCTAAGCATCTCAGTAAACATCTAATTGCCGATTATGACCATATCATCAGACATTACGTATTCAGGAATGCTACCGTGTAGAATGCTAAATACATAAAGCTATCTTACCAGTAGTGTTTGTGTAAATGACAGGCTTTTAAGGTGGTTTTTAAATGAAAATCTAGGCAATGTCATTTTTATTTATTCCTCGGGTTTGTATGCAGAACGCACAGCGTTGACGAAACCTGTTATGTTAGATGTGTGACATTAAAATTCAGACAAAACCAAAATTAAGCGCAATAGAAATAAGGAGAGAAAAAAAGTCAGGCAGTACTAAAACGGCAACAAAGACTCCTCATCGCTGATAATGTGCCAAGGAGATTGGCGGCGCTGCCACGTTGAATGGCAGCAGTTGATATAGTGAGGGTTAGATCCACGTGTCGTTAGAAACCTAACATTATTTTCTATTACTGTTTTTCTTCACGATATTTTTCTGATACAGTCACGTTTTCACATCATACCTAACGTCTAACTACATCTTACCGCATCGCTGCCTCCCGTAACAATTTTCATCCCGTCTGCAAAGGTAACACCGATATTATTCGTTCTAAGATTTTTCGAAACGTCTTTTTCAATTTTTTTTTCGTGAAGACCTATATCATTACCATTATACGCTACCAATTTATGAACACCTAAATATAAAAAGGAAATCTTAAGTTTTCAAAAAAAAAAAAAGGTACTTTAATACGCTTTATACGAAATCTAAAGAGAATTCATATAGAGCGCATCAAAGGTTTTTTGGGATACTTAAAGTAAAGGCTTTGCTATGAAATATCATCGTCTTTTTACAAAATGGAGGGCCTGGAATATGTTATGTTACTTAAATGTTGTTTAGTCTTATCAGTAAGGTATTTTAAAATTCTCCCGATCTTTCGTGTGATTAATTATGTAATTTTGATTCAATTTCCATTGTTCTTTGCTTTAATAAGTTCAATGGTACATAAATCTTAACGTTAATAATCTCAAAGATTAGCTTCAAGATTATACAAACGTACTTGAAGCGATTATTAAGAACAGTCATAATAAGATCGTAAAATCATCAGATCTTTATGCAGTGTCACATATGTACAGGATATAAATAAATAACGATAATAATTACATAATTCCACGTTATCGTGATGTGGATTAGATCTGCTTCATGATAATATAGACAGAATCACGAACTGTATTATGAATATACAAAGAGTTATGTGTAAAGCGGTAGTAATTTACTATAGATTTTCCTTAGTACACTAATAATGTGAGCATCTAGGAAACGACATACATTACCTACCTGTTTTTAGATCTTTGTAATCGCAAATGAGTTGAACATTGTGTGTGGAGAAGAATGCCGTGCAAAACATCTTGTTTATATAACATAATTATTAGGTATTGACCTAATGTTTTCTAACAGAATGACTGGAAATGGTTTTACCGTATTGATTTTCAATATTTTACTGTGAAATCGCGTCATGCCTTCCAATATATTGTTTTAAAGCGATTTATCGATCAATTTACGAATTTGAGGACACGTTGGTTTTTACCAATGTGGTGCTGTTTAAAAATCGAAAAGAAACAAATTATCTACGATGATTGTAATAATCATTTATTATCCTATGTTTAGTCAAAGTTCTAAGCTTTTAGGCGCCCTCTATTCATGAATATACCGCAAAGCACTGAAATATATAAGAAACTTATTAACTGCAGCTGGTCAGGAAATGGTCAATCTGAGGATCTTGCCCATTCTTCTCCATAGAGATCTACGCTTTGGATTGGGCGACTACAGTACTTTCAAAGTTGTTATGTCTTATAACTGGGACTGTAGCTTCATTTTTAGTGTTGTTAAACTATTCAAAAGTGCCTGTAACCGGCCTACTTGAAATAAAAAAATAAAAAAAATTGATTTGAGGTCAATTTTTTTTTTTTTTCGTAAGCCAGTCTGTACTGCTGCCTCCAAAGGGCTCCTAATATTATGAATGAATGAATGAATCCAGGTATCCCGAGCCAACTAAATCCAACCAGCATAAATTCATCAATCAGCCCACATGTATAATCCAGTATTCAAGCAATCAACAACTTTTTATTATGAACTAGATATATTTTAGGAAAACTACTCAGATCAT
Source organism: Cerastis leucographa (assembly GCA_963082945.1). Taxonomy (NCBI): domain Eukaryota; kingdom Metazoa; phylum Arthropoda; class Insecta; order Lepidoptera; family Noctuidae; genus Cerastis; species Cerastis leucographa. Next base: position 10,992,672 of record OY720356.1, on the reverse strand, counting down.
GTTAGGTAACATGGGTTTTCCTTAAGCCCAAAGTTTACTCTTCAGAGTGTTTGCGAATATAGACTTCGTACCCATTTAAAAATAATCTTCGTACGTCACTATCAAAGTTCACCATTAACTATGGGCTAAAATGAGTCAATTACACGATAAAATAATAATAACACGGGTTTTCCACTAATCTAGCTTCTCCGAGCTTTTTTGTGAACATGAACTTTGTATCTTTTTGTAGTTTGTTTTTTGTTTCAAGAGCAAAGGTCAAGGAATATAAATAAAATACTTTCTTGTCATAACATCACGCCTATTTACGCCTGTGTACGTAATAGTACATACAAATTTTGCTAGTTATGTTTTTCAAGTCCCATGTAATAGGGGGCGAGCGTATTGCCATCAACCGGGCCCAAATGCAGACTCCGCGGCTGCTACTGAGTAATTACTAATGGAAAAACCCAATAACCCTTTGTCTAACCTGGGAATCGAACCCAGAACCTCATGCTCAGCAGTCGCGTTTGCGACCACTAGATCAACGAGGCACTCTACGAATATAAAATACGTTAAAGTTCAAAATGGCGTTGTATGATTTCATGATGACTATGGCGACTGCACGTGTAGCATGACCGCCGCAGAAACGAGCAGAGATGTCGACGGAAGAATCGACAAACTGACACATTGTCATTGTCTATCTGTCATTATGTCAATTCTTCCGTAGACAAAACTCGTTTCTTACAGTGGTCATGCTACTCGTGCTGATGTAGGTAATTAAGTCGGTAAACTTTAATCGCTGATTATTTAACCACTATGCCCGACAATACTTTTGACACATGACACATCAGCTGATTCGGCGGGGTGATTCGAATTGTCATGAAATTCACGAAATTTTCATCAACTTTCGGGATTCAATTTTACTGTGAAAAATATGTCATGGGATCTGTTTCATACGATAAATTTGATGTTAATATCTCCAATATCCTGTTGAAGCCGCTAAAACGGAGTCAGTCTATTGCGAAATATGTGTAAAATACATATTACTACACCCTTCCGAAAAGTAGGTACCTTAGATGCGCTGGAAATAATGTACATGCAAGCTTCTCATATGCTAAAAGAATTCGAAAAGGCAAAATAAAAACGGTAACATTCTATCTCCGTTCTTATATTTGCCATTATTCATACACAATTTCAAATAAAAACACAATCTAAGTATTGACAAATATTACTAAAAACTATGTTGTTACATAACACTTCTTAGTGCTGACCGAAAACCCGGGTTTCATAATTACGATTAATAAGTTTCATTCAGCCTAATCGATAATCGTAAAAAAATCGAGTTTCGAAAAAAGAGTTGAGACTGAATAAAAACTCATTGGTATAATTTCAAATAATTATTTAATGTAGAAATAGGTCATAATATACTAACTTTTTTTACAATTTCATTATGTTATTATTAGATCGAAAGCATCTTATAATTCATTAATGAACGTTGACTTCAAGAGAAGGAGATTTATTACTAAAAAGAACGACAGAAGTCTGTAAACACAAAAAAAAACCAAATCAACATTTTGATGATTTTCTTTCTTTGAGAAACTTAAAGATAAGAGAAACTTTCCGTTCAACTAGCAGCGTGAAATATAACAAGAAATTAAGTCTCAAAGTTCAAGCAAAGAAAATACCAGAAAACGGAATGATTTTCAATTTTATGCACAGACAGCATCTTAGGCTTAATTCGCGCCGATTATTTTCTATTTCAAAATTTAAATTAAGAATGCGCTCGCCATTCTCATAATTTAAAATAATTATTAATTTTACTACATAATTATTGAGAATTTGATTGTGTAATATCTGATGTTTGGTTAAAGAATGACCAGGATCTTGGAAGGAATCTTAGCTAATATTATAAATGCGAAAGTAAGTTTGTTTGTTACGCTTTCACGCGAAAACTACTCAACCGATCATCATGAAACTTTTTACACATATTCTTGGAGGTATTATAAGTAATATAGGCATATATATATATATGCCAATGGGGTATAGTAGGAAGTATCAGCACGCTACGACCAATAGGAGAAAACGGGGAAAATGTGACTCAGACGAAGTTGCGCGGGACGCGTATTGCCAAACTATATACTGACCCACACACCCGTAGTCTGTACTGAACTACATCGTGCTTATTAAAATCACAAATAAATTGGCGCAAAGTGCATACGAGCTCAGAGCAATCTGAGAAGGTATGCATTTTGCTCGCAACAAATTGGAGCAAAGTACATACGAGCTCAGAGCAATCTGATAATGTATGCATATGTAAAGCAAACTGTGACACCTCAAAACATTTTATATTCGCTTATAAAGCATAGTCGACGTAGCCGCGCTACGCGGGGATCCTGTTTCTTTCTGCAGGGTTTACAGTAACCTAACACGAAGGGGAAGTCGGGGTCTTAGTTCGCTCGCTCCGCTCGCTCGCTAGACCCCGCCATCCCCTTCGAACCTAACCTGACCGAGTTGGGATGCCCCAAGTCCAGAGCTTGCTTCGCTCGCTCTTGCATCCAAATTCTCCTGGATGTGTATAATAGGGATGGTGACTCATTTTTTTTATTAGTCTATCGGTTAGATTATTAAAAAGTATTTGACACGTATTTTTTTTTTCGCGTAATCGTAAAATTACGGAGATATTTTGAGTTGAAATGGCGCATGACGTCACGGCTCAGTACATTTTATACCTAGTTGTGACGTAGTGAGCCCCCCACTCTCCAACTTTAATGCGTTTTAACTAAGTATTTTTTTGTTAACTTGATAAAACAAAAAATACGTATCTAATATTTTTTGTATTACCTGATTGACGGACAAAATAGGATTTCGTTTTCTTTACCCAGTCATCATCCCTTTTGTCCGTGCACTTTCTTTGAAAATATCCAGGCAAAAAGCTAGTCCATTTGAGTAAATTTTTTTACTGAGATAGATTAGGTTTTGGCGAGTAATATGCATAAACAAAAGCTCATCTATTAGAGTCTGGCTGGTCACTCAAATAGCCTTTGTAAATTCGCCGTCTGGACTCGTATGTATTTTGCTCTAGTATTTTAAAGCAAAATGTATATTGATTCAGACACTCTCTGAATAGGTATACAGTTTGCTCTTCAACTAAAAAGGCAAACTGCGATCAAACTCAGAGCAACCCCAGTCTGGGTCAGTATACAGTTTGGCAATACGCGCGCGGGACAGCTAGTAGGTAGTAAATAATTTTTTTGATCCACCAAAGATAAATTATATTCTTTCAAGATTGTGTATCGTATGGTTGGGTTATTGTTATGTTACAGGTAGTCAGTGGCCCGAAAGTATGACAGCCAGTCTTACCAAGGGGTATCGTGCTACCCGATATTAACTGGTTTGAGGAGGTCAGATAGGCAGTCGCAGGTCGCTCTATTTAAAGTACGGGTATGGAGCTGCATCCGGGTAGACTAGAAGCCGACCCCAACAAAGTTGGGAAGACGCTAGACAGACACATGATGATGATGGTTGACAATCAGCAATGCATAAGCCGATTCAAGGAAGATTAGTTTATTCTTTCAAAGCGGGTCGCTGTACAGTCTAAAAAGGTTTTTTTTTATATCTGCCAATTTCAGGTTATCCATCATAGGCCGTGAACATCCGTGATATGAACCAGAACCATCAGGACATGAGTCTTACTCGTATATTTTGTAGAGTTGTGTTTAAAATTGTATTTTTAGTTTTTGGGATTGTTATACCCAAGCTTATCTAAGTAGGTATCAAAAGGAGAACGCAAAAGATAAACCAAATTGGAAAGACATGGGCGCTTTTAACCAGCAGTGGGACAGAACAGGCTGATAAAAGAGTAAATACCGACCCATTAAGCAACCCAACCTCCTAACCAATAATCAAACTACATAATTCTTTTTTATTATGCCTACCGAGATCCTCGGCATTCTACCAACCTTCGGATAGTTCAAAACAATATTCACAATCAATTATCTATAAGAAAAATAGAAATAATAACATATAAATAGTAAATTTAAATACCTACAAAATAAATTGGAACAGAAAACGAATTCCTAATTTAAATTTTGAAATGGAAAAAAATCGGCGCGTATTTAGTCATAATATCAGTTTGTGCTGTTTATTGTTGGGTCAGAATGTACGAAAAACAATTAAGATTACCAGTATAAAGCTTTAACAAAATATTATAATAAATATTTATTGTATTTACGCTCAACATAAATTAACTTTAATTTTCATCCATAGATTTATTAAATTCCTTAATTTAATTACTCGAGTAAATCGTTGTTTATAAAAAAATAATCGATTGGAATAATCGCTTTCACACATCACAATAATTAAAAAAAAAACAAATGGTCGTCTATTTCAAATTCAAATTGAGTGGTGGTAATGAATATTACGTGTTATTGGTCCTGTTTTAGTAAATAACGCTAAGATCTGGGCATTTTCATGTGGTTTATAATATTTGGAATGATATTTGTCATAATTGTTATCGACTCTATACGCGTGTTTGTGTTATATGTGAAATATAAAAATGTAAACACGCACGATTGGCGCGAAACTTCGACTTTAGATATCAAAATTCATCATTACCACTGCTTATTTAAATTGAACTATGGATGAATTCGCACCGTAATTAAATGACGAGATCATTATTGTCCATGTAGTGGAGATAGAATGTTCGAAAACCACAATTTTTATGATTTTTAGCCTCGACCGGCACTGCCGCCAAAATGGCGATGACCGTATTTATGCACTTGCATTTTATAAGGGCAAATTAAGAAACTTGCGCGCTAAATACAGAAGTTTTAATGGCGTTGATATATGAGATTTTTATCCAACTCCCTTAATTAACGCACACTCGTAGTATTTGATAATCAGAATATTAAATATTTACATAAATAATGAGGACGACGAATGACTTAATTGCTAGCCCCTTTCGGGGCCGATACCAAGCCAGCGGAGGTATGAGCGTCGAGCCCCTTCGGGGGCCCGTACCGAACTATATGGTTAATCTCTAAAACAATGAACTATTAATCAAAAGTTGTATGCATTGCCTAGTTATTGCTAAGATAACCGTCTTTGTACAGAATAGGAGTATATGAATTTTTATAATTTGATGGCACGGCTAGCGCAGTGGCTGAGCGATCGACTGCTGCGCTGCGTGTAGCGGGTTCGATCCACGCACGGAACAAATATTTGTATGGCCTGCAAATAGTTGTTCCGGGTCTGGCTGTTTGTGTATGTGAGTTTTAATGTTTGTAAACGCACCCACGATACAGGACAAATTCCTAGAGTGAAGCAAAGTTAAAAAAATGGTGATATGAAATGAAAATGAAAAAATGAAAAAGCGTTTATTCGTGATTACATAATGTTACATAATAAATTACTTCTGCCAAACTGTAAAACAGTTTGTTGGCAGATGTAGCTCCCATATACAATTTAATATTTTAATGTAACCACTTCTTAGTATTTTTCTTTTCAACCAAAACAAGGATACTTTTACCTATAACTAAATACACTTTTTTACAGCTTTTATTTTTATTTTACAGCATTACGTTATGGTCAGCATTTTTAACAAAGGCTGACCATAACGTAATGCTATATATATATATATATAGCTTTAAAAGGTATTGCTTTTACGGACCCGTGTCCAAAACCACGAAGTCTCATATCACGCTGATTAGCAAAATAGAGTTAGCAGAGGAAAAGAGTATGCCTTCTAGCTCATCTTCCTGCCCTTGTTCGATGTTATTTGGATCTTTTGTTCCAGTCTCCTCTGTCATTCGTCACACTATCCTTTACTCCTTTTTCCTTCATATATTATTTCTCATACATCCCATGATCTTTTCTTTGGTCTTCCTCCCCCTCTACACCCATCAACATTTATATTCTCCATCACTCTCTTACTCACATGTGTTTTATTCGATTAAAGTACTGCAAGGATATTTTGACGTTCGAACGTCGGGACAGGCGCGGCGCGGTTGGCGTATTTGTGAATTGTTACGTAAAATTTTATTGAAAAATGAAGATGTAGTAGGAGTTTGTTCCGATTTTACCCACGCGCCAAGGTATGCACAGCTAGAAAGTTACCTTTTGTTTTAAGAACTAAGAATGAACGCAATATTTACGAAGTTCGTGTTATTTTTTTTTCAAAAGCATCGTTGTCATCTTATTTTACATAACCATTACTAAGACGACCGATCTAAACGCCAGTAGTAAATGTAATGCGAAATTACGGATTCACGTCTTTTCCTCATTGTAAAAAGATTATTGTGACGCATTTTCTCACATATTCTAGTTTAAAAATAGACTAACCGACCATAATTAGTTGTACACATAGATTCATTGTAGCGTTTGTAATCTCTTCACGGTTTTAAAACGTGGAACGTAAACTACGTGTTTAAAATTATGCCTAATATAGCTGGTCACTACATCTTTAGATGGCCTATGCACAATGCATTTTTTTACGCCTGTTTACGCGTTGTGGACGCAACTTTTGCTGCTTTTTCAAGGCGGTGCGCAGACCAACCCTATACCTATATGTTAGATGGAACACGTGTACCGTGTAGGTATATTGTTTTGTTAATGCCTTGTTTAAAAATTATAATAACATTATTGAACACTGGCTTACAGAGCAGGCAGTGGCTATGCTTAAACTTAATAAACTAAGAAGGTCCTTAAGCCCAGATTAGTGCAGCTTTTTCAGAGGAAAAAGATCACTCAAGCTGAACACAAATTTATTAAACATGTATACGCACTCTTATTTATTGAGTCTGGGCATTGTCATTTCTAACAAAAATAAATGAATTTCGAATCGTTCACTGAGTATCTGGTCGAGTAATTGAATAGTGAATAATATAGTGACTGCTGAGCATCTGTGCTTACTTGTTGCCAATAGGCTCACCCCGTATTACATGAGACTTAAGCATTGTTCAGACGAAACGTATTGTCAGCCGCTGACTGTGAGCGCGCGTTACGCAGTTTATCGTTTTTTCATATATATTTAACTTCTCGTTCACACTGAACCGACTATAAGCATACCTCTAATATCTCTATACAGTCAGCGGCGGACAGGTGAGAACGATGCCTTAAGGTTGCACAAGTCGAGGGCTCGAACTCGTTGGCGGGTGTGGCTAATATGCATGGTATTTAGTATTTTTTTTTAATTTACTTAGTTTTATTTATTAATTATTCATTTATCTAGTTTTTATTTAGTTATTTACATACTTATTTATTTATTTAGTGAAATATACGACGATTTATAACGAGCCCGTGGTTTCATAAATTGAGTTTTGGCCGTATAGATATTATGGAAAAACTACTGGATGTATCTACTCAAAATTAATTATTTGAACTTTTGAATAAATTATCTATCCTTTCACGGTTTCACTTTTTCCATTTTCATACTACATAAGTTATTTATTTACGCCCAAAGATATGTTAAAATTAGTGGTGAAATATGGAAGTTTTGACGCTCATAACTTCCAAACCAATTCTGCTTCCATACAGGGCTAGATAATGTCAAGACCAGTTGATACAATTTTAGTTTTGAACCTACACCGTCAAACAGACGAGTAATCACCATACTACGTTCGTATGGAAGAATGACCGACTAGTTTACCTACCCTTAAACATAACTCGCGAAATGTGGAAACCCTTACAAGGCGTGATGTTATGTAACTACTCAATTAAGAAACCGGGAATTAAGCCTATAAGTTTAAATCACAATCATTTATTACAGTGCAGACAAAAACTAAACCTCAACTTGGTTTATTGTTTCAGTTATTGCCGCTAGATGACGCTACTTGTAACACTTTTTTCGAACCGTAATTTAAAGGCTATTGTTTATCGCTTACCTCATTATACAGTTTAGTAAGCAAACTTACTAAGTACATAGAAACAGGATAAAATATCCTAGAGAGTAAGAGAACCGGTATTGTGCCATAAAAACCACCAGAAAAATATTATCTAAAGAGTTATAAACAACGAGACCATAACTATTCGTTATTATTACTATTCGTTATATTAACTATCAAAAGCCTTTTTTTTTTTTTTTGAATGGCATCTCGCAGTTCAACCGATGAGGTTGTCGTCTGCTTAACCGGACTATCCTGTGGGTGCCTTTAGAGTAAGGCCTCCAGCCAGGGCATAAAAACTTACAAACTAAGCGACTGCACGCTAAGGGCACCCCCTGTGGGGTACGAACCTCGGCTTAGGGCGTCGCTGGGGGAGGACTGCATGGGGACAGGCTGGATCTGAATGGTATCATTATTTAGGGGCTGATTTAAAACTACTGGCACAGCATCGCGGGCTGGCTCGAGCGAGGGTCGGGGAGGGCATGGACCGGGACGTCGCGACGGACCTCGACGGCGAGGTCGGAAAGACGGCGGTTTGAGGCGGAACTTTTTAAGAGTGCTAGTCTCTTTGCTACTCTCCTGGAGGAGGGTGATAGCATCATCTGGAGTGACAAGGGTATGCCTAGGACGGCGTACTGTACTAATGCGCGAGGGCTATCAAAAGCCCATGAAGCCACCTTTTTTAAAATTTATTTTTTCAAACCCGGCAAATAAACTATTAATCCTGGAAAAAAGCGTGTTTCAAAGCAGTGACGGATTTACCAGCAGGCTGAGTAGGCTGGAGCTTAGGGGAGCAGATTTTTGGATCGGCAAATTTGGGGACCTAATTTCTTTTTTTTTTGCTGCTTCTTTCAAATTTTATAAGTAGAATAAATTACCCCGCGACCCCTCCTATAACCGTACATGATTGAGCTTTGACTAGCTCAGAAATAAACCCCAAAAATTATTTACTTGCAATTTCAACGAAATTGTTGGATTGTAAAAATAATCTAGGACATGAAAATTGTAGAGGCAAGGGCGGCAAAAACTTTACCTATGCCTAGCCTTGAAAATTTGTAAATCCGCCACTGTTTCAAAGTTACATTACATTACCTAATCCCTAAAAGCAGGATGGTAATGGAACTTTTAAACGTTACTCAACTTTACTTACAATTATCTCCATAGTCAACAAACGGAATTCAGTACCTGAAACAATAAATGATACTAATAAATATACAAATTAAGTTATCATCATAAAGTGGGTAGATTTTATTAAATTAACGTGTGCAAGAAATAAATGAATTGATCAGGAGTTCAGTTTGACTGTTCGCAAAATATTTGTTTTGTGAATTATTACCATTAACATTTTGTTCGTCAAATCGTGCATCACGATTCTCTTGTGATCTTTATTTGGTAGATCCAGCCCCTTATACTGACGTCACAGATTTACGTTCCAAATTTATTCAGAATGTAGGTAATAAACATCAAAAAGTTAATGAAAAACACAGCATTTGTGGTTCACAACATCTGCCTAACCTTTTCCCAAGTATGCTGAGGTCAGATTCCAGTTTAAACAATTCCAGCTGAAAACCAACAACCTACAACCCAGTTAGTACTGCGTAATACGATACACCTTGGTAAGACTGGTCTGCAAATCGAAACAGTGCAGTATTTCTTGGCGGCACATCAGCTTCTTCATTCATATTAAGTAACATGAAGTACTTTCCTGAGAGCTTTTTTATAGTTGCGTTTGGCCGCAACTGGCCTCATGTGAAGTGACTTTTGGTCACAGTTAGGTAAAAAGGGAACCGTAAAGTAAAATATTAAATTTTACACTTTTTTTTTCGAATCGGAAATCATCAAATGACTCCTCTCGCTCTGGGCGAGTGTCAGACTTGTACTGACTAAAATCCATCCATGTTCCTTCTTAGCCCTTTGTTCCAGGGCCACCACAAAATTTGACACCTTGAGCGTACAAAAGTAACACCGAGGTTATTTTCATTTTTAGTCGGAAAAATATACGTTCTTTTTTAAGCTCCGCAACCAAGACTACGTCACAATTCTGACCAAACAGCTTTGTTAAATATTTGCCTGCAGTTGAGCACAAATATAAATGGCACACTAATATTAACAATACTATTAACAGTACCTAAATAATTCTTATTTTAGAAAGTCGTGTTTTCCCATTTCACACTTTATCTTTTCTGTGAATCGACTTTCAGGATATTTTCAATTTCGAAAAACCGCGAGTTTTATTAGCGTCATTTAACCAATAATTAGGAGAAAAATATATTTCTGAACATAGTTTAATTTCACGAAATCAGGGTCAGTCACGGCATTCATACATTTAGTAGACTTGAGATATTGTTTTAATTGGGGTTTTCATTGTATTATTGTATTCTTGTAAAAGTTCAATATCAATAACCCAATATTATGGATCTTTAATTTAAATATTTATTACTCTCCGTTCATTCATAAAATGTAACGAATGTTTTTAAAATGCGAAGTAATTGTGGAGGGTTACAATAAGTCCACCAGCACCTTCATATTCCACCTGGGCACTCCTTACCGTGGCCGACTTGGAAACCCCTAAATAGTCTTATATCTTCATATATTTGCATTTATAATGAGTCTCTCGTACGCTCGCAACTGGAGTATGCCGTGTCTGTCTGGATTCAATATTATAAAAAAAATACATTGAGACAATTGAGAGTGTTTAACAGAAATTCCTACGTCTCAATTAAAAATTCGTAATGCGTCGGATATTACTTGACATATCAGGATTTACAAACTCACAACACTTGAAAGTAGACGTAAGTACTTGGAAGCCATGAATCTTTATAACATTGTAAGTAATAGATTTGACTGCATTGAGTTCAAATTCTTTATTGACATAATAGGTTACAGAAACTTGTTTGAAGCCTCTGACTTCTGAACTAGGTGTACCTGTATGTCAGGACTCCTGACTCAGGAGTCAGCGCCCTGTCCCATTTTATTTGGCTTAGATACTAATGTCAACATAGGAATAGACAACAATATGTGCTACAAAAAAAAAACAATTTTAGAAGAAGTGGAATAACAAAATAAAACAATAATAACAATTTAAAAAAAATGAAACCAACATGTTATGCCATGTTGCCCCTAGAACAGTGTACAAGCGTAAAGTGCACGCTGGCAGACTATTTCCCACGTGTACCTGTGATTCTAACACTCACCTGTTCGCAGGATGATAGATGCCTCCAATGGGCCTATTTAAATTTGATTACGGGCATTCTACAATTCATATTGAAATATATATACGATATTCTTATACAAAAAATGTTTGTATTAATTTAATAACTTAATTTTGTGTACAACTTAGTTATAATAGCATGGTGGTATGTATTTGTCTCTGATTATTTGATTTCCTACTAACATTATTTTTAAGTGTACTTACTAAATAAAATGATGGATCGTTGTCTGATGTAAATAAATAAGTAATAAAAATGTACAACTTAGTTATAATAGTATTGTGTGGTGTGTATTTGTCTCTGATTATTTGATTTCCTACTCAAATTATTTTTTAAGTGTACTTACCAACTAAATTATGGATCGCTGTGTCTGATGCAAATAAATAAATAAAAAATTAAAATGTTGTCAGTTTTGCACGTTCTCCCAGTAAGTTCAAAGGTCACTCGGGGAGCTCTTGCTCTTGATTGGTGTGTATAACTACAGATAAACATGATAGTTAAGTTTTTAATATTATTATGTATGACGGAGAAACAGGCTCCGTTCTGTTTTTAAAAAGCGTGACGTCAGCATAGCTGACGTCACTGACACTATCTTCATGGTGATCACTCATCTTCAATCTTTCAAGTAAAACACCACAAGTATACTGTATGCCTCGTTTATTCAAACCGACAGCGTAACGACTTATTTACATAGATCCGTACAGTACGGCGGCTCAAGCAAGACTGCCTTAGCGCGTTTTTTTTTTTTTTTTTTTATGAATGGCATCTCGCAGTTCAACCTATGAGGTTGTCGTCTGCTTAACCGGACTATCCTGTGGGTGCCTTTAGAGTAAGGCCTCCAGCCAGGGCATAAAAACTTACAAACTAAGCGACTGCACGCTAAGGGCACCCCCTGTGGGGTACGAACCTCGGCTTAGGGCGTCGCTGGGGGAGGACTGCATGGGGACAGGCTGGATCTGAATGGTATCATTATTTAGGGGCTGATTTAAAACTACTGGCACAGCATCGCGGGCTGGCTCGAGCGAGGGTCGGGGAGGGCATGGACCGGGACGTCGCGACGGACCTCGACGGCGAGGTCGGAAAGACGGCGGTTTGAGTCGGAACTTTTTAAGAGTGCTAGTCTCTTTGCTACTCTCCTGGAGGAGGGTGATAGCATCATCTGGAGTGACAAGGGTATGCCTAGGACGGCGTACTGTACTAATGCGCGAGGGTTCGTAACGGGCGGCCGCTGCGATCAGGGGATTACGGTGTTTAATGGCGTTATCGAAGAAACGCTTCGAAAGACGTTTCATAAACTGAAGGACGGTGGGCATTCTAAGGTCTACGTGTAGACGGTCATTACGGACATAAAAAGGGGCTCCCGTGACTCTACGTAAGAACCGGTTCTGTAAAATTTGCATCCTATGGATGTACTTAGGCTTGGTGTGAGCGTACACGACGCAAGCGTACGTCATAATGGGGCGGATCACCGCGGTATAAAGGCGCAACTTACACTTGAGTGACAACTTGCTTTTTGCCGAAATCATGAAATGAAGCCTACCCATAGCAAACGCAGCTCGGTCGCGAGCTGCTTTGATGTGCGCCGCGAAAGACAAGTGGTTGTCAAGTATGACTCCTAAGTACTTGGCTTGCTTCTCCCAAGGGATAGGCTTACCGTACATAGTGATCGGGCTGAGCGCGGGTGGCTTAATTTTACGCTGTTTAGAGAAAAGAACTGCCTGGCTCTTGTCGGGGTTCACCTCGATTCTCCATTTCCGGAACCAAGCGCTTAAGACGTTGGCTGAGGTTTGGAGGGTGCTATAGATAGCGTCGTGACTGCGGCCAGTGTAATAAATGGCCGTGTCGTCCGCGAACAAGGCTAACTGAGCCTTCTTGCTCTTGGGGATGTCACTGGTGAACAGAGTAAAGATAAGGGGAGAGACGACGGAGCCCTGAGGGACTCCGGCTCTAATGGGGTGGGGGGAAGACAGTGCCTTCCCGATGCGATAGCGGAAGGTGCGATCCGACAGAAAGTCTCGTAAGATGAGCACGAGACGGTCCGGCACTCCCAGTTTGTACAGCTTATATAATAAGCCGTTGTGCCAGACTTTGTCGAAAGCCTTAGCTATGTCGAAGAACAACACACCGGTCATCGCTCCACGCTGGAAGCCAGCGCTCAAGTGCTCTACGATGCGATGGACCTGTTGAATGCAAGAGTGTCCGGTTCTGAAGCCGAACTGCTCGTTGGGGATGAGACTCTTAGCCTCGGCGAAGTCTTTGAGTCGCTTATAAATAAGTCTCTCGTAGATTTTGCCGAGTGCGTTCAGGAGACTGATAGGTCTGTAGCTCGAGGGCTCAGACTTGGGTTTGCCTGGCTTGGCGAAACCGATGACAGTGGCCTCTTTCCATATTTGGGGAAAAGCGTTGTTGCTCAGGGCGCCATTGAAGATGGCCGCCATTAACACGACGAGCTGAGCGGGGAGGAGTTTAAACACCCTATTGGTGATTCCGTCGGAGCCGGGTGCTTTACGCGGTTGAAGCTTATTAATGATGTCTTGCACTTCGTCAGCTGTGACCGGAGGCAGAGGATCATCTGGGTCTTCTACAGGGGAGAGGGCGGCTCTACGTTCGACGAATGCGTTCACCTCATCGAGATGTCGCTTGTCTACTGGTTGAGAGCTGGGGGAGCACTGGGACTCTAGGCTGTCGGCTAGGCATTCGGCCTTCTCAGAGTCGTCGAATGCAACGCTCTTATCGGGTCGGGTGAGGGGAGGCATCGAAGCCTCTTCGGTGGAGCGCAACTTGCGTTGCAGCTGCCAGAAGGCTAGGTGGGTAGGCTCAAGCTCGCTAAGCGTCTTGTCCCATTGATCTGAACGATGCTCACTAGTGCGCTTCTTTACAGCACGCTGTAAATAACGCATGTGAGCTTTGTTCGCGTCGCAGGGAAAGTTGCTGTAGGCACGGATGGCCGCGTTCTTCTCGGTTATCAGTTCACGTACGTCAGCGGGTAGTATCCAGCGTTGATCGCTCAATGCTGGAACTTCTCGTGAGCAATCCTTCAGTACGGATTGCACGTGTTCTGTAAACGAGTTGATGGCGGCCGTCGTGTCTGCGACTGAGACTATGTGGCCGGGGATGGACTCCAGGTGAGACGACGTGGTGGATTTCAGCTTTTCGCTGACTTTCCTCCAGTCGGTTATCACTTGGGTCGGCGGGGGCTGGCTGGGGTCAGAGGGACCCGAGCGGGGAACTAAGTGCATGAGCACTGGTCGATGGTCTGAGTTAAGCTCATGTAAAGTCTCGATGGAATGCAACTTAAGGTTGACATTCTTGAGTAGCGCTATGTCGAGAACGTCCGGACGTTGGTCGGGGTCGTGGGGATAGTGAGTGTGCTCCATAGGAGCGATGGGATCGAAGTTGAGGGACTCACCCAGGTTATACACGTGACGTCCTCTGGCAGAGGTCGTCGTGCTGTTCCAGGCGGGGTGTTTGGCGTTGAGGTCGCCCGCTATGATAACGGAGTCACTCAAGCCGAAGAGGACGGCAAGGTCTTTGGTGAACAGAGTGTGCTCCTCGGACGTGCCGCCGGGAGGGATGTACGCGGAGGCGATAGTGATCGATTGATGACCGGTCATGCCTAGTCGACAAACTGAAGTCTCGAGCAGAGACTCCATGGGGGGGGGATCTAAGGGGATGCAGTGCAGTTCCTTTCTATAATAGATTAGAGTACCGCCCTTGTGGCAACGTGACCGATCGTTGCGAACTATGCGATAGTTGGCAATTCTCGGATCGCGGTGACTGGGCTTGAGGAAGGTCTCCTGTATGAGGAGGATATCAATTTGATGGTCACGGAGGAAGGTGGCGATTTCATCACGCTGGCCTCTAATGCCATTGGCATTAAAGTACCCTAATTTAAGGGATCGGGGTTTGGTACACGTTAATCTCGTATTATCCATTGAAATTAAAGATTAATGCCGCTGAAGGCTTCGCCTAACTTGATTAGGGACTTGATGATAATTTTAAGCTTATCACCGTCAGTGTTAGCCTCCCTGAGATCTGCCGCCATGCGGTCTGCTTCGGGGGTGACTAACTTTGCTAACGTTTCTAAAGTTACGTTAGGAGAGGAGACCGCGGCCGCGGGGCCGGGAGGCGCGGGACGAGCGGGCGCCGGTGCGCTCGCTTGGGCCACGGGAGTGGGGACAGGGGCATCTAATAGCCCGGGAATGGGGCTGGACTTTGCTTTGCCGAGTGCCGGGAAAGCTCTCTGGTGGTTCAGCGAGGTCCAGGGAGAGGGCCTCTGAGGGCTGAGTCTCTCCGGCATCTGTGCAGTTGGTAGCCTCACCGATGGGCTTTCTCTCTGTTGGCGGGCGTTTGCACGCTTCGCCAGTTTAGAGGAGGAGCCTTTGGGGGCTTTCGGGCAGCCGCGGTAGTTAGCCGGGTGGCCCGACTGGCCGCAAAGCACACAGCTCGGTGGCTCCGTGCATAGCGATTTGTCTTTGGGACGGGGGCAGTCTGCCGTACCATGGTCGCCTAGACACTTTACGCATCTGTGCGGCGCATGGCAGTTGGCTTGGCTGTGTCCGTACAGCTGGCAGCGGTGGCACTGCCCTACTACGGTTGAGCGGTAAGGCTTCTCTATTGAGATGCCTGTGAGGGAGCATACCGACTTCACTTTGAAGATCGGGTGGTGTCCTTCTACTGGGTCACAAATGACCAGTACCATGTCGTACTGGTCGCCGCCTCTCGCCTTATGAAGGCGGTGGACGGCTGCAACCGGGATGTCCTGGCCTTGGAGGTCATTGAGGATGTCCTCCGTGGATATCTCCTTCGGGATCCGCCTGATCACCACGCGGGTGGGCTTCTCCTCTGGGAGGGAGTAAGTATGAAAGGCTATGTGCCTTCCGATCAGCTGGCGAGTAAGTTCCCTAAAGTCGGTTGTCGTAGGGACCACTACTTTGATTCCCTGCTGTGTGCTTTTTGCGCTTGTATATTGTATGCGGCGCTCAACACACATTTTGGACACATCTGTCCATTTCCCTTTGTCCTGAATGAACAACGGGGGAGGGGGCTTCAGCTTCTTTGAAGAAGCAGCTGAAGGTTTAGCCTTAGGGCTGACTGGCCTACTGGTATGAGCAGCGGCGGACGTAGGTAAGGGGACCGGGGAGGTGGGACGGGAGGCCGCGGGAGAGGGGACAGAAGGGAGCGCGACAATCTTTTTGGCCATGGCGGCCTGGGAATTTTTGCCCTTCTTTCTCTTGCCCTTTCCGACGACTTGATAGTCGTCTTCAGAGGATGAGGAGGCAGAGCACGAGTCTAAAATTGATTCTGAGTCGGAGACAGGCTCAGTTGTGTCCATGTTCTCAGAAACGGGAACAATGGACGCAGGTTCGGACTGATCCTTTGTTTGCGAAACAAAAGGTTTCGAAACAATGGGTCTCGGTTTAGCCGGAATCGCGGCGGCGACGGCTGGCGGTAAGCCTTTGTCCATGTTCTCGGGAACGGGAACAATGGACGCAGGTGCGGGCTGGCCCTTTGTTTGCGAAACAATGGGTTTCACAAGAATGGGTCTCGGGGTAGCCTTAATCGCGGCGGCGACGGCTGGCGGTAAGCCTCTGTCAGCAGGTGGCGGCGACAAAGGGCTCTCGAGCGCGTCACTGAAGTCAGTGACGGCAATACTGGATTGCTGCAAGGCAGCGACATCGGACCCATATTTCTTTAAAAAATCTGGGTCGTTCAGGAAAACGCGTTTGAAAAACGCCAAAAGGAGTTCATCATCCGCGTCAAGGGCCATATTGTCTGCTAAGAGTTAGCGAACATCTGAGTGAAGCTCAGCGCGCCTAATAACCTAATTCCTTAAACAATTATGTAGGGAATTTACTGGGTCCAGCGACTCACCCGCTTCAACCTTCCCGCAGCCACAGTCCGAAGGTCCTGGCTTGGTAGCAACTCCAACTCCAGTCTAGGGAACTTCGCTTTCAGGAACTTGTTGAAACGGGTAACACTAGCACAGTATATCGGCGGCGCATGCGTTCGCGACGGAGTCCAATTTTTCACCTAGACCCTGAAGGGGTTAGGCGGGCAGATTGAGTCACCACCCTCTCTCGATTTCGTTGGCACCGTTAGGTTTCCCACCAAGAACCTCGAAACTGAGGAATTTTCCCTGATGGGGCAAAGGAAGTTAAATCGGAATAATATCCGAAGCAAATGAGCAAGTGCTGTCTTAATAAAAAGACAGCAATTGTTCGGGGGTGTAGTCGAGGGACTACTGATGACGTCACGACACTGGGAAGCGACGAACCGATGACACACACTGATAGCGAGCGGGAATGCGAGCAGGTAGCGGCACGTCCGTACGCGACGGCGGTCAGGCGGCGAGTGCTGCCTTAGCGCGCTCTGTGCGGCCGTATTTATAACGTGGCAAGCACGTGTACATAATTTTAGGTTAAGTATTGCATTATTTGAATCACAAGATTTTTACATTACAATAATCAAACAATTATTAATTCATGGCTTGTGAACTAGTTTTGACTTAATCAAATTATTAAACTCATTTATTAATTATTGTTGTTGCGCCGATACGGCCATACTGACAGGCGGTGCGAGCTCTGCACCAGCCTCGTTGAATGTTGTTCTTATTTGTACAATGCCTTTCATGGTTGGTGATATTAGTGTAGTTGAAGTTAGTAGTTAGTAGTGTCTCGGAGTGTCTCGGAGATTCTCGAAGGTTCTCGAAGGTTCTCGTAGGTTCTCGTGGGTTCTCGTAGACCTGAAAGAATAGAAATTTCCTCTGAGTAGTATTACTGTAAACAACTTGCGTTGTTTTGAGAGGTTAGGTTCTCGGAGATTTTATTGAAGGGTTCTCGGAGGTTCTCGTAGAGTTCTCGGAGGTTCTCGTAGAGTTCTCGTAGAGTTCTCGTAGAGTTCTCGTAGAGTTCTCGTAGAGTTCTCGTAGAGTTCTCGGAGGTTCTCGTAGAGTTCTCGGAGGTTCTCGTAGAGTTCTCGAGGGTTATTAGGAATCTTTGAATTAAGTTACTTACGGTTTATTCTTTGTATTAATTGTTTTGCTGACTCACAGATGGCATGGCTGGTTCATCCATATTATCAAAAACGCTAATTATGAGTTGGTCCTTAATTAGATTAATGAATAGTCTTAGAGATAGACGCTCTTGCGGCGACACGGCCATTCTGATCGGCGGTGCGCGCCCTGCACCTGCCGTCACTCTCAGTATGTGGAGTTTTGTTATCTGAAATAATGGAGATAAATTTTGTCGGCAGATTAATGTTGTTTTTATTATCCTACAATGTTTATTGAATTGTAGGATTTGGTAAAAGAAAGTTTCAGTCAACATGGAAAGCTTGTAAATTATCCAACATTTATTGAGTTTATTAATATTGTATGGTCAGCTAATGAAATAGAATAATGTTGCGTCATTTAATACAGCGACAGCAATATGAATTGAGTTTATTGACATTGAATGATCAGCTACTAGATGAGTAGGATATTGTCGCTTGAACCATCTAACAATATTCTTTGGTTAACATTCAAAAGCTGTGTTTGAGTTAGGTTTTTAGTTAACCTTGAAACATTGTAACAGATCAACTGTCTACTAGATGTCATTTTGTAGTTTGTATTTGGTAAGTTTGGTGTAAGTAGCATGTTTTTATTTGTTCATTCTCACGGGAAGGTAATGCTCTGTGATAGACACAAAGTCTTGGATTTGACAGGATTAAAGGATAGGATCAGGAACACCGCTCTGTGATAGACACAAAGTCTTTGATTTGACAGGATTAAGGATAAGGAGTTTAGGACCATTGCTCCGTGACAGGCACGAAGTCTTTGATTTGACAGGATGTAAGGAACCAGGCTCTAGGCGGTATGTACGCCGTGGACCCAGCAGGATAACATGAGAGTATTGTTTAATAGAAGCCTCCACGGCCACTAATAGTTTGTTATCATCATTATAAACAGCCTCCACGACTCTTTACAGATTGTTTGTCATTTGGTGTGTTCATTATCAGTGGCCTCCACGGCTCCTGATAGTATTAGTGTGATTTGTTGTATTACTCATTAAGCTAGTTGTTTCCTCCACGGATAGCAATAGCTTGATGTTTCTGTTATTGTTTTTAACTTTATTAGTTGTAGTTAGGAGTACTAATACTTTGCTATTATTATTGTAGATGAGCAACTGGCAGGATTGCGAAAACATAAAAATAATGAAAATTGAACATGAGACTCATCACACATAAGCATCATGTAGGTAGGTTGATTTGGCTATTGTATTCAGCCTTTGATGTAACACTATGTAGAGATCAGTGGTAAAGTGTAGGAAGTAGTTTGAAAACTCCTCACCTTTTATACTAGCTTATGGTGAGTGGACACTCGAAACAGTCATCCCTGGTTGGCACTCCTCGTGCTGTTCCTCATTTGATAGCTGGCGACACGGTCATCTATTCACCAGGCTGCAGTCCACATTTTTAAGTGAACTTGCTCTACTATCATTTGCTGAGGTAGCAGTCAACAGTTGGAATGTTGGCACTTTCTTTATAGTTGCTCTTTAATTTTGTTTCATTTTCTTTGATAGTTGGTTATCATTTCCTTCTTCTATGAAGAAAATTGCCTGGAACTTAGATTAAGTTAATTAAACGATGTGAAAGTTAAACTGATCAGAACTGGTTTAAAAACTCTATTATTTGTGTAAGTGCACTGACAAAACATTCACATTTTAACTAATTGAAAGCTTTGCTTTCAGTTCATTTATTGCACTAAGATTTCATCGTCACAACTCGTTGAACTGAAATTTGTTTGGCACTTCATTACTTGTCTTGTTTTACAAATCAGTTTCATGGCGAAGTGTAAGGTGTAGTATGAATTATGAAACATATTGTCAAATACAAATGCTTTCATGTTTGCATAATTGGTTTGAAAAGCCCTAAATGCAACCAATAGACACCAATAAGAATGTTAGTGTCAAATTAATGTGACTAATTTCTAATAAGAATATTCTGTATTCAATGTTTCTAGTCACTACAATCATCAAATACCATGAGTATTCTAATAAAATTTGTTGCCCAGTTAATTAATTCATTTCTTCTAATGTTTACACAAAATCAAGTAACTAATCTTTGTAACCAAAAATGTTTCTTAGAGAATTTTCCTCGTTACTGTGAATAAAAAGTCAGTAACAATGTCTTTTGCTATTACTTAATTAATTCATTAAATTCATGAAGTGTAGATGCAAGTAACTAAATAGTTTAATCTGATCAATAAGTTATGTTTCATCATCCGACTGCCTTTTCCCAAACTTCGTTGAGGTCGGCTTCCAGTCTAACCGGATGCAGCTGATAATCAGTATTTTACATTAAGCGACTGCCTATCTGACTTGTTTATGGCACATAATGATTCTTATTAAAATAATAGCTTTAATAAGCTCAATAAGCGCAATGCATGAGCATAAATGGAGTGATTGAAATTGTGTTTTTATTTCACTCCCTTAGGTGTTGTAGTAGATAGTTAAAGGTGGCATTGACATAGCCAGTGTGTGATGTGATTAGTTAAATTGTTGTTAACTGTAGATATGTTCAACATTAACAACACATTAAAATTAATAAAACAAAATACTTCCCGGGATTGATGATCCTTCAGCAGGTTTATTTATTGATGTGCTTTCTCGGTGTCCAATCTTTGATTCTTTTGCTGCTTCGGTCATTCTGTGCTGTAGATGTTGGGCATTCTGAGTGCCTTATGAAGTTGTCCGTCACATCCAACTTCACTGTTTATTTAGTTTACCCATGTAAACTGCGTTTTTATAATGTGTTAGTTTATGGTCTGACTGGGTCATGTGTGTTCGAATGATGGCAGGTAAATGTCTTTGATCCTTATTTTTGATTCGGCAGGCGGAGCGCACAAACGCTATGACATTCTCTGCATCATTTCCATCATCTGCATAAGGAATTGTGGGTTGTATTCCGTCCATCCGCATTCCTTGATCAGGGTATGTATGCGGTCTTGATTGATTTATGGCTTCCATTGTTGTATTGGAGACCAGTCCAGGCTCCTGACGCCGAATGTTGGCTGGTTCCAGTTGCTCAGGTGGTAAACGAGCTGATGAGGAAGTGGCTTGAGTAGAAATCTCTTTCGAATCCCACTTCTGATGACGGAGAAACAGGCTCCGTTCTGTTTTTAAAAAGCGTGACGTCAGCATAGCTGACGTCACTGACACTATCTTCATGGTGATCACTCATCTTCAATCTTTCAAGTAAAACACCACAAGTATACTGTATGCCTCGTTTATTCAAACCGACAGCGTAACGACTTATTTACATAGATCCGTACAGTACGGCGGCTCAAGCAAGACTGCCTTAGCGCGACTCGCGAGCAATCGCAACGTCCCCGACATGGGGGCGTGGCGGGCGGGAAATGGGCAAGCCCTTTCCCCGCGGGATCAACACAGTGCCCGTAAAGACGGGCACCTCAATTTGGTAGCCATATAGGCAATGGAAGTTGGCGAGTGCGTGTAAAAAGCGCAACTCGCCTGTGTGTGGTTGATATTTTGTCCGGTAGGAGGCGCCAGCGGCGCCGGCGCTGTGCGCTTAGGCACGGCGAAACGTTACCGTACCGAGCGCCGCTTGCTTCACGCCGCCTCGGCGGCCTGTCATCGCCAGGTGAGACCTCCGGTTGCCCGGGGGAGGCCTAGCAGATGCAGGCCAGCCGGAGGCGGCTCTGATGGCGCATCCTACCGCTAAGGCGTTGACCCCCGTCCGTTGCGCTCTCAGAGCTAGCCGATTGCGTTCCAGACTAAGGGGTCGTAGTGTATGGGTTAGAGCGGCATTGTATTGTGTAACGCCGCTCTTGTAAGCGAATGAATAGCGAGCCCGCGCCGCACATTCATCGCGTGAGTTTGGATGCATGTGGAGTAATGAATGCATGTTCGATGCGCGTCATGCCTATATTAACCTAGACCACGACGCGCTTCGAGTGTGTGTGATGAGTGTGGAGTCTTATTGGGTGGGTAGGTCGCGTGTAGACTGGGGCGGCCTACCCGGGCGAGTCAAGTCCGGTGATGACGACGGCTATGTCACATCCGCAGGCACCAGGTCGCACATGTGGCGACAAGGGCAGGAAGCGGGCGCTCCTGCGGTTGGCGAGGTGCCGCGGACGTGACATGCCATCGTGAGTCGGCGGTCGCAGGTGCTCCCTCGGTGCAATACCTGGGGCAACCGTGCGACGCTGGCTTCCGTCGATCCGGGTAATCCTACAGTCCTAGAGGAGGAGGCGGAGAGGGGCGGCCTTGTTCTTAAGGCCGCGGCAATCCAGTGTTACTCGACGGCTAGCCCTGGTAGAGCTGTAATAGCTGGGCAAGCCCGTCGAGTATGACGAGGTCTGCGTCCTGGCCCTGCCTTATGGCCCTGATGAGGTCTAGTAATAGCCTAATAGCGCAGGCGGTGAACTCCGTTGAGGGAGGGAATGTGCGCTGTTGCGCTGGGGCGCCGGCTAGCGGCTGGAGTGTGCTAGGTGCCGCTACTGAGTGAGCGGCGACCGTAGCCGAGTCTGTGGGTGGGGCGGGTTTCCCTGCCCTCTTCCCCTTATTCTTGCCGGCGCCTGTGGCGGCGTCGGTGGATGAAGTGGCGGCCGTAATGGCAGCGGTGGTCACAGGCGCCTGGGTCGACGCCTGCGCTGGTACAGGGCCGGGGTCCTGTCTGGATTGCGCCGCCGGGGGGTGGGGTTTTTTCCCCCTCCTATTCTTCCCCCCGCGCGGTCTCTTCTTTCTCCGCCTCTTGGCGGGAGCGTCTGAGTGGTCATTTGAGGGCCCGTTCGCTGTCGCCATCAGCGACGTACTGGGGGCCTCATGGGCCTCTACTTGGGCGGCAGCAGCCGTCGTTTCTCGGCGCTGCCGAGTGATGGCGACAGTGCCCGCTCGTTTGTTCCGGAGTTCCCTCCGGAATACTGGGCACCCGCTGCTGTTGGCCGGATGGTCACCCGCGCAATTGACGCAGGTGGCCTTCTCGGCCTTTGGACGTGGGCAGTCTCGGGCGGCGTGGCTTTCCCCGCAGCGCACGCATGCGAGCGGGCGGTGGCACCGGTGCGAGCTGTGTCGAAACAGCTGGCACCGGTGGCACTGGGCGGGCCCTTGCTTGCTCCGCCAGGCATCCACACGAACACCACGCATGCATAGCAGCTCCGTGGTGTCGTAAATTGTCCGGAAATCGGTTTGCCTTTTGAGGACGGCATGGAAAAGGCAGCCGGGGCGTCCGCCGCGCGCCTTGATGTTGCGGACGTACTCCGGCTCGTAACCAAGCGTCCTCAACTCCTCTAAGATCTCTTCTGGGTCCGTGTCCGCTGGCAGTCCCCGGATAGCCACCTTGACGCTGCGCTCCGCTGGTAGTGAGTAGGAAAACCAGCTTAGGCCCTCCGATTTTTCCAGGTCGGTGAGGTACCGCTGGATCACCCTGAACTCGTCCTCAGTTTCAGGCAGGAACCTAATCCCACCCTGATAAGGACGTGCGTTCGGTGGGTGACCCAGGATGGTCCTCACTGCCCTAAAATGGAAGGCCCAGTTGGGCATCCTCTCCACCACCAACGGAGGGTAGCGGGGCTTGTCCCTGGGCTTGGCCTTGGCAGCTGCGGCTGCACTCGTGCCTTGCGCTGGGGCTGCGGCGGCGGGTGGCGTCACATTGCGTGAGGCGTCTTGTCCGGTGGGCGGGCGGCGAGTCGCCTCGGCGAACGTCGGCGACCCGGCTCCGGCTCGACCACGCGGTTCACGCTGTGGGAGCGGGGAGTCGGGGCAGACGCGCTTCGCCTCTTCGGCGGCCTCGTCGTCCGAGCTGCGTGGTCGGCGCTGGGCGCGAGTATCGCGCTCAAGCGCCGATTCGTTAGGCGTCACTTTAATAGAGGTAGGGGCACCTACCTCATAGTCCTCTTCGTCCATGTCGCTCTGCTCCACGTCGCTGCACTCACTTGAGTAGCAGGGCGACATGGGCGCGGGCGCGGGCGAGTCCTGGGCTGCGCTGCGGGGCGGGGGCGGCGACATCAATCCCTGCACAGACGACGCTGCGGCGGCTGAGCCTGCCAGCAAGCGGGGTGGTGCGGATGATGTGGCGCGCTCGGCGCTGTGCGCAGCGGCGGCGGCGGCCGGCCGTGCGTGTGTGAGCACACTCGCGGCAGGGCGCGACACGACGGGCGCGGCCTGGGTGACGGCGGTGGCGGTTGGTGGGCGCGTGTTGCGCGGGCTTGCGGCGCGAGGCGCGTGCGTCGCGGTCGCCCGGTCCTCCTGCGCATAGGCGCGTAGGGGGGGGGCGACGGCGCGAGCAGCGGGCGCGCTGCTGCTGGGCCCGGGACGATTCGGGGCCAGGGTGGGCGGGTGGCGGAACGCCGGTGGCCGGACCGGAGTGGTCGGGGCATGCACCGGCGACGGCGTTTTAGTGGTGGCGCTGCGACGTGGCGTCGGCGCAGGAGGTGAGGCCTCAAGGGCCCTCCTTCGCTGCGCTTCCTGCAGGGCGGCGATGGCGTCTCTGTAGGAGTCGTCCAAGGTACGCTCCTTCTTGGGGTTCGGTGGTGGCGGCATCTTTTTAGGCGGCATCTTGTGGGTGTGGCTTCTCCGCAACCGGTACGGTGCAGCAGCACCGGGCAGCACGGGCAGCACCCGCTGGCTACCCACGGAGCTAGGTGACCATGGGTATCCAGCCGGTGCCTGCCTGAATCAAAAACTTTGCGAAGAAAATTTTTTTTCCGGTTCGGACGGTGAACCGAAAAGTTTTAATACGCGACTACCCTCAACCAACTTAACTAAAGTTGGGAGGTCGGCCAATCACAGCCCGCGCCAGAGGTGGCGCAGGGGGCTTCGGTGGCGGCCAGCGGAGGCCTGCACACGTCGAACTGCGACTGGTCGATACCGAACGGTTGTAGATCGCGCACTAAAAACTTTCCAGCTCGGGTGAAGCCACAAGCCGATCCGACTGCCTTAGCGCGCTCTGTGCGGCCGTATTTATAACGTGGCAAGCACGTGTACATAATTTTAGGTTAAGTATTGCATTATTTGAATCACAAGATTTTTACATTACAATAATCAAACAATTATTAATTCATGGCTTGTGAACTAGTTTTGACTTAATCAAATTATTAAACTCATTTATTAATTATTGTTGTTGCGCCGATATGTATTATTAGGTACCCAAGTGTTTAAATTGTGTACTATATTCCACAGTTATTCTGTGAACAGCGTTGTGGCCTACAATATTGTTCAAATGTTATGTGTATCTCTTTTTGAATGCTATATACTGTAGCTATTTGCTGTTCCTTTTGAATAAAATAAAATAAAAATCGTTAGTCATAAATCCTAACACTCGTGACTTAAAGACCATTTCGCTATTCAAAAACCGAGTGAAAGAGACCTTTCCTCTTAAATCTGATTTATATATGTATTTATATTTGTTTATATATCTTAGCATTATGTATTTACATTTAGTTATATGTGTATTTATATTTAGGTAATAGTATAGATTAAGTTAGGTTAGGCACATAAACATATTTTTCTTTTCATTCTCTCACACACTATCGTCTACATTTCTTTTTCATTTTTCCTTTCGCAGGTCTGCTGGCAGAAATTTCGTATGAAATAAGCAGTACCTTTGTACTCAAATGTTTTATGTTTTTTTTCCTGTGTTCTCTACTGTGTGTACATAAATAGTAAAATAAATAAATAAATAAATAAATCCTTTCTGAAACGTAATCATTATTTAAACTGGAAGTTTCATTATATAAGGATAATTTTAGAAAGCAAGATAAACGCAAAATGAAAGGCTTTACTCTACAAGTAAAGTATTTCTGAAACTGGAAAGAGCAATGCCTTTAGCAAGGGTGTTTATTCACATTACCGGAGTGGCTACTAAATTCGCGATTTCATAACCGAATCAAATTGTTTGCAAAATATGTAGTTAATGCCCTTCGGTGATGGTCTTTTTATTTTATTTATGAGTAAATAAGTGTAAACACTAATTTATAATAATTATATCAAATATATATATTTATATCTGCTACATTCAAGCAGCCCAAAGCCTAGCAAATTAAAGATCGTAATTTATATCTTCCGATTTCTAGTAATTAGATGAAGTGAATCGAGGTCGGTTGCAAATTCTTATGACTCGAATATTTGAATACACTATATATCACTTTTATCACTAGCAGAGATGAATTTATATTCTGGTGAAATATTACAAAATTATATAAATAATATTTGGCATTCACATCCAAGTATTTATTTATTTTAACTGAAGGTTCGAATTCATATTTAAACATTGATAATGCCGGGAGCAATTAACATTGAATAAATTAATCATGTGATCAATCGTCCCTGTGATCAGTGATTATGTATCTATCTGAGAGATGTATTTTATCTTGTGAAATGTCAAGGATATTTTATAATAATATGCTTTGTTCGTGTGTTTTAAAATGATGACGTCATAATTATACATTTTAATTTTAAAATAAAACAAGTGATCCCAAAAAAATATTCAAGCATGATTTGTAAAAGTAATTTACAATTTAGATTAATATGCAAAAATTAAACACATAGTTTGTCCTAATACGAGTCTTTTTTTAATATATATTTTTTAATTAATTGGCAAATACAAACCTACCTCATCAACATTTTAAATGAACAGTTTTACAGGGTCAACGCCCTTGTGAAAAGCATAGCTTTTTCCTCAAAGAACTAAAGATGCCACGACGTGAAGAGGAGTATTGTTTGGCCTTCTGATTACTGACGTCTATAAATAACTTAATGAGAACTATGGAACTAAATCAAGCAGATGATGATTTATGGATTTTAAGATATTAATTCTGTAATCATCCACCAACCCGGTCTAGGCCCGCGTAGTGGATAACGGCCCATCCCGTCTCACTGAGGGTGTTACCACACCAATCGATCGATCGTAGATCGATGCCATCGATCGATGGTAGAATAGATTAGTCGACGTCGATCGATAGTTTCTACTAGGTAAACCTATCGATTGATTGTCGACTAATCAATCGATGGCATCGATCGACGATCGATCGATTGTTGTGGTTCCTGAGAGACGGCCTGTATCCCAGCAGTAGGAACTTCATAGGCCAAACATAAATAAACTAATAAGCGACATGTTTATTCAAAACAATAATCAGATGTGAAAACTGATCACATGCATGGACCATTTCGCTGTCACATCCGCATTATAAAGCTCGTTTCATGGCCGCACACGAAATCGCGTCGCCTTGTGTACGCACTCCGTAACAACTAGGATGCGTGGCACTTCCGGTAGAAATTCTCGCCAAAGCTTTAGTATAATTATTATTGTATAATATGATTGTATTATTATTCTTCGTAGTTCGTTCTTAGTAGCATAACAGATATGTAATAGACCCATTATGTGTGATTGCGTAAACGGTTAAATAATAATCGTAGTGATGCATATTTTATAGGAGCTTCCACGTACGAAGTCTGCGAATCGGAATATTTGTTTGTGAAACATAAATTAAGACATGTTATTATATACATAACTGGCGAAATGGAGGTGTACTATTAAGTACACCTCTGCATAACTCTTCGGCGATTACAGGCGTGATGTTATGTTATTATTATAATATTATTTTGAAAACCTTTCAAACTACTACACAGCCTATAATGTTCCCACTGCTGGGACACAAACCTCCTCTCTATGAGAGGGAGTGAGCTGTAATCCACCACGCGGGCCCAGTGCGGATTGGTAGATGTCACATGTCTTCGAATTGTTAGTTCTAGGACATGCCGGTTTCCTCACATGGTTTTCAATCACCGTTTTTCAGGGCAGCGGTGATGAAATACTTATGGCTTGTCCGTCGTGGATTTTGGCCCAGTTTTTTTGACACAGAGAAATTGTGTGTCAAAGCAGTAAGCTGACTAACCAGGCTTTGCCTTAACATTACTCAGTAAATGAAGATCGGTTTTGTTTACATCAAGTGTTAATTAATATTTTTCTGATATCGCGATGTTAACCAGCCAACGTCGTAGTCTATAACTCGTGAATTCTTATTTGACACTAATTTATTAAGAATTGACGCACTAGTGTTCTAATTAAATTACCCTTGAATTGTTTATTTGTGTGTTGATGTGATAATGTTTTATTTTGTTCGTAAAATTTTCCGATAGGGAGCTACGTAAATAATTATTTTAAATAGTGACTGGAACTAACCACAAAAATATGCACTGCATTTTTGTAGAGTTAAAAGCATGTTTGTGTTTTTTGGTATCCACCACCTTTAAAATTCTAGATACGTTATAAATAATGTCAATTTAAATCAAATTAATCACGCGAAAACGGTAGGTAGGCAAAGACGCCAA
This sequence comes from Cerastis leucographa, assembly GCA_963082945.1. Classification (NCBI taxonomy): domain Eukaryota; kingdom Metazoa; phylum Arthropoda; class Insecta; order Lepidoptera; family Noctuidae; genus Cerastis; species Cerastis leucographa. The sequence goes on along the minus strand of OY720356.1, from coordinate 10,964,274 downwards.
TTATTCTATGAGTCATATAACATCACAAAAACGATCGATATAGTAAGGATGTACTCGTATGACCTTGTACTGCATGATACTTTGACACGTGGTTGGTGCATTCTGATATTTATCTAATGGATGAGTGTTTAGTTGCCCTTTATTGCAAATGCTTAACACAATACGTAAATAAATAAAGGTTTTAAACTGTTAAATAATAACAGCCGCACGGGTCGATCTTCAAGGTTAAGCCGTGCTTGCCGAGGTTGGTCCGTGGATGGGTGACATAATTACATACCGAATTTCCTACGTGCCTCGGAAAGCACGTTAAGCCGTAGCTGTGTCATTTGTAGATATTTGACAGTCGTTACGAGTAGGTATTCATTATCCAAAAGTCTGACATCCAGTCTTACCAAGGTGTATCGTATTAATTACCCAGTTTATTTACTGGGTTGTGGAGGTCAGATAGGCAGTCGCTTCATGTAAAGTAAGTCATCTGCATCCGATTAGACTGGAAGCCGACCCCAAGATAGTTTGGGAAAAGGCTAGGCTCCTTTCATGAATTATATAGTTTTCGATAAACGTAATAGTTTTAGAGATAGTACTTTCAGTTAAAACTACATAAATACATGTGAAACAGCAATTTCAACTTAACATATTTATGTTAATATTACTCTGCAATCAATAATATTAATCTGTCACAGTTACATATCAATCGAACTCCTAGACACTGCATGTTTACCTACACTCGTGCCGCAAAGTGACGTAAACGTCAAATCACTTTTCACCTCGAAAAGTCAAACGGTGTGACTTTACAAGGCGTATTAAACAATTAAGACATGCAAATGGTGTTATATTCAAATCATAATGATTAAAATGAAGTAGCTAGTTCCGGCACTAAGCCGTTTGATATTTAACAGTACATACATACATATCTAAATTACATCCGGAAACGACAAAACTTTTTATTTATTTATTACTAGCTGTGCCCCCGACTTCGTCCGCGTGGAATTTAAGAAGTTGATCCTTATTACATCAGCTAGATAACTAGCTAGCAGCAGCTAGCTAGCAGCTAGAAGGCAGGCAGTGAAAGTCCCGTCAAAATCGGTCCAGCCATTCCAGAGATTAGCCGTAACAGACAGACACACATACAAAAATTTGAAAAAAAATGGTATATGCACCGTATATACATTCATATTCATGTAGTAAAAATCGGTTATTTTAATATTACAAACAGACACTTCAATTTATTTATTTGTTTATTTATTATTGATAAACATGACAGCCTCGTTGGTCTAGAATTACTGGGTTCGATACCCAGGTCAGGCGAATTTTGTTTTTATCGGATTTTTCCGGTTTGCATGGTTCAAGGCAAAAGCTGGTGAAATGTGCCTACACCTGTGAATACCAAGCGTGCGTACATACCGGTATCCAGGAACGGTATGTACCAGTGTTGTACTTGATGACCATTTATGTAAGAGCTCTTCACAAAAGTTTATTGCTTTCTGAGAGAAGTCCCGTTATGTTTGTTTTGAGTTTTAAGTCGTCGTACAATATTTCTAAAGAACTTATGTTGAAAGGTGAAAGGACTTTGAAAAGGATGGTTTTAGATAGATAGTAAAACATCTTCCGCTTTTCTCCTTGTTTACCTTCTCTTTACCTCGTTAGTGTTGTGGCCGCAAGCGCGATTACTGGGCTTGACGTCCTGGGTTCAATTCCCAGATCGGGCACAGTGTTATTAGATAAGATAAGATAAGATAAGATATTTATTTGTACATAAGAAAAAAAAAAAAACATTGAATTTATCCATCAAAATTTTTTCAGTAGCTGCCACGGAGTCTGGATTTGGGCCTGGTTGATGGCAATAGGCTCGCCCCCTATAACATGGGACTAAAAAAACATAACTAGCAAAATATGGGTGTACTATTAGGTACACAGGCGTAAATAGGCGTAATGTTATTTATGTGTTACATGGGACTTAAACATAAATGGCGAAATTTGGGTGTGCTGTTAGGTACACCTCTGCCTAACTCTTCGGGGATTGCAGGGGAGATGTTCATCATCATCAGCCTATAATGTTCCCACTGCTGGGACACAGGCCTCCTCTTATATGAGAGGGAGTGGGCTATAATCCACCACGCGGGCCCAGTGCGGGTTGGTAGATGTCACATGTCTTCGAATTTTTGGTTCTAGGACATGCCGGTTTCCTCACGGTGTTTTCCATCACCGTTTTTGAGAGCAGCAATGATAAAATAAAGTACACAAAGTAATGCGCCTGCTTGGGTTCGAACCCACGGCTCACTGCTCGTAAGTCGGAGGGAGATGTTATGTTATCCCAATTCCCGACTTTTTGTTGACACAGACATGAGTAAGACATCATCATCATCCTCAGAGTCTTATCCTAATTGATTTGAGGTCGTCCCAGAATGTCTTCTTCCTCCATACTCCTGCATTACTCGTCATCTCAGCAGTCACCACCTTTCTAGCCATATCATCCTTCACACAGTCCATCCATCGCTTCTTTGTTCTTTTGTGTATGGCATCTCGTAGTTCAACCTAGGTTGTCGTCTGCTTAAACGGACTATCCTGCCCTATCTATGACCCTGACAGCGTACTGAACTAATGTGCGAGGGCTCGTGACGGGCGGCCGCTGCGATCAGGGGTTTACGGTGCTTAATGGCATTGTCGAAGAAACGCTTCGAAAAACGTTTCATAAACTGAAGGACGGTAGGCATTCAAAGGTCTACGTGTAGACGGTCATTACGGACATAAAAAGGGGCTCCCATAATCGTTTCTTCGGTCTTCCTCTACTCTTATAGTCATCCACACTCATGTAGGTAGCCCTCATTTTCCTGACAGTCAGTTAGACGGAAACCCGTGCATGTATTCTTAACTAGATTGACCTAGGATAAATGTTAGGAAGTGGCCGTTTATCTGCCGTTTTCCTCTTGACGGATAGGATAAAGTGTCAATAGTTTTGCTGGATGTGACTATTGACACGTTAATAAACTAAAACATGATATAAGGGTACTTAGTTAGGGAATGCTTTAGGTTGTTGTTTTAAGGTCGAGAAACGCTGAAAAAAAAATTGCGACAAGCGTGTGTGGGATTCAAAAGTGCCCCATTTTGTGTGTAGCTGCTATATTAAATCACGCCTTTTTCCTGTGGAGATATGCAAAAGCCACAGAACGCCGGCTTTTACGATCCTTACACAACAACGTTCATACATCCAGCACGCGTATAGCATGACCAGTGTAGAAATAAGTTTCGTCTAAGGAAGAATCGACATAATCACAGATAGACATTGAAAATGTGTCAGTTTGTCGATTCTTCCGTCAACTTAGTTCATTTCTACGGCGGCAGCGGCGGTCATGCTACGCGTGCAGAACTGCAGATGTATGAAGGTTGTTGAGACGAAAGGAGTGCCTGGTCATAATACGCAAGCCGGTTTCTATTACTACGCACCTGACCTATCTGAAGAACCAAGCACATTTATTTTAAAAACTTATTTCCCTATCTCTTAAATTCTTCTCCTCCATTTCACTTCCTACCTTCAATCCCAAACAAGTTTCTAAAAACTATCTTATAAAAACTGTGCTATGTTGCATTGCATAATATTTCTTTTCCGTCTGTGAGGCTGATACGAACGTTTTTTTTTTTATTAATACTTATGGATGGATGTTTGTTACTCTTTCTAGGAAAAACTACTAAATGGATTTGAATCAAATTGGCACAGGGATAGATAATAGTCTGGAATAGCACATAAGATACTTTTTATCCCGGTAGCGTGATCCCGCGGGACAATTACCGAAAAAACGCGGCCGACACCGTGGGCAGAAGCTAATAATATATATTTTCAAAAGGAAAATAAGGCAAAACATCGATATAGTTGGAATGGAATGGGGGAGGCCTTTGCCCAGCAGTGGGACAAGACAGGCGAAATATTTTTTTTATTTTTTTATAAAATAAATATTAAAAAAAAGTTTCACAGACAGATCCGTGTTCCATACATCATTGTAATTTTGGTACGTTCGAGTCTTGACGCGTCAGCCGCGCCCAAGGCGAGAGGGGTTACAGCTCACGAATATTAAGTCGGATAGAAATGTACTTACATAAGAACATCTTTGAGTATGGATTACGAGACGAAGTTTTGATACGTGGCGATAAACGTTTGTGTGTTATTGTTATTTACCATAACATGATTGCAGAGGTGCAACTATTGGGCTACGGGTTGTTCGAAAGAGATACCGCGGCCCTGGAACACAAAGGGCTAAGAAGGAACATGGGTGGGTTTTAGTCAGTCAAGTCTGACACTCCCTCCCGCTCCGCCCAGAGCGGGAGAAGTTATTTGATGATTTCCCATCCGCAAAAAAAAAAAAGAGGCCAATAGTTGCACTATTGGACGGACTGGATGTCTAATAGTCCCATTTAATAGAGAGTGTTTGTTATTTATGTGGCAAAATACGTGGCTATGGTATGGCTTTACTTTTGATGAACCGCATTAAATTGCGTTGCATGAAGCAAGCTATAATCAAATCACGGATACAGTCGTAACATACAGAATTCTATACTTGTCCCTGTATTCTTTCTTTTTTTTGTCTGGCTGGTACTTACACTATTATTAGCGAGACTCCTAAACTGCCACGATGCTTTTATTTTTTCTTTTAATGCTATTATTTTTGCTACTATTAAGATGAAAGCGACAGGGTAGCCCGAAAATTTAAAACTTTTCTAAGTTTTTTTTTACAATTTGCAGGTCATTGCCCGGCTGCATGTTGAATAAAATTAGATTCGCGACTCCTGGCTCTTCCACCTTAAGTAAATAATTTACCTACATATACTTAACGCCTGTCTGTTTGCGCAAGAATAAACGGTTTTTCTTACATTACGTTATTTCTTTTAATCTAGCTTGTCTTATTAATACTCCAAGCAAACAACAACAGTTCAAAACGTCCTAATATAATCTCGTCACCTGTCAAGGTGTTTTTATTAGTGAACACTTAGTCACAAGTAGCGTTACTTCCTCTACAATGTTTATGACTTGTTCTTAGTGTAGTACATGGCCATAACATTATTGATCATCGGTAACTAAGAGGTTATCGTTTTATTATATTGTGAGTGAAGTAAGTCATTGTTTACTTCTCGTTTAACCATAAATTTTCCGATGACACTTGTCAATAAATATAACTCTGTTGAAGATTATTCTCGGAGAAATAAATTTATCATTGATAGCTTATGAATATGTTTTTCTTTCTGGTTAATAAACCAGAAAAAAAAAAACATATTGATAAGTTATACGAGTATAACAATACTCGTTGAGTATTACATACCATTCAAAGGGACTTCAGTGACATTCAAGTTTACGAAACGTTAAACCGCTGTTAACAGTCTTAGTAAGTAAGTAAGTTTTCTTGATCAAAATAATAATTTTCTGTATTAGAGCTATAACCATGTAAGGTAAGTTCGAAAGTGGGTAAACCATATTGAAAGAAACTTGTCAATTCAATATTCATGCCTTTTCGATACAATCGATTTATAATGCCAAGCGCCTGAAGTCGAATAGTTCAAAAAATAAATGACAGATGGCACTACCTGTCGCTATTTTAAAAGTATTTTGCGTTGCGAATCTTGCTATAATTTGCATTTGGGACTAGTCATTAGAAATCTAACAATTACATTCAAAAAGGAAAATAAGGACTTGTCAACTTTGCCAAATTGACCACTTTTCTCTCCTACGGAAATTCTAAAAACGTGAAGAATAACAGTTGTAATAGGTAATAAGTTATGGTATCTTCCTTAACTAGTTAGATTATTAAACAATGGTCGTTATTTATATAAAACAACAAGATTTTTAAAATTAAATAAATAAAAATTTTACAGACGATTCAAGTGTTTAAACTATAATTAAGTATTATTATTTAAATCCAAACAATACAATTGTTTTCAAACGAAGACAAGAAAAAAACTTCTCGTTAAGTATGATTAAACCGAACTTTATAAGGTTTTTCGAAATACCACACCTATTATATCTACATATAAACCCAATATATTTTTCCTATTGCCTGACATAAAACATAAAGTACTACGTGTTACGCTCCTCATACAACGAACGTCAGTCAAGGCCCTTTCAATGGGCCGCTGACGACTGCTACGCACCTGACCTTTACGAAGGATGCCACTGATAAGGTCGTTGTACTTCCTTCTAGGATCTCCCCGCTTAATACATTGACTCACATTAGTGTTAAATCCGTTTTACTAAGCACCTTTCACTAATTTCCACACAACAGAGTGGAAGGAAGTTCTTAGTAGCAGCTCCGAGTGTTTGAATTTGTGATCGTATTAGCAATGGGCTCGTTCCGTATGTAAGATTTGTTCAAACTGGGGCAAATTCTGTGAGCCGATTGTGTCTACTAAATAGTATGACGGCGGCGTTTAAAATGGCCCTAAGAGTCGCATGAATTCCTAATAATTAAAACAAATGCGCGTCGTCGAACCCCGTATCTCGCGAAGAATTTGCCATACTTTGATCAGAGGTGATAAAAAAAAGGACAGAAAGATGCGACAGAACGAGAAGGAAAGAAAGGAGAAGTAAAATGGACACACGGAAATATAAGTCCTACTAAGGTATGATCAAAGGTTCGATATGACTGTCTAATTCTACGAGAAACAAAGTTTTGAACTCACAATAGAGCAATTGAAAGTGGAATAGTGATTAAACATAGTACCAACGCTCGCACTTGACCGCCATTGCTCATAATCATTGTTCTCAGCGTATTCATTGCAATCAACAGACATTAAACTATCATACATTCGATCAGATAGAGATTCAAATACAAACTGGTTACTACCGGTTTCAAATGTGAAGGCACTGCTATTATTATAATTTGACTTAATTATTGTTTTGAGTATCAGTTTCTAAGAAGCTTATTAAGTCTAGCAACAAGACCAATTGGGAAATTAGAACAATTTTATGCGATACACCTCTATTATTAAGTATTTTGAAAATGGGTTTGATTTCTGATTATTTCTAGTTGTTCTTATTAAATACATTATTATTTCTAACCACGTGTCCTAGCTAGAGGGATTGGTCGCGCAAATACGACGTGATCGCCACGATCATTATGCAATTCAATTGGTCGGAATACAAGAAGGTGTCCTCTGTTGGCAGGACCAAGCGTCAGATTCACCAAAAAATAATTAATGTGGTGATTGCGTGTTAGCGTTAGCGGTGATCGCTTTAGTTAATACTAATGCCTATGAGTAATTGTTCTGTGTCTAGGGCTAAACTCAACCTGTTTAACAAACGACGATCGCTTGAGGGTAATATTGCAATTATCACGACGGACAGACAAATTGTAAAACAGATTATTATAAATAATCTGCGCTTGCTGCCAGTAAATGGTTTGTAGCGTACTACAATGGCCTTTAATAAACAAGATCATTCTGGCTCTTTCCATAGCCATTGTCATTTATCGCGTCTTGTGCTCAATCTAGAATCTAAACCTTCACAATGTGGGTTGGTACTTTTTGACAAACTTTCCACCCGGTGACTTTTTCTGTATAAAAAATGACGAAATTAAATTATTAAAAACTTTCATCTTCCTTATTCCCTTGCTATTTCCCTTTAGGAGATGAATATTAATTAAATATTCGTTATTGACCGACATTCGTTGTTTACGGGACTCATGCCTAAAACATGCTTCTATACCCTCTGGGTCTAGTCTGGTGGCTATGCGCTGTCTCTGTCAGTTATTTTCATTAAATGGAATACAAAAAACGACGCAAAACAGGTAACAGTTTTCTTTGTCTTGTTTACATAGAAATATAAAACTCTTCATACACACCTCCTCTCACTCAGTTATAATATCGCTTAGCAGCTCTATCCTCCGCATTCCGCTCAAGATTGGCTAATTACGCCAACAACAAACCAGTTTACGACTATCTAATAGAAAAAATGTCACAAGTTATCTGTCACGAAGGAGAAATCAGGCTAGTAATTAGCACCGACTTGGTGCATACAAGTTTGATACATAGGCAAGCTAGGTAGGGCTGTCAATCGGCCATGTTGAATTTTCGAAGCTAAGGACCTAAAAGTCAGACTTCGGAAATAGTTAGACATCGAAAATTTTTGGTTGGTCTACCCCGAACGACCCTTTTTTTTACGGATGGAAATCGTCAAATGACTCCTTCCGCTCTGAGCGGAGCGTAGATTGTCAGACTTGTAATGACTAAACCCATCCATGTTCCTTCTTAGCCCTTTGTGTTCCAGGGCCATGGTATCTCTTTCGAACAGTCCCGCAGCCTGACCTCTTCCAATTTGCTGAAATCTCCTTGAGACGCGCGTGGAACACGAACGCGCCGTCGACACGGCCTGTCGTCATAAGACGGACGGACGGTGAGCTAGCCTATTACTCACCGTCCACAGGCCCGCGCCTACGGTAGCTGGGGGCCACTGGGTGGCCCCCGGAGCCCGGGGCGTCTCCCGCGGCTACTGGGGCGTGAGGCTCTCTCCCTCTCACGTGCCACCACCTCCTTTGCTAGTACGAAGGAGATCTATAAACGTCGCCATCTCTTGCGTGCACTGATAGTTTAACAACTGCGTGCCATTGACAGAAATAATGATTCATGATTTGATTATGACAAAGTACGTGGTAAGTAACTTTACAGATTTAGATAGATAGCTAAGGGCATAGTATATGTACCGACAATATAATAGAATTTAGCAGCACTATGGGAATTTTCCAGTACATTTAGTTACTTAAAAACGTATATTGTTCAAAGTGGAATAATTAAATAGAGACAGGTGGTATTTAACAAGTGATAGTGCTAGCTAACAAGGCAAGGGAGTGTCCATCATACTAATTTGGAAAGTGCCATTAGTGAAAACTGCCATAAGTGGCTTTCCTTTTCAGCCAATGTGTTTGGCAAGAGCCGAGCTGAGCTGACCCACAAGATTTCTACACATCTTTGAAGCTGATTTTGGTGATTATTTTACAGCCTACAGCGAACTAATTTTCGCTCTAACTTTTATCAAATTAGGGGATAAAATTCTCCTCTAACTTTCTTAAATTCTGCCTTAGCGCTCCTTTTTCAGATATGGTAGCAATATTTTTGCAATCCCAGGGGCTCAGGCTTTGAGTTATTTATCATTAAATAAATGATAGTAGTGATAGTTTCTTTTGATTTAATTGCGCTACCTCTTTGGTAAAGTGGTTATGATTGCGACTGCTGAACGTGAGGTTCTGGGTTCGTAACCCAGGACGGGAAAAGTGTTATTGGGTTTTTCAATCATGAAGTTCTAGTAGCAGCCACTGAGTCTGGACTTGAGCCCGGTTAATGGCAAGAGGCAGCCCAGACTTACGAGCTAATAAGCCGTGGGTTCCACCAGGCAGGCGCATTACTTTGTGTAATTTATTTCATCACCGCTGCTCTCAAAAACGGAGAAGGAAAACATCGTGAGGAAACCGGCATATTCTAGAATTAAAAATTCGAAGACATGTGACATCTACTAACACGCACTGGGCCCGCGTGGTGGATTACAGCCCACTCCCTCTCATAGAGGGGAGGCCTGTGTCCCAGCAGTGGGAACATTATAGGCTGATGATAATGAATGGCAATAGGCTCGCCCCCTATTAAATGGGACTTAAACATTAACCGGCGAAATGTGCATTCACAAACATTTCACTAGTTAACATACATCATACATATATCTCTGCCTTCTGCTAAGTAATGTTAAATTATATGTTATGTTAAATTATCAAATTCAAAAGCTTTTTTAATGTGAAAACGCGCAGTGAGAACTTAAGGAAATTTAAATGAACATGACTTGTCAAACACCTTGGTAATGTTATGAATTCCGCTTGCAAAATATATTATGTTAAAAATTACTATTCCTCATTGCGTTTGTGCATAACATTTTTTCCTTCAGCAATCTGAAGTACTTACTTTATGTAAATTACTCCTATAATTGTTGCATTAAGCCAGTGGGCATTGGTATTATTAGGTATTTATTTCTTACTAGCTGCCAGTAGCTGTAGCCCGCGTTTGCTTGGAAATTTTGATGTGTTTTTCAGAGATCATACATACAGGGTTACGGGTAACTTAACGTAATCCTTGCAAGTCGTCATAGTAGGGTTAAAAGGGCAGCGAATGAGAGTTAACGAGAATCGAGCTGAGTGGCTAGCAATTGGAGTGGCCTTTATCCAGCAGTGGACTGCTGTAGGCTGATGGTGATGACGTCATGGATTCATGATGGTTGAATTATTATCATTAGCATAAGCATTTATTATTATGAAGACTAAAAGTAGCAAAGTTGCTCGAACAATAGAGCGGGCATTAACTGGAAATAGACTTACGAATACTATAATTATTTTTTTGTATGCATACCTAATCCACCACCCATTTATTAAACTACTGCGCAATTATGTAAAGTAAATAGTACCGGAAACATCATGCATTTTGTCATTTTTAAGCAACTCAACTAGAAATAAGTATTTTTTCTTGTATTTAAACTGTTTCCTAACAAAAGTTAGTGGGTCAAACAAGACTAGTTTACTAGTACATTAACTTGTTTAAGCTAGACCAGTCTGTGGACATAACAAGTCTTTTAGAACAATGCATGTCACACAACTCTTAGCTATGACTATATGCGTTTTGCGCAATATGTTATTCGACCAGCACGCGTAACATGACCACTGTAGAAAGGAGTTTTGTCTACGGAAAAATCAACATAATGACAGATACACAATGACAATCTGTCATTTTGTCGATTCTTCCGTCGACATAACCTGTTTCTACAGTGGTCATGCTACGCGTGCAGTGGTCATGCTACGCATGAAGTGGTCATGCTACGCATGCAATAGTCATGCTACGCGTGCAATAGTCATGCTACGCGTGCAGTGGTCTTGCTACGGGTGCAATGGTCATGCTACACGTTCTATGGTCATGCTACGCAGTGGTCTTTAACGACACTTTTCGTCATGTTATTGATGGACTTTGAAACTTACAGGTGAAAGCGTCAGGATAGCCTGCGAATTAGATATTTCCTAGGTTTTTTGCAATTCTGCAAATTGCAAAAAACTGCACCGTCAGCGTCTGGATGTATTTTGATGGCAATGTACTGTAATATACTAATAGGGACACCCCTGCCTAACCCATCGGGGATAACAGGCGTGATGTTATGTAAGCTAATATTTGCTAGCTTTTACCCTACATCGGAAAAATATTTTCCTTCACAAACATCAACTCTATTCTCCGCTCTCTATCCAACGGAAGGTATTAATTAGTATTAGAACCTGAAAATCACCTGTTTTTCTACCTATTATACTTCAATAGTTGGTGTATGGTCTTTATGTTGTCTAATAATAATCTGTTATACATGTCCAAATACGGTTTTCCCTAGTTCAAGAACAACGAATAAACAGTCATTTTTATCTTTATTATGATAGATAATGATATGAATGAGTTTGCCTCGAGATACAAAAGTACGAAGCATGCTCGCAAGTACGCACGGGAACCAATCATGCTATAAGAAACCAGTTTATGCGGATCTCCCGTTGTACGGAAAATCCATACTAAGCCAGGCCATGTTATACTGGAACTTATGGGTTGATGTGTTGCCGTGTGTACTTCTCGGTACCATAAACGAGGCAAATTCTTGAACAGAATATCTTAGCAAATACTTATTATGCCATGTTTAGTGAGGCGGCAAAGTTCATAGGCATGGGACGTTAAATATTATTTAGACAAATATATTGAATGCAAGTCTGGACTTTCCAATGTATTTTTACGTAATTATTCTACATGCTTCATAATCACTTATTCTAAAATAGAGCTTTTAAATGGGAAACTTTTATGTAGAGAATTTACCTCTAAAGGAACTCTTTGAAAATAACATTCGGCTTTTTTTTTTTAAACTGTGTCTTTACTTGCATAATTTACAAGTACGACAATCCAATTCAACACAATGTTCTATCCAGACCACTAAAATGCTGCCTTCGTTTTATTTAGTAGCAGTAGCACAAACGGTACTAAAATGTTGCACGTTTTGCTATAACAGGGACTAACATCGTGTGCTGCATACACCCACATTTACAATATAATAACGTGAAAACTTCACAAGTGATCGTTGCTGGAGCATGGCATACAACTTTGATAGATACAGAAAATTTCGACGGTCAAACGCGTGGAATTACTAGCAAAAGCGAATAATAACAACAAGAGAGTAAGGTAAGCTTATTTTTCTTTTTTTTAATTATGAAGATGTACATTGTCTCTCTGAAAAAAAAAAAAAATAGCTTAAATATCGTTGAAGGCCCCATTTGTAGACCATTTGACAAAAATAAAACTCAGAAGTGGGACCAAAAATGTAGAGCAATAACTTTGCGTAACTACGACAAATGGCCAGTTATTTCATTCGTTATAATACATCCATACATAAGATAACGCCTGGAATCCCCGAAGGGTTAGGCAGAGATGTACCTAATAAGTGGGTGTACCCCACATTTCGCCAGTTATGTTTAAGTAATAGGGTGCGAGCCTATTCCATGCCATCATCCGGGCACAAATACAGCGTCCGTGGCTGCTACTCAGAAATTCATGATAGAAAAACCCAGTAATATTTTTACCGACTTAGGATTGTTTTTTAATAACTTTGCCCCACACCAGGAATTTCTCCAGTATCGTGGGTGCTTTTACAAACATTTAAACTCACATACACAAACAGCCAGACCCGGAACAACAATCTGTAGGCCATACAAATATTTGATCCGTGCGGGGATCGAAACCGCGACATGCAGCACAGCAGTCGATCGCTCAACCACTGCGCCAACCGTGCCGTCAACCCAGGACCTCATGCTCAGCAATTAGCTTGCGATCAGTAGAACAAGGAGGCAGACAATAGATATAGAGGTAGAGGTAGTTCCTTATAATACTACTTACAGCATATGTAATTATGGATTCAATAAAAACACTAAAGCACCGTTAGCCCAATTACCATTCTCGTTTAGTTGAACTCCTGCACATAACATTACGTACTATGTTGACACCAAAACTAAAATGCTTGGGGTACTAGCGGTTGTCGATAAGAAGTCACTTTAATGGGTATTGCACCTGCAGATCTACCCGAGAATGGATGGATTGTGTAAAAAATGATATGAAGGAAAAAGGAGTAAATGATAGCATGACGAATGATAGAGGAGTATGGAGGAAAGAGACGTGTTGCGCCGACCCCAAATAAAATGGGACAAGGGCAGGAAGATGATGAGATCTACCCGAGAAAAAACTATGCACTTTCAGCAATCATCATCTATCCCCGCAAATACGAACGTATAATGATAAGATCTACTTAAACGTTGTTAAAACCGGTCATTATAGTGCCAATAAACAATGTTATATGTAGTTAAACAGTGTTTGTAGTATTTGTAACTCACTTAATGATCATACTTTATTAAAATGAAAAGCAAAATTAAAAAGTAGGAGTCCGAAAATAAAAATGTTTACCGCAATAAATTACTGTTTTACGGTTCCTAACCATCTGGTTTGGCAACAATATTAATTCCGATACTATAAAATGAACATAAAATACACAATAAACATCACAAACTCGAAACATAGCCTGTCGAACCAACGTCAATAGAAAAAACAAAATATCGTCTAGTGGTAGGGCCACAATGCTATCACTAAGTATGGTTTTAGCAATTGAAATAAGAGACCGTGCTTAGTTTACATTGAGCAATGGGGTAGGTCAGACATGCGAGTTGATTTAATTTGATTGAACACTAGGTATATACGACCAACATTGTTATGAGATCTATATGTTTATTAACATTGTTGGAGTGGCGTATATTTATTTATAATGGCACTTCATACATAAACAGGAATCTCAAACAGTTTTAAGCATAGGTAGTGAATTTGTCACTTAAAGTGCACATCATTTGCAGAATAATAAAAGGACAACTCAGATACCATCACAGAATTTAAGTTTTACAAAAAAACAGATAATTAAAAATGTGCTGCGTACACAAAGCTGATTGGAAATACGGAATTATTTAACAAGAAAAAAATGCATCTAAAATAAAAAAATAAAAAAACAAATAAACAAAAGCCTGAAAAAAGAAGAGAATGGAAGTGGATGCAAATAATTACACGGTATTGATTCATAATTATTCCCTTAATTGACTTGAATTTTAAATTTCTTGTAAATTTAAATGGGCAGCGTGAAGATTTTGTCTCTTATCTTTACGAAAATGTTCAATGGATGTAGCTACAGTTAATAGCTGACCATTCTTTCAGATGTTTTACTTAGACAGTTCTTTGTTTTCCTGCCTGATTGTATTTTAAGATTTCACCTACTTTGCAATTAGGAAGGCATAGATTTGAGGATGGAACTGTCGTATTATTTTACATAAAGAACGTAACCCTAACCTACAATTTTATTTTTAAATAAAAACATGAAACATGCACAGATAAAATCACCAAATATCTGATATATAGGTTAGATTACAAATTACATAATTAAAATAGACCTACACTGTACTTTTTACATAATAAAGCAGTGTGCCGTAATAGAAAATTAATATTACCGGCGTATGGCAACATTATGTCAGAACAGACATGATATCTCATACTTCGTGCGTACATACTTATGTCATGAGATCATGATCGTGCATAGTAAGGAAAGTACGACTCAATTTCAAGAAGTAATCAGTCACTGAGGATGTAAACTATGTAAATGACATACATGATAGCTCCGCCGCTGTGTCTCCTCCAGTAGATGTGTGCATGCAGCGTTATGCAGCGTTATGCATGCATGCATGCACTGCTAAACATTGTGATACCCTAACTTATGTACTTGTGTAGGTAGGTACTTCGAATGTGCTTGGTAATATTGGATAGCTGGTAGAAGATTCTTTTCTTTCTTTTCTCTTTTCTTTAAAAAAAACGTTGCCCCACAATAGGAATTTCTCCTGTATCGTGGGTGCGTTTACAAACATTTAAACTCACATACACAAACAGCCAGACCCGGAACAACTATCTAGATTGGAACCTTTTTGTCACTTTTATTCATCACCTGCAGCGGTGGCCCAGTGGTAGCAGCCCCGACTCACGAGCAGTAAGCCGTGGGTTCGAACCCAGGCAGGCGCATTACTTTGTGTAATTTATTTCATCACCGCTGCTCTCAAAACCGAAGGAAAACATCGTGAGGAAACCCGCATGTCCAAGAACTAAAAATTCGAAGCCATGTGACATCTACCAACCCGCACTGGGCCCGCGTGGTGGTGTCCCAGCAGTGGGAACATTATAGGCTGATGATGACGATGATGATTGATCACCTGCCTAGCGTTTCCAACTTTTTTTGGGCCGGCTCCCAGTCTAACCGTTTGCAGCTAAATACCAGTATTCTAAATTAAGGGGCTGCCAATCTGACCTCTACAACGCACTCACAGGGTTATACAATTTGCCTTGGTAAGACTGGCAGTCAGACTTTTGGCCCACTGTCTACCTGTAACAGCTGTAAATTTTTGTCACTTTTATTACAAGTCACAAAACAAGGGAGATCACTTATTGTGTCTTTTTTTATTTGTTTTGTTGTGAAACTATTTACTCTGATATCTAAATTGGTATTTCTACCATCACTTCAAAAACAAATAATAACTAAAAGCGATAAACCAGGGAAAACAAAATCTATACTCGTATAACTACATGGCAAAAAAAAACATAGTAATTAAAAAAAAAATTTTAGAAAAATAAAATATTTATATGTATCGAACAGCATAACACAGAAAAAAGTGCATCAAACAATCCAATCAGTACAACTTTCAGCTATCTGCGCATCAACTATGATTGATGAGTTCCCGTTGAAAAGTATTTAATAATATATAAAAAAAAACTAGCAAATCGAATCTCCTGCCAGTTCGCGAACACAACGTTATAACGACGTTTAAACGCCTGTTTGCGAATAAATCCATCAAGGCACCGTTATGGACCATGTTTGTTAGTGTGTATGTGAGTTCACACGTCATAAATAAACGGTTGATGTGATCAAGACTTAATTGGAGGTGTAAATATTTAGTAGAAGCCATTATATCCGACATTGGATTAGTGGGTCTAACGAATTGGGGGTTATAAAAAACCACCATCGTAGTTTAAGTTTTGATTTGTTTTTTATTATACAAGCGTTTATTAATGGTCATTGACGTTGTTGAGCTATTAGTTAAAAGGATAATTTAAGGAGACTGTTGGTTTATTGAGATAGGTCAGTGTCTATTGAAAGATCTATTATATATTTATTATTATTTATTTTTTATTACCTAGGTATAGTATATTTCTATAGAATCCCGCCGTAGATTTTTAAGTGTTGAATTTTGTTGATCAGATTTGGCCGGACCAGAAACAATTAAGGTATAAAGTTTCTGTATGCCTTCCAAATACTTTGAGTAGTTATTGCGTAAAAGAACAACAAACATCCATCCATCCTCACAAACTTTCTCATTTACAATAGTATCGTAAGATCTACCTACGTTATCATCTCCTCATCTAGAAGCATTTCAGAGACAATACTGAGTTAAATTTTGTTGCAAACGATATACTTCGTTACTTTGTGTTTTATTCTCATCACAGTGATCACGTTTGGCACGATTTGTTACTTTTACTTTGTATCAAAAAGATTCAGATTATTTTGCACAATGAGTTTCTTATACTTAGTAGTTTTTCATACTCAAATTTGTCATCATCGTCATAGTTTTCCTGCCTTTATCCCAATTTTCATATTTGCACGCGTAGCATGACCACTGTAGAAACGAGTTTTGTCTACGGAAGAATCGACATAATGACAGATATAGACATTGATAATGTGTCAGTTTGTCGATTCTTCCGTAGACATAGCCCGTTTCTACGGCAGTCTTGCTACGCGTGTGTTAGAATATTGTTGTTGTTATATTTTGATTTAAACAATAATTGTGTATGATTTGAAGCAAAATATAACAACAACAATATTCTAACACGTGCTGCTTCTCTATTACTCGTCATCTCAGCATTCACCTCCTGGCTAGCCATATCATTCTTCACAGCTTCCATACATCGCTTCTTTGGTCTTCTTCTTCTCTAATGGCCATCATATCCTTGTCTTGGACTACCACGATTCATTTCTTTCAAACGTCTATAACAACCTCTACTAACACAGTGTTTCTCAGTTACTAACTTGCTATGTCTTTTACAGAATCTATCATTTCTTAGAACTACCCAATCGAATTGCTTGTATTTTCTTAAATCTGTTCAAATAAAGCCGAAATAGCTAGTACTCGTACTATTTTGTTACAAAATTTGAGGCTCATCGTTAAACCTCGACAACGTAGTAAAATTCGCAATAAAAACCACATTTCAGTAAATACTTTCGTACTTCACAAAACCTGTTCAATGTTCATTGCGTGTGCGCATACGCATAATTCGCAAGCATGTTTATTTACATTACGCAACTATACGCCTTTATTAACTAGACAAATTACATCATACCATTTTTCTTTGATTCAGAAGATTTTTTTCTGCAAGTTTTTTGCAGAAAAAAATGAATGAACAATTGTTTAATTGAATGTTTAACATAAATGCTCTATTATTTTGTCTGCTGTCCTAATTGTTGATGCTCAGAACTTGTTTGTTTGGTTCATACTCGTGTATTATACAATAGTGAAGTTTATAGCAACATTGTATGCATATAAAAATAATCATGATAAGGTTTGGGATCAAATTGCTTGAAAAGTTGCCTGTTAATAAAAATGCCACGTAATTTCATGCTTTTTTGTTTTGTAGGTGGTGGTGGTGGTGTGTAAGAGTGACGTAAAAACCATACACCGTGTAAATCACCTCATCACGAAGCCGTCAACCAAGCATTCTGTACATGAAACTAAGTAACTTTACGCAAAAATTATTGCTGGGAAACGACTTTTTTTTGGGGGGTGTTAAATCATGTTTTGTGGTAGAACTCAATGTAAAGCACTCAAAAGATTGTGCTGATGGACGGATTGAATAGTACGGGGGTCGTGTTGGTGTTTAAAAATATTAATTAAAAACTTGTATTTAAAAAAATACTTGTCAAAAAGTTGTAACTTTGACCCCTAATATCTCCGTAACTAGAAAGTTCCCAGGTATGGTGTAGAACAAAAAAATTATCGAAATGACAGGGAGAACTAGTGCCTTTCGGCTTCGTTAAGAGGTGTCTTACACCCTTTATAATATGTTCGTTTAGGTACAGTCAACAAAATAGTTAGGTACACTGGCAAAAAATCCATTAATTACTATTACATTATTCACTAATATTTCGTCTTTAGTAACATTCAAAACATAAGACTAGGACACCCTAGTAGACTAGGGTGTCCTAGTATTATGTTCAAATGTTTGTTTGGTTGGAAAAATAATGAATATTGTAATAATAGTAATGGATGGATTTTTTTGCCTGTATAGTGTATGCCTAAATATTTTAACTAAGTGTTAAAATATTTAGGCATACACTATATCACGCTGTAACAATAACATTGTAATAGTTTAAAAACAAAAAACTGTATTTTGAAGTGAGATTACGATTTACGGAGGATAACAAGAAGACTTCTTATTGCAATCTTGTGCTGCGAGACATCTTCGCTATAAAAATAACAAATTTGAGTTTTTTAAACTGGAAAAGCTACTTTTCCAGTTAAAAAAACTAAAATTTATTTGTCAAAACAACAACTAAGAAATAATGATTTGTTATCTGAGTTTATATGCAGCGTGTTTTTTTAAACAAGTATAATTGCACCCTTTGAACAACTTGTTAAACTCGTCTTTCTTGAAAAATTTTTGTGGTGTGTTGACCGACATTTAGCGGTGTTTAAACAAGTAAGATGGCCGATGGACCAGCTCTTGATATTCGTGGTAAGCATTGACTAAAATTCGCGGAACCATCGTAGTAGTGAAAGTAATGTCTCGATGATAATATATCAACAGTTGAACACGCAAGTTGCACTTACGACCCACTTCTTATTGTGATTACTGGCTGTTATTTATTATAAATCTTTATAGTTTGTATATTTTTTCTACGAAAAGCCGCACAAAATTCAAACGGCTTTTATAAAATACTATCAAAGGTACTTAGTACATAAACTTTTGAATACTATTTATTGTGTTACAGTGTGTATGTGGCCCAGTGGTAAGTTGATAACGGCCCCAATTTACGAGTCGTGGGTTAGATCCAAATCAAGCGCGCTGCTTTTGTGTAATCTATTTCGTAATAGTGAAAAACTTTTCAAGGATGGCCTAGAACCATGTTGTATCTGGCAACCTGCGCCAGGTTCGCGTGGTGGATTATAGTCCATTCTCTCTCATATGGAGGAAGCTTGCCCAGGACTTAAGGACACTAATTATGCTTAAGTGCCTTAAATCTCAGGGATCTGAGAATATAGATCTGTTGCGTCGGAATACCGACAGGCTTTCTAGAATGTGATTGAGGGGTCTCTGTAATATCTTAAATCCAGAGCTAAGCCCGTCTCATAATGATCATAACAAAATTTCAGTAGAACATACATAAGCCTATCATCTGTCATGCCCACCCTGGTCTTAAACCAAGTGTTTTGACATAACTTTCTTCGGGCAACACGGGCAACACCAAGAACGGGTTTCGTAAAGTTATCTCGTATTACGAACGCGAATCTCGAGATACAAAGGCAATGTCAAAGTAACTTTATGTTGTGGCTCTAGTCTTCGAGTTTATGGTGGAGTCTGAAGAACATGACTTGTACTTGTTGAATTAGTGAAGGTATGGGTATTACGTCACTCTGAGTTAGACTTGGCAATCAACATGAAAGGCCTTAACAAGTCGGGTCTAAATTTGGTATCTAGATGTAGTTCACAGTCAGAGGTTATTGCCGACTAAGATATTGGAGAATAGTGGCAATATTGGGAGCCGCAGTGGTCTGGTAGATGCTACATTTATTCGTGGTCAATATAATTTTAAAAAAGTGGCAATGTACTTTATGTAATTTAATGCAAAGCCGTTACTATGCTAATTTCAAATCGGTGTCATGCATGATTGTGTAAATAGGATTATTCACAGAGACCAGTGTATAAATATTTGCGACCTCCAATAAAAAAAAATATATTATAAGAATGTAGGTATTTCTGAATTTTAATAGATCAATTAAATTAGAGTTAACATTCATTTTGATCGAATTTGAAAGGTTTGCGTGAATGTCAAAGCCAAACCAAACGCTCTAAAAATTGGACGGTACAAGCCAATTAATTCAATTTGATTATTAATACGTATAAAAGCAAAAAGTTAATCAAGCAACGAATTACAAAACGCAATACTTATCACGACCTCACATATTTATTACAAACTAGCTGACCCGCGTAACTTCGTCTGCGTCACTTTTACCCCGTTTTTGCAACATTTTTCATTGATGCTCCCCTCCTATTAGTCGTAGCGTGATGTTATATAGCCTTTAAGCTTCGTCGATAAATGGGCTCCAACACTAATATATTTTGCAATTAGTACCAGCAGCTCTTGAGATTAACGCGTTCAACCAACCAATCTCTCCAGCTTTGTAATATACTTACCTACGAGTACATGATTATAGAACTATAGATGCATTCCTTTCAAATATCACACGGAAGTTGTGTTTTCAGATTCAAATGTCAATCTTTAAAGTAAACTGCAATCAGTCGAGTGGTTTATTGCTGGCCAGTCATAATGTCTTGCTAAGTACTCTATGCAGGTACTGACCCGCTAACCTTATGTCTAATGGTAATTTTGAAAGACATTTCGCAAATCATTGTCACAATTTCTTCATAAACAGATCCGCTTTACATTTTTTTAAGAGGCTTACACCTTACGGCACTTCACACAACTTTCAAGTCCTTTTTTTCCGAAATGACTGAACTGATTTTAATGAAACTTCATTCGTATAAGCGGGATGCATAGGTCTAAAAAGTTACTAATAAATATTTTTTGTCTCTTAAAAAAGAAGATATTGTAAATTACTGTTTCAATGGATAATATATAATCGGTCTAATTGAGCTGTAACGCTATTTATCGAAAATGTTTTTAGTAACTTTTTAGACCTATGTATGCTGCTTATGCGTATAAAGTTTCATTGAAATCGGTTCAGACATTTCGGTAGAAAATAACTTGAAATGCCGTAAGGTGTAAACGCTCTTATGGAAAGAAAGGTTGATTTCTGTTATATTTTGTGTTTATTGTGAATTCCTGAAAAATAATGTCGCTTGATATACTTACTGTTTAACGAAATTAATTATTTCGTTACAATTTTCACGTACTCTGAAATAGTTAAACCCTAGGGTACGATTGAGTTAAATTTTGTTGGATAGTGCCTGTGTGTAGCATAGCCGCAGAGTAATGCTGGAGAGGTATTTCTTCTAGTTTCATTGTGGATAGGGTATCACCACGAAGTAAGGAAGTTTTATTACCTGGGGACAAAACAATAGTTTTTTAGTTATAATATTAAAAAACCGGACAAGTGCGAGTTGGATTCACTTTTCTAATGTGCGGGAATTGAATCATAAAAAATAATATTTCAAAAATATTATAATAATTTATTTATTTTGATTTAATAACAAATGTAAAGTTATCAGATTTTCCCCTGTACTTGGAGTATAAGACGATATTACTTGCCAAATTTCATAGTTCTAGATCAACTGGAAGTACCGTTTACATTTTAATTCCCTTGAGAGTGTCGAAATATACGTTTTTTGCAGCATAAACGGCCGTATCTTTTTTTTCACGATAACTTAGAAGTTTGATTTTTTTACAGCTTGAAGGGACTCTAAATCTGCATATATGGTTTTAATTTCAACTCGATACGTCCACGCGTTCCCGTGAAAAAGGGTCAGACAGACGGACAACAAAGTGATCCTATAAGGATTCCGATTTTTCCTTTTGAAGTACGGAACCCTAAAAATATAAAAATGAACATAGAAAGTAAGAAGAATGTCTAACGTTTGGTGAGTACATGTTTTGCGAATTATAGGAGCAAGTACATAATGTAACTGTTGCGTCGTCCCACAGTTGAGCAAAGGCTACTGCCCATAATTTTCATTTTGTCGTTAGTTTGGTCCAGCCATACAAGTCGTCATATTTTAGTTAAGATGAGTTAGCAATCCAGCAATAATAACATCTGGTCACACGTATCAATAACTTACAAAGTAATTAAAACTTCACTTCTTGCTATAGGTACCAGTCGGTAGATAATAAATTGTCTGCGAAGAAGCCATATCTCAGACGAAGTTGAATGATGAGCTTCCTTGCCGCTGAGTTGAAAGTAAAAAAAGGGGAAAAAATCTGAAGGAATGAGTGTCAAGCAGCTAACGAATGTAATTTTGAGGAAGTCATTATTTTGCGAGCAAGCTATGCAGAACCAAATTAAGCTGATCTCTCATTTATGGGAAGCTTATACAAAACGAGGCCATGTTATACTGGATATGTATGGCTTTATGTGTGTAAGATGTGTACATGTCTGTAGGTACTTGTCTGAAGTTGGCCTGAGGTGCCGTGACGCAGTTTCTTATAAGTGCGTAAGATTTATGATTAAATAGGGTTTCCTTTAACATTAATAACGACTGTGACCTTTCACGAGAGCACGTCTCTTTTGATATTACGCCTGTCGAAATAAAAAAAAAAATAAAAAAAAAATTATAAAAAAAACCCGACACAAAAAACCTCTAAAAAAATAAAAATAAAAACCAAGCATCGTCGTAGCGTCGGGGGTCCGCTTTGGTTTGTGCTTGTGCTAAGCGGCCTAGTTAGCGGTCCTCCGCTAGCGGTTTTTTACCAATTTTATCAAAATCGGTTCATTCGTTTAGGAGCTACGATGCCACAGACAGATAAACAGATACACACGTCAAACTTATAACACCCCTCTTTTTTGGTCGGAGTTTAAAAAGAGATACGATTCTGACAATTTCTGACTTCATTTAGGTGTGAATAATCCAATCAATCAGACTATCCATGGATTTTTCATGACACGCTTTAAAGTCAAAATAAGAATAGTTAAAATAATCTAAACGATATCATAACTTTTAAATCCTTCACAAATTTAAAAATAGACCGGCTCATAACCGCAACGAGAATAATCATTAAATTGAAACTTCCTCGTCAACGGAAATAGCACTGAAGTTACGAATCCCTTGAACCTTTACGAGCAATGATCTCTTAACATATTCGTTCTGGAAAAAAAAAACAAAACATGCTCAAAGCCTTAACAATTTACGATACTATTGAACTTGAAAGGTTTGTGTGACTGGATGACACAGTGCGGCTGATGGTCAATGCAATTTCCTGTACTTACATTTTATGTTTGATATCATTTTCCCTATATTTGCAGTATTCAAGATCAAACAGAAACTTGATCTTGAAATAAAAGACCTAATGTTTACTGCAGTAAGGGTTCTGTGCTGTTTTATTCTCAAGCAACCACATCATTTCCGATTCGTGAAAACTAATTCGTGTTATCTGAGAAAAGGTCTTGAGCCAAATGGACAACTAGACACTGAAAAAAACTTGCGTTTCTGTGGCGAACTTTAATTTAACAAAGAAATATATACAAGGTGTTGTTTTGCATCCTCGTCAAATTCAAGGAAGTAACTATGCTAATGATTCTCGTCCCGAATCAATAATATAATGGGTAGGTCATTTTAACTTTTTTTCTTTTTTACGAAAATCAAACAAACATTTTTGTTTTAAACACGAGCCGTCTGATTCTCGCCCTGTGACCGCGCTTCCACACATACAAACAATCTCAAACGTTTATTTGATAATTTCTTATTCCCTAAATCACGTTAAGGGGGTTTATTCTGAAATACTGACAAACTTAGACAACCAAAAAATCAGCATTTATTAATAATTAACTAGGTACCGTAATTTTAATTGATTATTTAAGTCTTTTGTGGACAACCTCCTGAATTTTGACGAGGGTGCAAAACAACACCTTGTATAATGTTTCACTGTTTATCGCGTAAATAATAAATAAAACATGTTTCATAATCAATGCTTGTCCGAAATAAATATTATTTAATTAATTTATTTTAATACATCTCTAACAACATCGCAAGATAGACCGTGGAAAAAAAATTGAATACCAATTTATCAAGTCATACAAATCATCCAGATGACTTGACAAGTACCTACGTAAGCAGAACCAAAATGTCCCACCTTGTGTGCATGTCTTCAGCATTTCGGCAGTCTTTTGTTTTTATTTACTTGACTTTTAATAACTTCGCATGTGCATTAATTATTATTTTCCTCATTCTGTTTATCTGTTATAAGGCATTATAATGCCGACGAAATATGAAACTCATATTGATGGCTTGACGCCTTTGTTTAAATATATTCATTCATTTACAAAAGAGTATTTTTATTTAATATGGCACGATTGCGAAAATTATCTATACAAAAACGGTTCTCTAAAAATATAGTCCCCAAACGCAATAAGTTGAAACCGTAATGTAACAGAATCGGAATGTTGAAATTTTATAATAAATCTGTTTATTTTAGAAGGCCGTATCCATAAGTGCATTAACCTAGTAACGGAGAAGTGATACCTACACACTTTGGATTGAATGTACTTATGAAAAAAAAATCTAATAAATTTCCTGCCTTTCCTGTCGTCTGCTTCAGCCACAGAAGTTAAACTGCTTCTTTACGATTTCGTAACCCCATCTAATTTTCTTTAACTATTGATAGTCTTTGCGTTAGTTGTTTATTCACATTATTTTGAACCTTGGAATTATTAATAAAAATGTAATACTTAAAATCTCTATCAACAAAATAAATATTTCAAAATGCGTAATACTCCAAAGAAAATTTTTTTAATGCAAATGCATGTAAACCATAATATCATTTAAGATCTTGTAAAACACATGTATCGCAATATATGATTGAATTGAGTTGAAAAAAAAATAAAAATATGCGTGAACTCCGTTACTTTTAAAAATCAACGGTTTGTGTGAAATTTCGTACGTTGCGCTGACAAAAACCTGTTATTTGTCAATAATATTATTAAAAGAAACTTGAAGTGACTTTCCAGTTTCCAATACGTAAAAGACTTATGATATCTTCTTTGGTAGCAGGATCGATAAATAATAGATCAAAATGTAAACACTTCGACAGCAAACTTTAGTACGTTATTAGGGTTTAGTTACTAACAATATGTTCAAATACGAAACATTAATATTTAAAAAAAAAAAAAACTTTTTTTTCATCGATAAAATTACAACGTTGCACAGTTCATTAAGTTGCTTACAACGTACAGACGTGGTTAGAATAATTGTTTTAATGTACTGTACTCATTTTGATTGTTAACAGAATTGATTCAACCTGTTCCCCATAGGTACTAGTCTAAACTGTATTGCGGTGGAACAGTTTTACATGACAATAATAATGAAAATACGCATATTATGGTCGTCCAGCGGCGACATCCTGGAATATCCTGGATGAAGCTGGCACAAGAATGTGGAGCTTGGCACAAGCAAAGTGAGGTCTACACCCAGCAGTGGGTGAAATGGGCTGTGAATGATGATGAAGAATAATGAAAAAATTACTTTATAGAAATTAATCGTAATCTTAATTTTATTTTATCAGCAATTCATCACAGGCACGATCATTGACTGTTCCACTCTCCTCTTGACAGATCGCATTCCACTATGATCGAAAGGCCCCACTGTTTTGCAGTTCATTATACCTTCGCGTTATTGTTCATTTATTCCCATACGACTGATAAATGGCTAGTTTATCGTAAGTACTCTAACAATAGCACAAATGCACAAACGGCCTTCTTGTACTATGAGATGCATGTTTAGATGTTTACATTACTAATTCTCCGTGTTTGTTTGTTTGTTGCATTCAGTCACTTGCATTGGAACTAGCGAAAGTACCTTTCTCTGAACACCATGATCTAGCTGTAGAATCTTTGACAGCAGTCATCATGACATCAATGACAGTTGCCATTGATGTCTTCTGTGTAATTTATGTGCGAGTGAGAATTGAGCGCTTTGTTAACTTCACAAATCAAATTGTGTAGAATCTCTCAAAATATCTAAATTGACTGACCTATATAGCAAAACTCCGCTACATTCACCCCAACATCTGTAACTTGACCAACTGGAAGAGAGCTAAGAAAAACTTCCAGCAAATGAGCCAGTAGATAAAAGCTATTTTAGGGAAACCCGTGCCGAGAAAATTATTTATTTGAAGATAACCACATATTAAAAAAGTTCTAGTAAAGATCTTAATCAGCCTAGCCTTTTCCCAACTTTATTGGGGTTGGCTTCCCACGTAAGCGGATGCAGCTGAATAACAGTATTTTATATAGAGCGACTGCCTATTTGACCTCCACAACCCAGTTAGTACTGGGTAAAACAATACCCCTTGGTGAGACTGGTTACTAGACTTTCGAGCCACTATGACGCCTGTCAATGATCTCCAAATGACAGCCGGGACCAACGACTGTTCGTGCTTTCCGAGACACGGAGGAAATGTGGTATGTAAAGGGTGGTCACTCATCCACGGACCAACCTAGGTAGGCACGGTATTTAGCCACGTAGAGTAAATGTCATTATTTCTAGGTAAGAAGTACATAATTATTTATCACACATGATATCTATCAATGCTTTAACGCAAAATGACCTTTATCCTTTGTTATAATAAAACATCCTTTTAAATTTTCACAGAGGATTATGGAGGTTGACTGTCACAATCAACTGTTATAAACATCATAACTATTGCCATAAAAAGAAAGCAATTATCTTGTAGCGATTGTGCGAGCTTTCTCAAAGGTTTTGTGAAACCTTTGTGAAATCGTGACCTTTTCTCTGTCTCAATTTCTTAATTTTCTAACAATTTTCCTTACAATGACGTTGGTATTGTCAACGATTGAGTTAAAGCATTTTTTTAAGTTGGTTTTTTTTTTTATTGCGCAAACGTTAACATGATAATTAGAAATCACCAATACAATAATTCATTCTTGGCCTACAGTCTCTTTAAAAGTCGGGTCTTTCGAGTGTCTATGACTGACAGATTTGTATCTATATATAACTTATAGTATTTGAAAGTTTGGATCGTTCTAACTGTAGCCAATATATCGACCAACGAGTAAGTAAATACAGTTTAAAAAAAGTTATTTTCCTTTTCAGAAATAAAACTCTATTTGAGACATGCAGAAAGAGATTTATTGTCTCTATAGAGGAAAAATATTTCTATAGAGGTGTTTTAAATAGCTCGTATAGTCGCGTGACTTCCGAAATCATTTAAACAAAAGACGAGCGCAGTTGCGTCCCACATCCAGCTTTTTTGCCACCTTGAGTGAGTGTTTGAATAGCCCTTAAGTGAGTAAATGCACTACGATTCAGTTATACGGAATCCTCATCATCTGCTTTTTCCTGTTTCCCAAATATGTTGTATTCATTACGGATGCAGCTGAATACCAGTATTTTACGAAGAGCGACAGCCTATCTGACCTCCACAATCCACAACCCAGTTAGCACTGGGTAATACTATACCCCTTGGTAAGACTGGCTTTCAGGACACTGAGTACCTGTAACGACTGTCAAAAATTTACAAATGTCAACCGTGACCAACGGCTGAACGTAATTTCCGAGGCACGGATGAAACTCTATTGTCACCCATCCGCAAACCAACCTAAGCAAGATGTGAAACAAAAATAGCAAAAATTACGGTACATATACAATTATATGAAATTTTTTCTGGATGTGTCACAGGCTATTTTGTTTCGCAACAACGGTTGCTTCGATGCGTATGCCCATGTTATCGTAACAACCAAGTTGTAACTATCAGTGATTAATTTATAACTTTTCATTTTCTTTCAACCACTTTTCTTATCAATGTATTTTTACGTTACATTTGTGTAGTTACCTACCAATATAAGTAAACATCTAACTAAGTTATGTTTTTGACAGGGAACTTTTCTCTTCACCCGACTGAAAATATTCATCGTAACTTATACATAGTTAAACGTAAATACAACGATACACAATACCTACACAGCCGTTCATCTAATTTACGTACTTATTCATACAAGATACATTTTCAAAGAATTGCACTAACAATGGCAGCCGATCATGTCATTGAAGCCGTAAATTAGCTAATTGTCAATCGTCGTTAACTTGACCGGCGAACATTCCTTCATTCAGCTAATCATCATACAAAGAACATTCCAGGGACTTGGTAGCATACTGATGTTGTGGTACTATCCGTGGAGATATTGTGCGAATTTGAATTAAATCAAAAAGGAAAAGGCTATACTAAAATTTGCTCCATAAGGGCTATTTTGACTTGCATGTCGCACAAAACAAATGATTGGCAAGGGGTGACATGCGCTCGGCATGCGAAAAAGGACTTGTTCCCATCTGTCCCTATGGCTTTGTCCCTATAAAGGACTAGAAGTGGCTGCCCTATACGACCTGCATATGCGTTTATAGGGGAGGATAGTACACGCAGGGTTGTGTTTCAAAATTACTTCTTGCTTTTGGGATGGTGGACACTAGTCCACCTACCACAACCTACTTAGGTATGGTATATCATGTTACATTTCCCGTTCTTCTAGTCGCCAAGAAATATACGTAAATTGTTCAATATAATTAACCGGATAAATAAATACAACGGGCTAGAAGGCGACACCAAACGTCTGCAAATACCTATGTAACGTGTCCCCTATTAGCTAGAATTGATAAGCCAATGCTGTGAAAATCAGTAAAACCCATTAATGTGTTTATTTAAAATAAAACATCCGCTTTACTTAGCATTCTTGTGGTGATTGTTTATTTGACATTGACGTAGTTCGAACTTCTAAAGCCTTACTAACATAACATTTTAATAATTAACACTATTTCTATTGCCGTTTTGCATTAGAAAGGTCTTGGTATTGTCTGCTTGGACACACAGGGTGCTTCCACACTGCACGCCTAGCGCGGTGGCGACGAGCGGGCGCAAAATATCTAATATTTGAAACCGCCGCTTGTGGCCACAATGAAGTGATTATAGCGGGCGCGACGCGCGACGGCCATGAGCGACTAATAAAAACACCAAATTCAACGGATCGCTTGTCACTGTGGCCACCGAAGTCCTCCGCTGTCGCACCCGCCACAGGTCCTAGTCATCGCGCGTTCAGTTTGGACGCACACTTATTATTCTCTCGACTGTATCCCAATTTATTTGGGGTCAGCGCAGCATGGTTTTCTTATCACAGTAGACAGAGTGTAGCTTTATATCTTTTCTTTTTCGTATGGTTAGTGCCTAACCTAGTGTCATGGGCCTCTAACTTGGATTAGATGCCAACGAGAAATTTCTCACACTACGCGTACTGGTTTCGTTCTCCTGATGTCTGATGCTCTGTGTAGATCCCACCTTAGGCACCATCTTAATTTCCCATCCCATAAAACTGAATTCTACTCTTACTCCTTCTTGCAGTACGTTTGTGGAACTCACTTCCACCTAACATTCGAGACTCTAAAACTTTATTTCTCTTCAAAAAGCAAGTTAAAGAGCATTACCTTTCCTCTATACTGTAATATTCTGATATATATTATAGGTATATATTTACCTTTTTTTTATATGTGTATATATTTGTATGTTTGTTTATTTTCTATGGTATATTTTTGTTTTAAGCTCTAATTTAAATTTTCCTATTTCGTCCTTTCTACACACTGTGTCTACATTTCTAATCCAACTTTCCTCTCGCAGGTCTGCTGGAAGAAATTTCTTTTGAAATAAACAGTACCTTTGTGCTCTACTATCTTAATGTACTGTTCTTTTAAGTATTTTGTGTGTGCATAAATAAATAAATAAATGAATCCGAAAAATCAGAGCTGCGTGTCTTGAGTTCGAACTTGAGACCTACCCGACCGAATCTTTGCAACTGATTACCGAGTGAACTATTACGTCGTATGCATCAAGCTTATGGAGTGGCATTCACTGGGAACAATTTAAATTAAATTTACTCAATCATGTCACAAAAAAATGCATATAAATCACTGCTCTCATGTAATTTTCAGTACGATTGAAAATATAAGTGCAATAAACAAATTGTGCAATCTGTTGTTACGGATTTCACACAATAAGAAACCCAATATTAAAAATGATTGATTTTGACGTGAATGCAAATAAGTAATGAAAACCTGTGTTTTAAATATTAGAAAAAATCTTATTGCTAAAATCGAGTTATGCTGCCTGGTTGATAATCGAAGTTTGTTGCGGATACCTAAGTATAACGCCCTGCTAAGTCCAAGCTGTTCCTGAATTAATTTACTTATAAGTGTTATTTAATAACAAACAGGATTAGGGTTGTTTTAAAGTAAGATTGACGAACGCACAAAGTTCGATCAATTTTGTTTGATAAATGTTTTAACCCTGTGCATGAATGTATTTTAAAAGTTCTTTCTTAGGTCACCTTCTATGAGCAACTCATTTGATCAAAATACATTTTTCAACGCCCAAGGAACCAACCTACAATAAAAATATAACCTCAGTTATCTTTTTCTACTACCTTTCACAGATATGCTTCAATTTGAATAAAAAAAATGATTTAACATAAAAATGTTTGTTTAAATTTTTATAAGTGGACGTGGCTTTTAACATAGAGGCTGGTAAATGTCTGAGTTCTGCCATGGTTCTTTTCATTTCTAGACCGGGTTTAGGCAGTTATCGGTAAAATAATAAAACGGATTTATTAAGTAGATCTGTAGATCTTAGTTAATTTTTACAATAAAAAGACAGTGAAAATGCCAATCAATAATTATTGTATTTTTATGTGACTAGCACATAAAACGGTGAAACTAAATGAAAGCTAGTATAATATAATACGTAGTCATTGCAATACTTACTGTGTAGAGAGTATTTTCTTCAATTTTTTATGTCCACTGACATGTTTTACTACAGGTAATAATTTAGCTTTTGTTTTGACGTTACTCCGTATTATGAGAATGAGAACCGACAGTTCATTTGGTCTCTTCAATTGTTAACATTGACATTGATTTGGGTTGGTTTTTATACGGCGTAGTCTGCCCTTGAAATACGGCAAAACATAACAAAGTGGCAACATTTTTTTCTGCTACACAGGATGGAAGGTGAAGAGCTCGTGGCTAAATAATAACAGCCGGACTGGTCCATCTTTAAGGTTAAGCCGTGCTTGCCGAGGTTGGTCCTTGGATGGGTGACCATAATAACATACCGAGTTCCCTCCGTGCCCCGGAAAGTACGTTAAGCCGTTGGTCCCGGCTATTATTTGTAGATCTTTAACAGTCGTTACGAGTAGTCAGAAGCCAAATGTCTGACATCCAGTCTTACCCAGTTACTGGGTTGTGGAGGTCAGATAGGCAGTCGCTTCGTGTAAAATACTGGTATTCAGCTGCCGGATGCAGCTAGTACCAGTATAGAACATTTAGACTGGAAGCCGACCCCAAAATAGTTTGGGAAAAGCTTAGGCAGATGATGAGGGTGTCCCAGCAGTGAGAACGTTATAAGCTGAATATGGTAGATTAACCTGGCGACCTACATATCTGATAAGTAGAGTAATCATAGCAAAACATCCACTATCTGACCGAACATTGGAAAGTCATTAAGCCAAAGTTCAACAGTGCACATTTACAACTGTGATTATAAATAAATACAAAGATAACGTACTAATTAAACTCTATATACAAGGTGTTATTTTGCATCCTCGTAAAAATTCAGGAGGTTGTCACACAAGACATAAATAATCAATTAAAACTGCGGTACCCAGTTAATTTTTAAAAAACGCTGATTTTTTGGTTGTTTATGTTTGTCAGTATTTCAGAATAACCCCTTTAACTTGGTTTAGGGAATAAGAAATAATCGAATAAACGTTTGAAATTGTTTGTATTTGTGGAAGCGTGGTTATAGGGCGAGAATCAGACGGCTCGCGTTTAAATAACATCGCTTTGATTAGTGAGTCCAAGCGACTGTTATAAACCAGTAATAATAGTCAACTGTCGATGATAAATATCTCTCTGGTAAACACTCCATCTACTTAACACAGAGTTTACATTGATTAATTTGCTGACAGACTGCCTAATGCACTGTGTAAGACCCTGGTTTTGCAGTCATGACATTTTGCATAAGACTTAAGTATACAAGAAGCTCGTGGCTAAATACCGCGCTTGGTTAAGTTGGTCCGTGGATGCGTAACCGTCCATTACATACCGAGTTTCCTCCGTGCTTCGGAAAGCACGTTAAGCTGTTGGTACCGGCTGTCATTTGTAGATCATTGACATTCGTTACAGGCAGTCCATGGCCTAGACGTTTGACAACCAATCTTACCAAGGTGAATACACCGAGTTAGTACTGGGTAATACAATAGTATTACCCAGTACTAACTCGGTTGTGGACGTAAGTTAGGCAGTCCATCCATGTAAAATACTGGTACTAAGCTACATCCCGTTAGACTGAAAGCCGACCCCAACATAGTTATGAAAAGGCAGCTGATGAGTTCAGTATACAAGGAAAGATAGCACTAAGGAAAGATTTTTCAAAGCTTATCCCTTGCAGGGGTTAAATAGAGAATAACAGTTCATATTTTTTTTCCGATATAAAATATCATCGGCCACAATAATGTGTCTTTAATATCTCAGTTCAAACCGAACTTAAACAATCGATGCATTACAATATTTATGATAGCTGCTACTCATTGTATGGAACCTGTTTACAAGCCAGAACTAAAGAAAGGCTTACGAGAACTATACGAAAGCCTTGACCTAATACTAACAAATGTCTAACAAGAAGTACTGTGACGTACGACTGTTAGTGACTATATGATTTACGTACAGTTTCCTTCAGAAGAACCTTGTAGTTTAAGTTTGTAACATAACGTTATCATCATAATCAAGAACCTATAATGTTCCCACTGCTGGGACACAGGCCTCCTCTCTATGAGAGGGAGTGGGCTGTAATCCACCACGCGGGCCCAGTGTGATTTGGTAGATGTCACATGTCTTCGGTTTCACCGTTTTGAGGGCAGCGGTGATGAAATAAATTACACAAAGCAATGCGCCTGCCTGGGTTCATCCCACAGCTTACTGCTCCTAAGTCGGGGCTGCCATCAGTGGGCTCCGCTGCTCCAACACAACGTAGTATATTGTAACTACTTGAAACACACTTAAAACATACGTGACATCGGTCATTCCCGAAAGATTGGGCATGGGTGTGAAACTTAATATAGAATCAAATTTCGCCATTTATTTATTTATTTAAAATACATCATCATCATCATTAGCCTATAATGTTCCCACTGCTGGGACACAGGCCTCCTCTCCTATGAGAGGGAGTGGGCTGTAATCCACCACGCGGGCCCAGTGCGGGTTGGTAGATGTCACATGTCTTCGAATTTAGGTTCTAGGACATGCCGGTTTCCTCACGATGTTTTCCCTCACCGTTTTTGAGAGCAGCGATAATAATAAATTACACAAAGTAATGCGCCTGCCTGGGTTCGAACCCACGGCTTACTGTTCGTAAGTCGGGGCTGCCACCACTGGGCCACCACCGCTCTCAAAAAATACATATCAAATATTAATCATAGTGGTGTAGAAGCGGACTTGTTGCCACAAGGCATATTTTATAGTCCCATGTTATGGTGGTTGAGCTTATTGCTTTCAATCGGGCACAAATCTAGAGTTCGGGCTGTTCGTGAGAAATTTCTGATAGAAAACCCCACTGACACTTAAAAAACTCAACAG
Source organism: Cerastis leucographa (assembly GCA_963082945.1). Lineage (NCBI taxonomy): Eukaryota > Metazoa > Arthropoda > Insecta > Lepidoptera > Noctuidae > Cerastis > Cerastis leucographa. The sequence goes on along the minus strand of OY720356.1, from coordinate 10,930,551 downwards.
TTACATTTTATATTTATACACCGTGTAAATCACCTCATCACGAAGCCGTCAACCAAGCATTCTGTACATGAAATTAAGTAACTTTACGCAAAAATTATTGCAGGGAAACATTTTTTTTTTTGGGGTTGTAAAAAACATGTTTGTGGTAGAACTCAATGTAACGATGGACGGATTGAATAGTACGGGGGTCGTGGAGGTGTTTAAAGTAAAATCTTACATTAAAAACTTGGATTTAAAAAAATACTTTTCAAAAAGTTGGAACTTTGATCCCTAATATCTCAGTAACTAGAAGGTTCAAAGGTATGGTGTAAAACAAAAAAATGATCGCAATGACAGGGATACCAGTGCCTTTCGGCTTCGTTAAGAGGTGTTTTACACCCTTTAGAGTCTTAACGGCGCAGTAGTAGTAGTAGTACGAGTAGTCAAAAGCCAAAAGTCTGACATCCAGTCTTACCAAGGGGTATCGTATAACCCAGTTACTGGGTTGTGGAGGTCACATAGGCAGTCGCTTCATGTAAAATACTAGTACTCAGCTGCATCCGGTTAGACTGGAAGCCGACCCCAACATAGTTTGGGAAAAGGCTAGGCAGATGATGAGTCTTAACGGCTCAAAAGTCTGACATCCCGTCTTCCTAAGGGGTATCGTATTACCCAGTTATTGGGTTGTGGATGACCCCAAGATGGTTTGGGAAAAGGCTAGGCAGATAATGATGGTCTTTATGAAAAAGGTCACAATAAGTCACCCCTTAAATACTCTGTCGGACACAAACTTGTCAAAATTAATTCGACCGTAATTTCAATTAGTGAAGGATGATTGCTTTTTATCACGTTTTTTGTGCTTTGATGAAACAATTTTAATTGTGAAGGTGACCTAAGTTACACAGTTTGCACTTAAAGTGGGTTTTAAAGACCAATATTAACTTTTGATTTGAACCTTCATTATTTCTCCATTTATAAAATGGCGTCATAACTTTTTTATTTTATATAAAGTTTCTATTGTAAGGCATTTAAATATATGAATTATAATGTCAAGCACATCAGTTTCGTAAATATTTAACCTCACATGGTCAGTTTTGCAATCTGCTGTATTTTGGAAAAACCCGAATTCAAGAATTGTTGTGAGAGCACTTCTTACAAGGAGATGTTTAACATTTTGAGGTTTCTTCTGTTGTTTAATTATTTAATGACAACTTAATAGGCTATCTATCTACATATTTTATACTAAATGGGAAAATCACCCTCAAAATTTATATACACCTTCAATTTTATGATAATGATTTTGTAAACTATGTTCTAAATATAAATATGAGCTAAACTTCCATTTGTAGACAAATAAAAACGATTAAACAAGAGCAGCGGCCCAATAAAAATAAAACCAAATCTGATCAGTACGATATGAATCCACCAATAAATTCTAACCAAGTTTCGTAATAATAACTTACGGATTCAGCTGTCTCGATTTCATTATAAATTCAATATTAACACATACAAAAAGTACTAAAATATCCGGTTATATTCACCTACTTAGCTTAGTTAGGTTCCGTAGCTAAATACCAATTACGAAACACTTTGCTATTTTAAGTATAATCTGGTTCAATGATTTATATGTAGCGTAACCTTGCGAGAGATTTTATGTTTGAAATAAAATGATAAGTCATTTTGTAGTTTGTTGGAGATTAAAATGAGTTTGAATGGAGGCATGTAGATATAAACAGAAATCAGCTTAAACAGGCATTAATGTTTTTTTGCAACTTAGTCCAGGATATAGACAGCAGACTTTTAATTTCGAGTTCTCATCATGAAGAGTTTCCATGTACACAATTTGTTATGCGTATCTAACGTCTTTGAGCTCCGTAGGAAGCTGCGACTTAGTAGTTATAAACTAATAAGGCAGTCAACATTATAAACAAACAAACCGGCACCAAACATCCGAGATATCGTTAACATTGATTGCGGCACCCTAAATTAAAGACCCTGACACACGATTACACACGTAGATGTAAATTATGGTGACTTCCTTCAAGCAATTTGTCGGATTGTCCTGATCTTTGCCATTTGTGCAATTAGAAAGCTGAGATGCCCAATCTTTGGTATGATTGATTGAATAAGAAGCGACCTCGTGTAATCATGTCCGATTTGCGGTGTACAGAATTAAATATAAATGGTCGTTATTTCCGTATTGCCTTTTTTGCGTTATTAGTTTGTGTAATTAAAATTATACGTCATCAGCTGCCTTCGTTTAAATTAGTCTATAGAATGATCGAAGGCCTTCCGAAACCGCCGATCCTATTTTCGTAAAACAAAATCTCTGAAGCCACTGCGATGACGAATCCTACTTTAATCAATGTTAGAGCCTTAAAGCTTTATTTTACTGTCAATAGGGGATCTCCCCGACCCTCACTCGAGCCAGCCCGCGATGCTGTGCCAGTAGTTTTAAATCAGCCCCTAAATAATGATACCATTCAGATCCAGCCTGTCCCCATGCAGTCCTCCCCCAGCGACGCCCTAAGCCGAGGTTCGTACCCCACAGGGGGTGCCCTTAGCGTGCAGTCGCTTAGTTTGTAAGTTTTTATGCCCTGGCTGGAGGCCTTACTCTAAAGGCACCCACAGGATAGTCCGGTTAAGCAGACGACAACCTCATAGGTTGAACTGCGAGATGCCATTCATAAAAAAAAAAAAAAAAAAAAAAAAAAACAATAGGGGATGATCAAACTTATTTTTTCTATGTCCGTCGGGTAGTTTATTGAAAAGTATTTGACACGTATTTTTTCTTTTTTCACGTGGTCATAAAATTACGGAGATATTATATTGAGTTGAAATGGCGCATGACGTCACATATAGGTAAGTTTTATACCTACTTGTGACGTAGTGAGCCCCCACTCTCCAAATTTAATGAGTTTTTTGATATTTTGATAAAACAAAAATACGTGTCTAATATTTTTGTATTACCTGTCTGACGGACAAAATAGAATGTCGTTTTCTTTACCCAGTCCGCACCCCTATTGTAGAAGGCTTCTGATACTGATACTGTTAGCCTGCGCTATCCCACTGCAAAGACACTCCCCACGACTTCCAGTTGTTTCGATCCAGGGCCAATGTGGACCACTGGTCGCTGGTCTTGTCCAGCTCGTCCCGCCATGTTTTACGAGGTTTGCCGCGAAAGCTTCTAAGTCCGGAAAAGGCAAAGTTTTCTCCAGAAGTGACAAATCATCCACTTTTCAAAGAACGTAAATTCTCACGTAGTATTTACAAGCCAAGCCAACGAATATCATGTAAGAGAACGTAGATTTGCAATTTGATAAAATTATGATAGATGTAGGTACCAACTTGCTGCGGAAGAGAACACTATCAGATTATGAACAAGTGGCGTGCGGCTGTTGTGCAACCTTCCTTCCTGATTCCCACGTGTTTCAACGAATAACTTTGTCGGATTGTCACTTAATGGCATCGCTGTACTAATAACAGTATTATTTTTAATCAAATTTGAATAAAACGAGTGCGGAAAGAATATGGGTTACGGTAAATATTATAAAGAATAATAGTGTGTGAATAAATGTGAGAGCTCAAAATTCATAACTACGTCAAATCTTTAATCATTTCTTTGAAACACAGGGCATTTAAAATAAATATATTATTTACTTTTAAAATCCACACTAAAAATTATTAAGAATCAATATAGTTCCTGTGTTTTATTACATTCACCATTTATTTACTGCCAGTAGTGTAATGGCGTAGTATAGGGTAGCGTCGGTACTTTCATACTCTTCACGATGTTAGGTTTACTGAACAGTCTGTTTGTCTTATGGACCTGCCGTATTGTTGACCCTCGGTATGCCACCTACGGCTTCTCACTTCAAAGATCTAATGGATTATTTGTAAGTACAGACGGCGAGACATCAAACAATGCATATAATAACCGGACCTCACTTTGTATGAGCTTCCCGTGCAATGAGAAATCAGCGTGTACTGGTTTTGCATGGCTTGATTGGTTGCCGTTCGTATACTTGCTTAAACATACATTGACATTAGGCACTTAGTGCATTGCGATACAATAAAATACTTTTACGAGTCTAGTGACTTCAACCGAACGTACTTATAAATGGGCGTTCGCATCGGTCGTGACCTACTACTATTTATTGTACTGTACTTAAATGTTAAGTAACCTAAGTAAGCAGTCAGGAGGGCTACTCTCTTTCTCCGAAACGTAACTTCGGCAACGAACGACCATTAAACGTAGTTACGTTTGTGACCCTACTCTATATAATTTGCGGACGCACACAAGAAATTCGAATTTACAGACAACGAATGTATTGAATGTTATTGTGTGCGTCCGCAAATTTTATAGAGTAGGGTCACAAACGTAACTACGTTTAATTTTCGTTCGTTGCCGAAGTTACGTTTCGGAGAAAGAGAGTAGCCCTCCTGGTCTCCTCCCTCAATTTTGTTCGTAACATCACGGCTGTAATCCCCGAAGGGTTTGGCAGAACTGTACAGTATACCCACATTTCGCCAGTTATGCTTTAGTCCCAAGTAAAAGGGGTCAAGCCTATTGCCATCAACGGGGCACAAATGTAGACTCCATGGCTGCCACTGAGAAATTGCTGATTGATAAACCCAATAATACTTTGCCAGACTTAAGAGGGGACTCTAGGCTCGAGGAATTTGAAGAATAGGTATTTGAAGAAACTATTGCTGTCGCGCTGCGACCGACCAAGTCCCCGTAAAGTGCAAAAGGGACAACTGCAACTCACGCTGATTTTACCTATAAAAATTGTGACCAAAAGACGTTTTGTATTCCGCTGTTTTCTTCTTCAAATCTAAACTGATCTAAATAATTCTTATATCAAAATTTAGAGGAAAAGTATATCTATGCTTCTATTATTTTCTTTTTTGTTATAAACTTATTTGATTTGTCTGATAGTCGTCTGAACATGACGGTCATAATTATTTTAGAGATTATGTTTTGAAAAAAAAAAAGAAATGATATAATAAGACATGTATTAATAAGACCGATGTATTAAGAAGAGATTTTTTGGAAAAAATCATTGCTCTAGACGCATTATCCACGAAGAAAACAGCGGAATACGTTTGTATGGAGAAAGGCCCACTAAAGTCCCCTCTTAAGAATCGAACCCAGGTACTCATAAACCGCATTGATAATATCAACAAAACGACGCGCGACGGTCTGCATTCTACATTACTATTCGTGACAATCGACTTAGATATTTAAATATCGAGTTTGTATCGAGGATTGCGTAACCAGCTTTTGTTGTTTTTTTATTCAAGCTTGATAGACCTGACATACTGCTGTTTAATTTGGCCAGTAACAAAATGGAAAACATACTGAATAATAATATTTTTTGGTACAATTTCCACAGACTCTGAGACTGCCTCATTGTCTAGTGGTAGCAAGCGGAACTGCGGAGTATAAGGTCCTAGGTTTGATTCCCTGGTAGGGCAGTGTTATTTGGTTTTTCCATAAGGAATTTCTCAGTAGCAGCCACGGGAACTGGATTTGTGCCCAGATGATGGTAACAGGCTCGCCCCCTATTCATCATCTTCAAGTCCCATTTTATTTAGGGTCGGCGCAACACGTCTTTTTCCTCCATTCTCCTCTGTCATTCGTCATGCTATCATTTACTTCTTTTTCCTTCATATCATTTTTCACACAATCCATCTATCTTTTCTTTGGTCTTCCTCCCCCTCTCCATCCATCCACATTTATATTCATCACTCATTTAGTTACATGTGTTCCATCCCTCCTCATCACATATCCATAACCGAGACAGACGACTCCCTTTCATCTTTTCTGTAACTCTCGCCCCCTATTATATGGGACTTAAACATAACTGGCTAAATGTGGATGTGCTATTAGGTACATTTCTGCCTATCATTAGCCTATACTGTTCCCACTGCTGGGACACAGGCCTCCTCTCCTATGAGAGGGAGTGGGCTGTAATCCACCACGCGGGCCCAGTGCGGGTTGGTAGATGTCACATGTCTTCGAATTTTTGGTTCTAGGACATGCCGGTTTCCTCACGATGTTTTCCTTCACCGTTTTTGAGAGCAGCGATGATGAAATAAATTACACAAAGTAATGCGCCTGCCTGGGTTCGAACCCACGGCTTACTGCTCGTAAGTCGGGGCTGCCACCACTGAGCCACCGCCGCTCTCGGCCACCGCCGCTCTCATTTCTGCCTAACCCTTCAGGAATTACAGCCATGATATTATGTTATGGTGTAAATTTCCACAAACAAATATTTACCAACAGAGCCCTGCTGATAATGTCATTCCAGCGCTGCAGAACCGTACTGCTCAATATTTTGCACTATGAATTTAATCTTGCGAACTTATTCTGTAAGTGTCGTATATTTCAGTAAATATTTACCTTACTTAATCAGTCACTCATTTTAAATTCGACGAAATAGATAAGCTACGCAGAATAAAAAATATTAGAGACTAATTAAACAGATTTTGTTTGCAAAATAACTCTGCTAACCCAGATCAATAATTTGGAATATAAACTACTTTCTATTTTCAAAGTCGCTGAGGTACATAGAATTTGTAATATGAATATTCATATAAAAGTACCTAAGCAACGAAACTTGCTGCGAAATTATTTTATGTCATTAAAAAAAAAAATACCTGTTGCACTTTTTTGCTTCTGCAACAGCTAGAAGTTCCGAATCACAAAATAATTTGTCAACAGTGAAAGAAGAAAGAAAGATAATTTTGTTAAGCGACCTAAAGTCTTGAACTCCGTATGGCAGTCAACATTACAAACAAACAAACCGGCTCCAAACATCCGAGATATCGTTAACATTGATTGCGGAACCCTAAATTAAAGACCCTGACACACGATTACACACGTAGATGTAAATTATGGTGACTTCCTTCAAGCAATTTGTCGGATTGTCCTGATCTTTGCCATTTGTGCAATTAGAAAGCTGAGATGCCCAATCTTTGGTATGATTGATTGAATAAGAAGCGACCTCGTGTAATCATGTTAACGTATTAGTTACGTTACATGTGCTACGTTCTAAGGTATTAGTATATACCGGGCATATGGGCACTGAACATTTTAGTTTTATTTCACATTTAAAATAAAAATGCTAGCTGACTCGCGAGTCCTTATGTCCAGAACCTCGAACCAACAAAGCATGACCAACATAATAATTCTCTATCTCGCTTCCACCCAATATTGTGGGAATATCATTGTACACAACATAACAACTTTTTGCACAGTATTTTTAATGAACTCATTATGTTTTTAACGAACAAAAACTTGTAACTTGTAATATAATAAGACATGTGGAATTGTGATAGTGCAGTTCGTAACACGTTGTAAAGGTTAAGGCTTCAATTCGGCGAATTAAAAATTGTCTGATACTTCGGTTGGTTGCGGAAGTCTGTAAATTTAATTAGTGTTGTTTTTCGGTAGGTACAATTTTTTTTTTGTTTTTGTTTGCGATGGGTTTGCTCTTGACTCTAGTCTAGGTAGAGATGACAGGGACAAAGTCGACGATGGTACGAGCTTACCCAAAAGACGCCTGTTTACTTTAACTTTGAAGAAATTAGGGTTGAAAGCGTTTGGAAACACAGACGCAGTCAGAGAATTCCACTCCTTTGCTGTGCGCATTATGAAAAACGTTTGAAAACGCTTAGTGCAAATTGGTGGAATAGCAATAAGGTAGGGATGGTAACTTGAAGTTCGTCTAGATGTCCGATTTTCGGTTTTATAAAAATATTATTTAAGTTAAATTTTTCGCCCCCTAATACATGGGCCTTTAAAAAAAAACCATAACTGCCGAAATGTGGGTGTACTAGTACACACTCTGCCTAAGACTTTTACTTATTCCTCTTTGTGTACCGATGTTAGTTCTATATTTTGCAGTTTGGGCTCAGAAATTAAGTAAACATAATATAACATTCATGCCTGTAATCCCTAAACGGTTAGGGTGTTACCACACCAAGCCATCAATGGTAGAATGGATTAGTCGACGTCAATTGTGAATTGATAGTTTTTACTAGGGAAACCTATCGATCGATAGTCGACTAAGGGTCAGTTCACACCGAGACGCGACGCGACGTGACGCTGCGCGCACACTTGTAAAGAGCTATTCAAAATATAACTTTATTTTCTACACAAAAAGATACACATTTCGTTGTGAGAATTCAGAATTGCGTTGCGCCACGTAGCGCTGAGCCGCGCGACGCCTCGCGGCGTAGAGCGACGCAGCGCGGCGTCGCGCTGCGTCGAGCGGCCTCGTGAGGTAGATTTCAGTAGAAATCAGAATACGTTGGGCCTGCGCCTCGCGGTGTAGAGCGACGCAGCGCGAAATCACTGGCCTCTTCAAGTATCGTCGCGTTGCGTCGCGTCATTCTACCATCGATTGACGATCGATCGCTTGGTAAAGTAACACCCTAACCGTTTAGGCATTACAGGCATGATTGTTATATTATGTTTACTTAACTTCTGGGCCCAAACTGTAAAATATAGAAATAACATCGGTACACAAAGAGGAGTAAGTAAAAGTTTTAAAATAAAATGCCGTTTTATTTATAAAATGGTCTTCTAAGCGATTACTATAGTGTTCATAGAATATGATTAGTTTTAAGCCTGATTCACGAGACTCTTGTCATTCGTTTAATATAATTATGTTAATTGCAACATTTCTGTCAACGCTGGCAGCTCTCTAGTACGTTTGTCAAATGAATGTCAGACTACGAGTATAAAGTATAAGTATCCGTTACTTTTCTTTTGGCCAAATAAACTTATTTATTATTATTAGTTTACGTCTGTACTAAACTGCAAAAGAGTGACTGTCTATGTATCGGCTACTAAAACAGCAAGCAAAAAAAAACAAACACACCGGGTTGGTCTCTTTCAACGTATCTTTGTTACAGTCATGTTAAGTGTAAAATCATGTAGTAAAGCGTGGCTACTCGTAGGTACTTAGCCATATTATGAGAGCTGCCTTATAAATGATGAACATCAGTACTTCGGTGATGTAATACGTTTTTAACAGATGTGGTAAATACAGTGACAGGTCGATATGTCATCACAACAACAGCTATACTTGATTGTACTCGAGTCGGGAGCAACTTCTTTCATTCGATTCTTACCACATTATCGAAATAGTACTTGACTCGGCAGACGGAACTCGATATTTTATTCGTCTTTTGTCTAGACCATGGAAATTGTATACAAAAGATGCTAATTCGCCAAACTGCACAATTTATTGTCTCTTCACGTGATACGGAAACGATATCTAAATAAATGCCAAGTGAAATCTAGAATACATAAAATTTTATCCGTTTTTTTATTATTTTTACATACTAATACAGTAACTTTAGTCGCATCTATTTCAAGGCCATTTTTATAGGCCAAATTGGTCATATTAAAGGTGTTTTACATAGAAATTTTGGCATCATTTAAATCAATTAAAATGAATATAATTATAAAATCTTACATAATAAAAATTAAAATATCCGCTGTCAAATTAGAAGCAAGGTTGTCGAGTACATAAATAAAGTTGTGAAATTCATTAATAATTCATCAATTTTAGTAACGTTATGTTCCATAGTGTCTCTATTCGAGAAACGGTATAACTCACTGGCCTTAAATCACTAGAAGTGCTAAGTACATCCATAATATCGCTCCAGTTACCCACAAAAGTGTAATTGTTATGTAAATCCCCGGTCTGATATAATGTGTACGTGAGACAGTGGACTTGCACTTTCTAGTATACTTTCACAGCTATTGTGATCGCACCGCCTGACGCAACCGCCGAATGGGCGCTACGTCAGGCCTGCGTCATGCTTTGAGTGTAGACAGACGGACGGCATTCTGTTGAGAGTCAATGCAAACGGGCTGAGAGCACGCTTTTTATTGATACCTTGCTGTTCAGATCGATATCGTCTATGTCAACTCTCAAAAAGAAAGAAAAAAAAAATGTTTATTTATCGCAGGGACATGACGTGCACTTCAAACTAAAAATCTTTTTTCGTTTTATAGCAGGTTTATTGCCGATGACCAATTCATTAAAACATAGAGCAAAGTGGGTTTCCTGATTGCTTTCTGTGTAAGTCTGTGGGTATGTGTGAATTTAGGTCACTTCTAGGCAAGCATGCACATTCTCACACCACAAAATTACTAATCATCCGGGGAGGTAGTGTTCAAACGCATGTCAATACAATATAGAAAACGTATAACATAGTATTTGGGATAAACCATTAACACAGTTTCGGCTCAAAATGTTTATTACATAAATGTTAGAAGCTGGTTTCTCTTCGGATGAATGATGTTGCGGAATTTGGAAGGCTTGGCATCAATGACAACGCTTGTTTAAGTTATAATGCAGCTGTTTTAGTAGAAGCTTTCAAGGCTTAATTCAGTAACTAAATAGTACATTGTTACCCTAGGGGTGAAAGTAACTTATTTAGTCCCGAGACGGGGTTTGGTGCCCGAACGAAGTGAGGGTGCCAATAGTTCGAGGGACTAAATAAGTCTTTAACCCGAGGTAAACACTGTGCTTTTCATTACGAATAGTACAAGGAAAGTAATAATAAAAACATGAATTAGCTAAAGAAAAAATGAGTAAATCCGTTTGCCGCTTTCCCGCCTGTTTTGTTTTTTTTTCTGTGGCCAGCCAGCTATTCAGCCTTAATTTTTCATTTTCATCATTGAATAAATGGTAAATATTTTGCCCAAATAATTTGTTGTTTAAAAAAAAACTGTTGAAACTAAATTATAATAAATTGTTTTAAAAATATATATCCATTAATCAATACTTAAGTTATTTCAATTTTACATCGTGGCTGCATAGAAAGTTGGAGCATGGTTCAATAAAAATGTGAACATAGAACTAGTTTTTTATTTATAATTTGACATCTGTCAGTTGAAAGCGATTCTCCCTAGGGCTGAAAAGTATTACTTTCAACCCGCTCTTCAGGCAACTTCAGATCTACTTTCAGAGTACGAGTAATGAAAAATAACTTACTTACCTACATATTTTCGAAGGCGTTAAAACTTGATACATCAAATAAGTTTAAGTAATGTATTTCACAGTATTTCAAGGCTTTTGATTTTTATTAGAGAGTTTAAGAGTTTTAAAAACATGTAGTAATCCCTTAAGAATTTCCTGAATGAAAACAACATAATTTCTACAAACATACATGTTCACTACAGCATGAGATAATGTGGTAACTCTAATAAAAACTAACCTACATAAGTTTATATGCATATTTCCCACCTATCATAAAGTTTTTCATTCTTATGTAATTTTGTAAGTCAATAGGCCGCACTCGTTTTCTTACTATGCATGCCTTTGATGCCTAAACAGAAGAGTAAATATCCCACAGAGACCTAACTCTATACTTACAATGTGATTCCACACGTGCACCTTAAATAAGGTCCTTATTAGAAAATACAAATTATATTGCAATAAATAACATACAGCTAATACTAAGAGTCACTTAATCATTGGATGAATGCGTGACAGTAGGTACTGACAATTCACGTATCGTGATTGGATAATCATGTTAATGTCAAAATGACAGGTAAACAATAACTTTGTCAAAATTTACTATATCAGCTTAAATTATACACATTAAAGCATCACATCACACTTTGGTAGTTGTATGAAATGGTTACAACATCGTTAATTGACGTAGTGTGATAGTTATGCAATCTGATCAAGAACACAGCAGACTCTACCTAGCACGTATCTAAGCATAAAGTTTGATCTCTGAAAAATGTCTATACTCTTTCACCCCTACTAACCTTCGTGGTATCGATGTTATGGCGTCTAGCCGTGTGCACACTGTGTCGTTGCGTGTTACAAGTGTGTATGAATGGAAGTTAGCCGCTTGCGCACATTTTCCCACGGTGACTTTATAAACAAAAGGAAATACTAATGTATTATCCACAATGTTTGGGTAGTTGCATATTATTAAAACAAACACTACAAAGTTTTCTACGTGAGGCATTACTTGAAGGTGGCTTTATAGCACCAATTTCTAGTGGTTTTTAACGCGGGCAATGTGCGAAAGTGTCGTGGTGGTTCTATTTATTAGGATCGATTTTCATCATCGATATTTTAGTGTGATCACATTTATTTAGTAGTTTTAAAAGCAATGATAAATAAATTGCTGAAGATATGTTTCTGTCACCTTCTGGGTTGTTGTATATTTAATTACTTCTAAAAGAAATGATAACAGATGACCTAGCAGTGACGCCTATTGGCGTGACCGGCGGACTGCCCAGTCATAGGTCACTAGTTCGAACCCAAGACATGCACCTCTGACTTTAAGATGCACTAGTGTATTTTATAATTATCACACAAAACATCTTGAGGAAACCAAACCAGCATGCTTGAGAGATATTTCTCAACAGCATTTAAAGCCAAGTCTGAGGCCCAAGGGCGGTATAAAATCTCTGACACCAGCCTAAGTAGGTACTAATCACCTGAAAAATAAAGAATGGTAATTTTCAATCATTTTCAGGTGAATTGTTCCGAAGATCGTGTTAGGGGCGAAAATTAGAATGAATTACGAACCCTAAGAGGTCTACTTACTCTCCCTGATTCGATATAACTGTACCACAGAACCATCTGATAGTAATTATCCTTACGCACCGTCAAGATTATTTTCCTAGGCTTAGGTAATGCAATCCCTAGCCACGTCCGGTGGGACCGTATTAGGCGTAGCGCACAACGCAGACATTGCACATAAAACCGCAAAAGTTTAAAGGTGACTACAGAATGTAACTGCACTGTATTTTGTTTTATTGCTAATTTAATCTCCTTTTCTTTAGTCCAGCACGCGTAGCATGATTACTGTAGAAACGAGTTTTGTATACGGAATTGTCGACATAATGACATTTAGACATTGACAATCTGTCATTTTGTCGATTCTTCCGTCGACATAACCTGTTTCTACAGTCACCACTGTAGAAACGAGTTTAGTCTACGAAATTATCGACTTAATGACATTTAGACAATGACAATCTGTCATTTTGTCGATTCTTCCGTTAACATAACCTGTATCTACAGTGGCCGTGCTACGCGTGCTGTAAGAGATAAATAAATACTTTTCCTTTCTTTCATTCGCTGTACTTTTCTTTAGGTTTGATTATAGTTATTTTTGTCACTTAATTCTCAATTCAACAAACAAGAATTGAACGACAAGCGTACGGTAAAAATCGATATAATTTTCAGGTATAAATGTTTTGTAACCTTTTTCGATCACTCACGTTTTCTGTATTTTAGTAACGAAACGACACTTTTTACGTTTCATTCTAGCAGTATTTTGATATTAAAAGACATATTTTCAGCTTGAATAAAGTTTTCTGAAGTTGGCTTTGAGTATGAGGTACTGGGTTCGATTCGGGTCGGGCAAAGTGTTGTTAGTGTATTGGGTTTTTTCCATCAGGAATTTCCTTACTTTCTTTGATAGCAATAGGCTAGCTTGCTATTAAATGGGACTTAAACATAACTGGCGAAATGTGGGTGTCTTCGGGGATTTCAGGCGTTAAGTTATGAAGTTTTCAGTCTCGTCAATTTGACACGAAATCTGAAAAACTCATCCTAGAACAACTTATTTATGTTTTCAATGTGCATTTTCCTTTAGAGGCCCGCTATCTTCCCCGTTGCGCACGGGCATCTCGTCTTGCAAGTTGAGGTTGCTGCGTAACATTAGCTCGCATTATTTGATTATCATCAAGTACATAATACTAGTACTAGTACGCACGCACGACGACCAATCAAGTAATACAAAACCAGTTTATACGGGTCTCTCATTGTACGCGAAATATAGACAAAGCAAGGCCATGTTATACTAGATATGAATAGTTTAAGGTCCAGTGTGTGTCTTGAGAAATTTTCACGTAGCTTTATTGAGCAATTTTGGTTCCCTTCAGTTTAAAAATTGTTTAGTGGAGAACTTGTCATCTGGGATTTGAGAAATAATTATGTATTAGGAACGGAGAAATACAAAGTGTTGTTTTGCATCCTCGTCATGATTCAGGAGGTTCCTACGCTTTGGAATGGGCAACTACAGTACTTTCACAGTTATTATGTCTTGTGACTGTGACTGTAGCTTCATTTTTATTGTTGTTTGACTATTCAAAAGAATAAATGATTTTGATTTGATTTTGATTTGTTCTCACTAAAGATATAAATAATCAATTAAAATGCAGTTAATTATTAATAAACGCTGATTTTTTTGGTTATTTATGTTTGTCAGTATTTCAGTCCCTTAACGTGGTATAAGAAATTATCGAATTAACGTTTGAGATTGTTTTTATGTGTGGAAGCGCGGTTATAGGGCGAGAATCAGCCGGCTCGCGTTTAAAACACGGGTGGTGTGGTTCACACTTACCGATTTCCATGAATACGAAAAAAAATAACAATTACCTAAGTACCCATTTTATAATTGATTCGGCACGAGAATCACTAGCATAGTTACCTCCTTGAATTTGACGAGAATGCAAAAGAACACCTTGTATTTTCATATTTCTCTTGAAAAATCTTTATACAGTGGCTTGCTTATCTACTAATGGATTTGAAAAAGCGACAATTTTATCCAGTGGTCGCAAACATGACTGCCGAGCGTATGATCCTCGGTTCAAATACCAGGTCGAGCAGTATTATTGGGTTTACCATCAGAAATTTACTAATTTCGTACCGGTTGATTGCAATAGGCTCACTCTTTATTATGTCGGACTTAAAAATGTTATATAGGTGAACTATAATTGAGGTTCACCTCTACATAACCTTTCAATGATTACAGGTGTAATGTTATGTTATAAATAAAGAAAATTGCCAAGCCGAAACCAGGCACATGGCAGAGAACTTCTTAATTGTTTCTTAGAATACCTATTTGATTTTCCCAGAATATATGAATAAACAATAAACACAATTTTAATAGTTCAAGGAAATCATAATCGATTTTAATTAAGAATAGGTACCGGTATTTCCTTTTGTAATATCGCTAAAAAAACTTAAAGCACTAAGTTTTAATGTTTATTCGAATTTACTAAGACGTTTTTTAACGGTACCTACTCTATTCTAATGTCTACGCAAATGAACACAATGCAATGAAATTATTCAATAATCTAATGACTTTTGTACAGCATAATTTCAACTGCATACGCTAGAGGCCGCCTAAAAAGATTTTATAAAAAAACTAGCTGTCCCGCGCAACTTCGTCTGCGTCACATTTTCCCCGTTTTTGCAACATTTTTCATTACTGCTCCGCTCCTATTGGTCGTAGCGTGATGATATATGTTACTTCTAATACCTCCAAGAATATGTGTACAAAGTTTCATGATGATCGGTTGAGTAGTTTTCGCGTGAAAGCGTATCAAACAAACTTACTTTCGCATTTATAATATTAGTAGGATCGAAAAAAAGGGTCATGTCCAAGCTAATAATAGTATATGAGAACTGCACCGTTGGCCTAGTGGACGCAATAGTGACTGCTAAGTGTGAGAGCCTAGGTTCGATTCCCGGGTCCGGCAAATTGTTTCTGGGTTTTCCATCAGGTAGCAGCCCCGGAGTCTAGATTTGTGCCCGGTTGATTGCAATAGGCTCGCCCCCTGTTACATGGGACTTAAACATAACTGGCGAAATATAGGTGTTATATTAGGTACACCTCTGCCTGACCCTTTTGGGGATTACAGGTGCGTATGTTATGTTTATGTGAATGAGAGTTGTTATTGTGAAAATGTATCAAGTACCCTGTATTCATCTGTCTTTAACAGATTTTCAACTTTAGTTTCAAAGAATTAGGTTCAAGGTTGATTGGGAAAATTTGACAGGTTAAAAGAGCCTTTAAATTACGCCTAAGAAGTTTCTGACTTCTCCTTGCAAATTAGATGTCGTGCGTAAACAATAAGCAACTTAATTAAGCCAGTCGCTTAGCAGTTAAAAGCTATGCACCAGAATTTACGCTTAAAACAACCAGTAATTACATATTTATCGGCAATAATGTTTTATTATGGTACATTAGAAATCTATGAAAGCTTACTATAAAGTTCACACGACGGCCAAGCTATGCAAAACCAAATACAGCTGATTTCTCATTGCATCAGTAGCTGATACAAAGCGAGGTCAGGCTATACTGGATATATATAGGGTGACTGGTAATTAGTGACCGATACTGAAACACGTGATTGTACTCATGATAACTAACAGCTTTTCCAAAGAAACTTTTTTTTATATTCTGCCTATCCAATTTGGCACGGTACGACAGAAATGAGACAGAAGGGCGTCACGCGGCTAAGAGCTGGTAGGTCACAGGCACACGCGCGCGCAATTTTCATACGGTTGTGGTGTTATTGTGATAAAATTGAATGAGTATAAAAAAAATGTTTTTGTTATTAAAAAAATAGAGAAGTATTGAAGAAAAATACATGCTGCGCCGACCCCAAAATAAATTAGAATAAGGGCACGAGGATGATGATGACCTTGTCTCCTGTAAAGAGGAAGAAAAAACACACCATCATTTATTGCAAGATTGGTTCAATAGGTAGAGACTGGGTCTAAGGTACAGTACGCGTCTGTTAAGTTAATGGAAGAGATGTTCTATTAAGCTGATTTAAAGAAAAAAATGTTACGGATACGAAATACTTTAACTGGTCGTTCTTCTTTCTAAGCCATGACCATAAGTCTTTTAAGCAAAACTTACGAAATAATAATAAATCTTCGAGAAAAAGAAATACTTAGGCCTATATGTCAAGATATCTGAAGGTAGACCTGTCTTGTCTAAATACAGAATGTGCGAAACCAAACAAAAACTCAATAATTATATGCATGTATGTCGGTCGCATCCTAAGACAATAAGTCAAGAATGTAGGCGGCGATATTGAAATAGATATGCTTTACACAACAATTAATAAACTTTTACGAAAGATATTCCTTATTCAGATATCTTTATAATGAATGGCAATAGATTTGGGTGCTTAAAAAGTTAGCACTTTTGCAATTTGGTCTATTTTCGTATAATATGTGGGTTGTATTTATTTTAAGCAAATATCTGCGCCTGTAACACCATCTCCCACTTTAATATCACCTCGGTATGGGTGAGATGAAGGTAAATAAGGTATGCATCCACTATCAGTGGCGGTAGACGAGAAAAATAATCATAAATCTTTATATGTACAATCTTATATAGAGAAAGGTGTGTGAAATAGGAAGATCCTGAGGTACAGATCACCTCTCGGGCTTAGAAATAAACACTTTTAGTAGTTATAATAATAAACATTTTTAAATAGTTGCAGGTGGTGGCAGACTGGAGGGGGCAGGCGGGAATAAACCTTGGACCCCTATCTGATTAATCAGCGCGTTGCCATTTTTATATGTTATAGCACCATGTTGAGATACATGGCGTTGTACAAGATCAATTTATTTTGAAATATGTCATTTTGTTTTTGTGTTGTCCTGTGCGAGTCTAAATACATTTTACGATGTCTAGTAATACTGCTATCAAAGGAGAGGTTAACAATAAAGCGGTGGAGGATGAAGCACGCTTGCCTAGAAGTAAACTACTCAACACTTAGATTCCCAGGTCATACATACTTGTATTTCAAGGTTTAATTTCAAATTGACAAGCAAATTTTCATAGGACATCATCATCTGCCTAGCCTTTTCCCAAACTATCTTGGGGTCGGCTTCCTGTCTAACCGGATGCAGCTGAGTACTAGTATTTTACATGAAGCGACTGCCTATCTGACCTCCACAACCCAGCCCAACCAACTGGGTAATAGGATACCCCTTGGTAAGACTGGATGTCAGACTTTTGCCTTCTGACTACTCGTAACGACTGTCAAAGATCTACAAATGACAGCCAACGGCTTAACCTGCTTTTAGAGGCAGGTAAGAAACTCGGTATGTAATTATGGTCACCCATCTACGGACCAACCTCGGCAAGCACGGCTTAACCTTAAAGATCGATCCGTGCGGCTGTTATTATTTAGCTACGGGCAAATTTTCATAGATATTACGTAAAATAAATGTATATACAAATTAACATAAATACAGTCATACAGCCACATAAAAGTTATCTTTGACGTTAAATTTTATTAACGTCCTATACAGTGTAGTCACATTTTTGTATGACTTACTCATAATTATTTTGAGAACTAAATAGCAAAAGCTGAATAATTAATATTGGAATTTATAGAGACAGGTGTAAAGTATGGTACTTAAAAGGCAATAAAAATAAGAGGTTACTGGAAAATGTCAAGTATTGGTTATTTTCTTTGGTGCTCTAAGCATCGGTACTATTAATATCAGTGCTCAAAAGGAAATACTTCGATGGCCTAAAGTGCGCAAACGCTTCTGTCGAGTACGAGATCTTGGATTCAATTCCCAGGTCAGGCAGCGTGTTATAAGGTTTTGCATCAACTATTTATCAGTAACCGTCCGGAGTATGGGTTCGTTCCCGGCAAAAACCTCACAGGATTTCATGGAACTTAAACATAACATGCAGAATGTGAGTTCACTATGGGTACACTGCCTATCTCTTTGGGAAAAATAAGTGTGATGTTATAACAATGAGGTTGGGTACATGTATCTACACTACATTTGACATTTTTTTAAAGAAAAATACACAAAATTACGTAACAGTACGAATATACCCGAGAAAAACCCTGATTAATTAGACATGTCTTTAAAAACTAGCAATGCGTGACTAAAGAATTTACGATCAAGTAACAATAGTGTATAGTATTGCAAACAATACCAATTTACCGCATACTGTAGTAAAGTTGTTACTTATGTTACAAAAACAGAAGAATGTGTGTACGTTTGAGTAATCAGCTTAAAAGTGTTCATATTTGCAGATACATTTTCAATAGAAACATAAAATACGTACTATAACTTCTAAGGTGATTAACACACTGCCACGCAACACGCTTGCTTGTAAGTACTACGTCTATATAGAAAACACGCACAGTCCAACACACAGAAAATGCATCCACGCGCGTTCATTCAGATCACGCGCCTACAAGCGGAGAAACATGCGCACACGCGTGTGGGTGTGGGGCAAAACGCAAGGTATGGTACACTGAGTCTCACAGTGCCGTGCGTGATTTTTGATGGGCTCTGCACTGCACTATCACCACAGCGAATGGCTTAGAATGAAATGAGTCAGAGCCGCCGTGAATCCACAAAACGCAACTAGTCGCGTGCGTGATCTGTGTGCTTAGTGCGAGTGTCATACTAAAATTCGGCGAACGCCTCGAACGCGTAAATCGTGTTTACGTCAAACGCATCAACGATCATCTGCACTCCTGCAACTACGCGCGTAGGTGCGTTGACACGCAACATGCAGCGTGATGATGCGTGGCAGTGTGATAATCGCCTTATACGTGATACGAGGAGCTCGTGGCTAAATAATAACAGCCGCACGGGTCGATCTTTAAGGTTAAGCCGTGCTTGCCGAGTAGTCAGAAGCCCGAAGTCTGACATCCAGTCTTACCAAGGGGTATCGTTTTACCCAGTTACTGGGTTGTGGAGGTCAGATAAGCAGTCGCTTCATGTAAAATACGCTAGTACTCAGCTGCATCCGGTTAGACTGGAAGCCGACCCCAAGATAGTTTGAGAAAAGGCTAGACAGATGATGATAAACTTCTAATACGTGTGACGTCGGCCAACCCGTACTGGGCCCGCGTGTTGGATAACGGTCATATCATAGAAGCTAGCCCTGTTTTCCAGCAGTACCGACGCATTAAAATTTAACTGAAGCAAGACTTCTGGACCACCAGATATGCCACCAGATAACAACAAAGTGGAACTGAATTTTGATGAACACTTAGTACCAACGCGCACTGGGGCCGCGTGGTGGATTACAGCTCACTCCCTCTCATAGAGAGGAGGCTTGTGTCCCAGCAGTGGGAACATTATAAGCTGATGATGATGATAATGAACACTTAGTACACACGGTGACATCCAGCTATACATGTCCAGTATAACATGGCCCCGCTTTGTATAGATTTGTCGTACAATGAGAGACCCGCATAAACTGGTTTTGGTATTGCTTGACTGGTCACCGTGCGTACACACTTGTAACATTGAAAATTTATAACATATTTGTAACTATTCACCAATTCAAAGTGCCAAGCCCATCCAAAAATCACGCATGGCACTGCAAGACTCGGTGTGCCATACCTTGCGTCTCGCCCCACACCCACGCGTGTGTGCGCATGTTACTCCGCTTGTAGGCGCGTGATCTGAATGAACGCGCGTGGATGCATTTCTGTGTGTTCAAGTGTGTTGGACTGTGCGTGTTTATTAACAAACGGAGATACTTACAAGCAACGTTAAAACACGCATTCACGCGCTACGCTGCGTGGTGCGTGGCAGTGTGTTAATCGCCTAAGGGTATGTACTCTTGCGCTCGCGCCCCGCCGCGCGTGCCGCGTAGGTTATAAACTTATAACGCGCAACTCGAGAACAGGCCACGATTGGGGGTGAATAAACTTTCCTCGAACACACATGATTATGAACCGCTTACATATGAAAAGAAAAGATTCTAATTTCCCATCACACTTTACAGGGCTTTAGACTGTCTAATTGCGTGCTGCACTATCATCAAAGTTTCAAAGCCATTGCAATAAGAAACAAATAAGCGCGCAGTGGATACAGTAAAAACATTTATAATATGATACAGTCAAAATATTTTCATCTCTATCTGTATATTTAAGGTTTAAATTATTTTGTTGGCAGGTTCACACTCGCTCTACTAGTTACATTAAATGGAAATAAAAGTAATTTCAGAAGTGCAGTTTTATTTAATAACTAGCTGTAAAACAACCGCTGTAAAACAAGCCGCAACTTCGTCTGTGTCACATTTTCCCCGTTTTAGCAAAATTTTTCATTGCTGCTCCGCTCCGATTGGTCGTAGTGAAAATATATAGCCGATAGCCTTCTTCTATAAATGGGCTATCTAACACTGAAAATTTTTTTCAAATCGGATCTGTAGTTCCTGAGATTAGCGCGTTCAAGCAAACAAACAAACTCTTCAGCTTTATAATATTAGTAAAGATTTATAGATGTAAAATTGCAAGATATGTGACTATACTAGGGAGGGGAGGGTCTCATAAATGTGACTAACTGTGACAAGGATGGGGGAGGGGTAAAAAAATCAATAAATTTGTGTGAGGTACTTTATGGATGACCCCTTAATACGTGACTTTGTAGTTTTAAAAGAGAGTCACTTTCACTGTACTGCTCTCAGGATTGTGGTGAGGCTCGGCTGCCGTCCAAATCTTTCTTGATAAAGCATTTGGGCTTGTCGTAAGCTTTGGTTACACTCACGATAACACACGACCATTTCCAAGTATTCTTGGTTGCTGTACGCGTAATAAGGCATTTTAGTCGATTTTAATAATTACGTAACAAGATACACGCACTTACACATTCGTGCAACATGTTGTGACGGCTCGGTTGCGCGACGAAAACTGAAATTGCGTCATTGTTAATACGTCGTTACGTGACGTGTTCACGAGCGCCTGCACATTTGTGGTATAACAAAGACATGGATGTGTTTATGCATTGGGTAACCAACATTTTTAGTGTATTTTTGTTATCTGTAATTTACCTTAATTTTTTTACCGTTGTTTTTATTTTGGTGGTCAGAACGATTTCCAAAAGTTTGTTCACCAATTTTATTGGGACCTTATATACGCTCGGAATTTAACTCCAATCGCTAGGAGAAAACGAGTAGGCGTCGTGCACCGTTTTTACGCAATTACAGTCGGTTGAAGACGAAACACGCTTGCCTAGATTTCTATCGATTGACATGACTGAGTTGTATACTTGTATAGCTTAGCAGGCGGCCTAAAATTATTTAATGAACTCGTTAAAGCTTGAAACTAGCCCGATAAACGAGACTTGTTTGTTTATCTCATTATAATTTTCTTTACACTTCTTCAATTAAGATGGTGTAAAAACGTGGCGGTGGAAACCGATTCTTGTCGCGCGTGAAGACTCGCCTCTGAGTGGGTTATTAAGTACACTTTTTATAGAAATACTTTGAAATTACTCTGATCGATCACTAGTTTCATAAATATGTAAGATCTATCTTTCAAGAATTCTTACGGCAAAAGTGTCGTTGTCGACATTTTTGTAGTGTTGTGCTGTTGTTGTAGTTTTAAATGAATATTCATTCGCTTTGTAGGATATTTTATAACAAAGAATTTTTCAGTCAGCTTTTCAGCCTTTGGTCACGTTATATTTTTTTTCCTGTAAACAATGTTTCTTTGTTATCTACATTGTCCAACCAACCACCACCCACAACTAGTTTGTATCAACACTAATTTTGTTTCTCAGACAAAATAAATTAATTCTACGGAATGTCTGCTCGCAACTGAGTTTTAGTTTATAGTAAAGCTACTGTTATTCCACCATATATCTAGGATATCATCCAACGGCTTTTTTTTTAAAGATAATGAGGTCATCAAAATCAACATGATGACGGTGTCCAGTGGCCATCCCTGAACTTCTACTGCCGCAACAGCATTGTTTTCGATATCTTCTCATGGAAAGTGAAAGGTTTGACTTTTTTTCTTCCCTAACACTAAGTATGTCATTGGCTAGAACACAAGCCTTGCTATTTATCCAACTATATCAGCTAAAATGCGGGTCATTAACACAAATGACGGCATGGAGCAATGCAAAAGTAACTATTGCTACACACAACTTACGAACGCAGGTACAGTAAGCATCGTTAGACATTGAACGCCGAGGCGAATCGATTGTCGAATTTATTTGTTTTCTTTATTTTTTGTAGCATTGAATGTATCCAGCCAGTATCAGTCTTTTTTTTTCAATCGGTTCACGCTAATTGACTTTAGATGGTACGATTGTTTATTGTGTTCGAAATCTAAACGTTCAAATGTGTGTCATATTAAGCTGTTTGGTTAGTTGGTTGACAGTTGACATAATTAGCTATCAGTTCTACCTATACAAATAACTTCAGTGCAAGTGCACTTGCTTTTGTTTAGTTCTTTGTGCCCTCAACTTTGTATCCAAATATGTACCCATATAAGCGGCCGAAAAAAGAGTACTTAACGAATTTCCCTATTTTAATACCGTATCTATAAATATATATTGTTATTCAGAAAAAGTAAAAAAGCCTAGAAAGAGGTGGCAAGATGGTCTGGACGCGCATCACTTAGGCAGGGTCGATATGGCGCAGGAGAAGAGTATCTGGAAGGATATGGGGGAGGCCTTTGCCCAGCAGTGGGACATACAAAGTTATAAAAAAAACTTCAGTTGTAATGTTTTTGTGATCTGAAAAAAAAACTGAACATGAATGTGTTCAATTTAGAAGTTTCTCATACCTTACGAAATCATTGAAAACTTTCAAATCCAGCTCAATAATACATGATTATTAAAAAAAAAATATATATACTTTCCTCTAAATGTCAATGAAATTCTACACAGTTACATTTAAATCTTAAGAATAAAAATCAATGCCATCTGATGTAATATTTACTTCCTACCTTACTGCAGTAAAATTATTCGGAATGCCTTTCTACTCAGGTCAAGTCGTTTACGTAATTGTATTTTTTCACGCAGATATAATTGAGTTATCAATGCATAACGAATTCATTAATGAATACTGTTCTTTGTTTGATATTAAATTGTAGACGTTAGATGTTAAAGAATGACATAATAATTGGTGAAGACCCCCGACATAGTTGGGGAAAGGCTAGGCAGATGATGAGATGAGTATTTGCCTTGCACCTTTTTTGGAACCTGACTATGACAGGAAAATCTGTGTAAGATAGCTCATCATCTGCCTAGCCCTTTCCCAAACTATCTTGGGGTCGGCTTCCAGTCTAACCGGATGCAGCTGAGTACCAGTATTTTACATGAAGCGACTGCCTATCTGACCTCCACAACCCAGTAACTGGGTAATACGATACCCCTTGTTAAGACTGGATGTCAGACTTTTGGCTTCTGACTACTCGTAACGACTGTCAAAGATCTACAAATGACAGCCGGGACCAACGGCTTAACGTGCTTTCCGAGGCACGGAGGAAACTCGGTATGTAATGATGGACACCCATCCACGGACCAACCTCGGCAAGCACGGCTTAACCTTAAAGATCGACTGAGCTGTTAGATAGCTATATAGTGTAACATAATTTTATTATGACAAACGGTAGGCACTATGATCAGGGGGATTAACAGGGGGAGAACAATAATGTTTTAAGACTTCATAAGTCTTAAAGCATTATTGTTTTATTCTTATTCCCGAGTAGGAAAGAAATGGAGCTAGCCGACCTATAGCTCCGTCGCTTCTTTCCCACTCTGGAATAAGATCAAAACAATAATGCTTTAAGACGTCATGGTAGGCCACCAGGAGACCAAGCTGTTTATTCTGGAAATCGGGAAATTAAAATATGAATCAATGATGTATTCTTTTAAAAACAAACATGTTATTCTGTGTGCTAAGCACGTCACACGAATAACTTTAGAATATTCTGCTTTGTTTCTTATTTTTAATTGAACTGGTTATGAAAATAACCAAATATACGGATGGAAAACTTTATGTCATAGTCAGACTCCATATATATATTTAAATTGACAGACATGACTGTATGAAAATCTTTTGAGTTATGACTGTATGAATGCTTCAAATCTGAAAAACTAGTGGAAATAAACAAGGAATTTTCATTAGCTACTTACCAAGTAAAACGAGCTACCCATGAAAAGATAAAATAATGGTTGACTGACAATGTCTTTATTAAGGAAAATGATTTATCATATTTATGCCAATGATACAGTGGCAGACGTTGACCTATTATCAATTCGATTTTTTTTTCGCTACCCCGGCGTTTAATTTGGTCGAAAAACTTTTTACCAAAGTTACACATAGCGTAAATATGTCAAATAACGCATACGCAAATTCGAACAAACAAAATTCGGAAAAGTGATCGGTTCCCAATTACCCATTGATCTTGTAAGACTATGGAGACTGGTCTCCAAGATACTGGGAATCCTAGTGTTAAGGCTAGTGATGTTCAGCTTGTGTAATCCTCTCTTGAACGATAAAGTTTTTTTTTTTTTTTATACAGGGTGTAACGTACAGGGTATATAAATACTTAAGGGTGTGCGACGGACCATCAAACTGAACATATTTCTCCCTCGGGCAAACATCGTCAGATCTTCAGATCGTCAGAGCGAAAATATTATCTGCTACCCCATACATTTGGGTCGAATGGGTATTGAAATTTTGTATGTGGCAGCAGATATTTTGATAAGTATGTATATAGGCCTTTCCGTTACACCCTGTACATGGTACTTACTTGCTAACTTAAACTATGAGGTCTTAAATAACGCAGTCAGATAAAAACCAGCGGAACGATTTCTTACTCAGTAATTTAACATTTGCTGGTCATCTAGTTATTCTAACATAATATTACTATCAATGTTTATAACAGTTATGAATAATTTTAGCAACACAAGCCTATGTATCATAATTATAATCGTAAGATTCATAAGCGTCCGTAATATGCAATAACTTACAACTATTTCATGTTTTCTAAACATTGCATTGCTTGGAATCGTAACGATATTAGTGACGATAGGTTAGAACGAGCTGCCTCTGTTTCTTGTAGATAATCACATTTAAGCTAGTGATCTTTTCTTGGAGAGATAGTGCAATTTGTTGTTGGCTAAACATTACAGGTATTTGCACAATTAATATCTTAGCTTGAAAACTTTGCATTCCATGATGATTTTTATGATAATTCTTGTTAAATCTTTAAATTAATTCGCTTTTTTTTCTTAACTGTTGATATGATACATCAGAGCGTAGCTTTTGAGTTTAATTCGTCCTTTTTGGTTATCCCGCTTTTTTGAAAGGTCTTACTTTTTTTTTTAAGCAACATATTCTAACCTATCATAAAATAAACACTTTAACACTGGTATTCTCAGTCATGAACTTAACATAAGTCGGACTAACCACATTCCGCCCTGTTTGTCGCCAAATTTGAAGTACCGGAAAATTATTAATGAATACATCTTTAGAATTATGAATTGAAGCAGAATGCAACTATGGGTTTGACAAAGATAGATAATGGGAGGAGGCACCTTATTCTAAGATCCGCCTATTGCGGTCAATAAATTCTAGGAATACGATTTTGTGGATGTTTGAACTGTTGTCATGGCAACACCACCGGTTGACTTAGTTCAAAAATAGATTTGGGAAGGCTTTGAGAATTTGAGTGTAAATGTAATTGGTCATATTGCGTGTTTATAACCTATTTGGTTATGCCACATCGGTTATGATCCATCGCCTAAAGTAGAAGATCACTGACCTCTTTTACCATACTAATTCTTTTGCAAAATAATATGCTAATGTTTACTTAAGTGTGGGTCTTAATGTTTACACAATAACGATTGTTTTAGAATATAAGGTAATCATAAAACACTGGTATGAAGGTTTTATTGAAAATACAGTTCACACGATGCAAGAAGTCATGGACTGGCATAGGTACTGTTTATTAACGTTAACGTTTTTTGCTAAACAATCTGATTATTACACTGACTTAATAAAAAACTTGAGGAAAAATACCATTATTAGCAGATACTTAAAGCCATTTAATGTTCTTTTGATTAAGTTTCAGAATCATTAAGGACGCCTATCGTTACCATTATAATGCGGTCTTCCGATCGAATTAAGTCAACGTCCTTTATCTGGTAATTAAGTGTAGCAAAGTCATTAACAGCGAACGTATTACGTGGGCCAGCACCATGACCCACATAACATTTGTATAGCAATCTAACATTGGCCTTAAAACTATCGGTTCAGTAAACTTATACCATAGATGCAAGCCCTTCAATTTAAAACTATATGCTTAGAGCGTACAATGAAGTCAATTTTCAAACTTAGAATAAATTAAGTTTCGAAATTCAATTAGAGAACGTAACATTTATATTCGAATATGGCTAATCGATAGACCACCATTTTTTAAATCATAACCAAACTCTTTTGACCAAAAGATCAAAACTATTTACGAGTTTCGCAACGAAAAAATAACCAATCACTTTTTTGGATACAAATTTTAATAAATGCATCCAAATTAGTTTAAATCTAAATTTGAATTATATATTGATTGATAATAATAGCCATGAATTATAATAGAATACGATTTTTCTATTTAGGTGCCAGTCACACCTCTATACCTTCTTACTCAAAATTGGCACGTTTGTGTCAAGGCGCGGTGATTACGCTAATCACCGCATACTATACTGATAATTTTAACAAAAGAGACCTTTGTCTAGAAATAGGACAGTCACTTACTGTGGTTGCAGTATTTTCAGTTACGGGCGCGAAACAATTTGTTGTAATTTTTTTTCTCAACAAATGTTTACTTTAGCTTGCCCGTTAAAGTAGCTTACCTTAATGTCAAAGAATTAGGCTTATAGTCGTTGAATATAAAAAACTTAGTAACTTAATATACGTGCCAAGTGCAGTGATACTCGCCACTGCACTTATGTCTTGTTTAAGGTGGATACAGACTTTGCGAGGCATGCGCCACGAACGACGCACAACGAATGCCACGGCCATACTTTGGCTCGCTCTCGCACGTGCGTAGCACATGCCTCGCCACGAATACAAAGGTACACACCTTGCGAGGCATTCGCTGTGCGTTGTTCGCGGCGCATGCCTCGCAATGTCTGTATACGGCTTTACATATGCCGAGTACACGGTCTAGTGCTTGAAAGGTGCATTCGGTCGAGAACACTGCTTCTGCTCTGTATTGGAACCGCCTCGCTGTTGAACTCAATAGGTCAAATCCAAACAGAGTGCCAAGAAAGAACAGTAGGTATGACCTGCACTCGGCCGAGTGGTCTATGCACTGCCATTCTACTTGTTAACAAAGCATATTATGCTATTTTTGAAGTTATTTACTCGTTTGACAACTCTTTTTCGTAGAGGATTATAACGAGTAATTATTATCACGGCTATTTCCAAACCCTGCCAACCATATAAGTACCCAGTGAAATAATACCAAATGAAAATCCAAAGGAAATTGACAGAACGAAACAAAAGGTTTGTTTAGAGAGTAGAATCTTATCGTTTGCTATGTTATTATCTCAAACTTCCTTTTTCTATTATAGTGTTGACGATAAGCGGAAACCGAAAGAATACACGGTGTGAATGCATCCATAAATATACAACAACTTGTGTACAGATGTTATAAGATGAGAAACTGGTATTATACTTTTTTTTTAATTTTTGACAATTTCGTTTGTATATCACCTGTATCAAAAATTAAGTCACCCGAATTTCATGATTTTTATGCCCCCCCCCCTCTCCCCCTTGTCACAAGTGTCCCACAAAGTGTGTGCCACGGAACACTGGTGTTCCGTTGTCATAAGTCGGTGTGCCGCGGAAATATAAGGTCTCTCTCCCAAATGTCTTGGCTGCTGATCCAGAAATAAAAAGTGCAACCTTCAAAGTTTGTTGTCTCTATCTTTTAAACGTAATTTATGGATGGCCTCTTGCGATGCTTTCCGATTCCAAAGGTAAGGGCGTCATTTTGTAAACTTGTGTGTGTGAAAATCGAAAGCGACATTTTCAGATTCCTGCCAAATCCTCGCTATTGCGTGCCCAATACTTTTTTCGACTTTTCTCAACATCATAATTTATTTTGAAAGTACACGCCATGTTATTTATCTTCAAACTTTCTGAAGTCAGTAACCTATAATTTTCACAAATACGCAACTATAACGCGACAATTTTGTTCGACGAGTGCGAGCAGCCAATCATTACAATTTGTGGACGATCCGGTAAGTGGGTAAGACCATCTACGGCTCAGATTACCGGTTTCATGGACGCTTAAGTTTGTTTAGTCAATTTATTTGCGAGGCGGAACTGATTTCTTTTTGCAATAAACGAATGTGGAGAACGTTTGAAGAGTTCGGTTGAACGGTATCTTTCTTCGTGGTGGATTTTGGGTCCCTCAGCATAGATTGCGGCATTTTTAACATAGATTTATTCAAGTTCATCATTTCTCAAAAGCAGCCACGTCTCAAGTCCCAAGTCTTAATTTGTGCCCTATTACAAGGGACTTAAACATTACTGGCGAAATGTGGGTGTACTACTTCTGCCTATTTCTTCGAGGATAACAGGCGTGATGTTATTAATTTTATATTTTTGTCTCGACAGGTTGGCACGGATCGTCACTCACTGGACATCTGATGGAGGAAATCGGCGTCGAGGAAGGCCACGGCGAAGGTGGTGTGACGACCTGATCTTATTTGCGGGGCGAAGATGGCCGGAAAACGCACAAGATAGAGAGGTTTGGAAGGAGAAAGGGAGGACCTTTGCCCAGCAGTGGGGCACATGAGAGGCTAGAAAAAAAAAATATATAAGAATATTTAAGTAATAGGAGACAATCTTCAAGTACGCTTCCAATTTTCAGATCCCACAAATTACAATTACAGCAATCCGTAATTCCTCAAACGCAGCAGCCATCTTTATCTAATTACGTCCAATTTTAATCAACAACACAGTCCCGCCTACATCCAGTTAGCGTAAGCCAATTGCTTCATAAATTCATACGAAGTGCAAAGGTCAAGTACGATGAACTCACAATAATTCGTCAGTTCGGAGTGCTCCCACCGACGCACGCGCATCGCCGCCGGTCAGATCTAATCTACCGACCGACATCCTAAACGTTTGCGAATTTCCACTTCCTTGCGAATGAAATGCAAATTGGTGTACTTAGGTACGTTGGGGATGATTGCTATCTAATAAACTGGGCTTCCGTGAGACAGGTTGGAATAATGTTCATGACGCTATCGTTCCCTATGGAAAGAGGAGTTAATCAGTTTGATGGGTCATCAGCGATTTCTGTGATAAGTTTGCTCTGCTGTAATTCCTCAGGTGCTCGTTGTCCCTTTGACGGTCAGAACTGCGCCTCTGACGCCGCAATAAATGACTACTCACTGGGCCCAAATCAGTATAATACGGATGTAGCCTCGATACGAAGAAAAAGAGTGTGTAGTTGACAACAAGGAAGTGTATCCACATAGTTTACTGCTGGGCATAGGCCTGTCCCAAGCGATGCGATGCCAAAACACCCGATCGCCCCCCATCCTCCTCGCCTTCCGCATCCAGACTACCCGAACCACCTTTTTAGGGTCTATGTAGTGGGGGTAAATATGCTCCGACGACGCTTCCCGTTCGACGTATGATAATGAACATTAATCCAAAGGATAGATTCGCACTGTGATTATTATTCCTCAAAACAAACAATAAAGCTGTCCTTCACCCCAGATTAAACATACAACAACACAGCGGCGGGAAAAGCCCAAACACATTCCCACGTCTAAAACTTAAAACAAACTATCAACAATACAAATGCACTAGGAATCCTAATGCACCACCTGCCACGTTCTACATGTGCCTTACATTGTAATAAAGATATTATGTTCTCCTAGAAGGGCACAAAACGTGGTCCCCGCGTCTCTATAGCATACTAATAAAATGCTAAGTATATGGCTTTGATATCATCCAAGCGCATTGGATAGATTTAGATCTGTTTTCCTTGAATACTAAGCTGTGATATTATTTCTTAGGATTGTGGTATAAGTTACTGCTTTCTGCCAGTACTTTGTGTTGAGGTAGGTTATGTTTATTTGTTTATCTGTTCAGGGATTGATATTTTTAGTTGCATTTCATGATTTTATACGACTTTTCATACTTACGTTCGACCATCTACGAACCTCTGCATAGCCAGCTAATATTTACGGTTTTAGTATTTGCCTTCCTTTCTTCGACTGCTTTCGTTTATATCCTTAGCTTAAATGGTGTTCAAAGGATCCTATGAGAAAAAACTTGGATCCTAAAACCATTTTTGTTAATAACTGAGGCCTTTGACTAACCTCTAGTCTAATCTATCGGTACCTACTGGCTATAGTATTGCGGAGGTCATTCATAGGCACCGAAATAAACAGGGTCAAGACCAATACTTCTAGAAAAATTACAGACCTTCGATAGTCAATACTTATAAGATAAAACATCCATCTATGTCTAATATGTATTTTTAAACTTCATAACCTTACACAATCGGCATTTATCTCCGATAAGTTATGGGCAAGAAACAAGATATATGTATGTATTAACTAACTCCAAAATGTCAAAGAGATCGACGGCTCACTAAATAAATCCGGTCTTGCCAATAGGCCTAGCAGGTGGCAATATACAAACTGCTTAAAATATAATCATATTATTACAAAACACCATACTAAGGAAATACCATAAATCTTGTTGATTATACCCATCAAATACAAGTATTTGCCTAAAAATAAATAAAGCGACGTGCTTTGTATTCATGAAATCGTATGCCAATCGACAGCTACCATTTTGTTCGATTCGAAGCCAGAACGGGTGTTAATGTCAATTACGCCAGCAATGAAACACTGAAACCACGAAAGAATTAACGGTCGCTACAAAGAACAATCAGCTTCGTGAATGCTCAGTCAGCGTAATGTAAATCAGCTTTAAGATGGAAGCAAGAAAAAAACCGTATTCTCGGCTACCTACGCGTTGTCGAAATCAACAATAATGGTAACAAAAAGCTTCACAGCCAATTACTCCGGCTCAACACTCGTGCTCCGCTTACTACGTTTATGTAACTACTGATGAAAACTTCGTCGCACTTCGTAATTGACTGATCGACCCTCGAAAATCGACCATTTTGTAAAATGCATAATTGACGATGCCGATTACTCGGGCAGTCGGGTCTTATTCGCATTGTGAGTATTGTGACGTGCGGAGGCCCAATTTATGTTTGATGATTCGGTAGCCTGAGTTTTGGTCTTGATCTTTTTGTCAAACTGTAGACAGGTTTGTGGAGTTCTTCTGTACTGAATGCACTTGCACTTGCAAAGGATCACTTACTTGGCGGTAGTTTTTCCTGCTCACAACAGAATCTACATACGCATCTTAACGATCCATTACATCCTCTGTTTATGGTATTGTAGGACCTAGTTAACCTCCGAATAGGAATCTTGTGAACCTCTGTTTTTGACAAGCTAGGCTTAGGCTTAATTTTTTGTATATATTTTGCTGTGGTAATCTACAGCAAAAAGATCTGCGAGACTATTCTTATATGTATGTGTGATATTGAAAAGACCAAAGATTTGACCGCTTGAGACAATTTGCATCATGATGCTTTTCTTGGATTTATTTAAAAACGTGAATATTTTTAAATTTAAAATATAATTTAGAAAAATGAATAAACGAATATAATCTTTATGAAATATTTTCCTCAATTTGACTTTATTATGTTCTAGCTCTTTCGTTTTTTATAATCTTTTCATGTGTCCTTAAAAGGCAAGGTGAAACTTAAATACAGTAATTACGAAATTGCCAAATCTATAAAGTTACTAACGAAGATCACTGAAAACATTATTCGAAAGACTGGTTTTTCAAGTCAATCAATAAAAGTGTCGATGGTCACGTTATTAATTTATACGTCATAATGTAGATTCTGTTATATTACACTAAGACTCATTATTCATCAATTATGTAATCACATAATTGATGAATAATTTAAACATTGACCACATAAACCCTCTACACAGGCCTTATCCGTCTGAACGCTATCCGTACATGCGTATACACCGTAATAGAAATACCGGCAGGTCTGGTAAGCCTAAGGCACACTTGTTGGCTAGAACACCGACAAACCAGCGATACTGGCCTATTACCGCAATATTTATATTCACGAAGTTCCATGAAAGTCGATCCACATCTGCTGCATTCATTAACAGTTTCCGTAATTGGCACCGATTTAAGTATCCAAGAAGTGATTGCAATAAGTTCCTTATGGCCGTTTATGCGAACTTTGTAGTAAACAAAGGTTCTATTAAATTAAATTTGGCTAATATTAGCTCTGTTATGCTTCAATGTATTCAAGAGCGTTAATCGTTTGTACTATGATTTATTGTTGCCTGCTATTCGCACATAAATATGATATTACCACACACGATTATTGATTGCGTATTTAAAACTTTCAGATTCAGGAAAAGTTTCAGATTTTAAAATATTCAAAATGGACATGGTTGCCACTAACAATTTCATCCTGAACTATTTTGAATGTCTATTGGCTATATCATATGTTTCCAATCTTCTTCTTTATCGTCTACTGCCTAACGTAGTGTCAGAGTTTTTATGCCGCCCATGGGCCTCTGACTTGGCTTTACATGACGTCTAGAAATATCTTTCAGGCATGCTGGTTTCCTCACGATGTTTTCTATCACCAAGTGAAAATTATAAAATACGCACATGAATCCGAAAAAAATCTCACCTGCTTTCACCTCTATTTCATATGTTTTACTATTTACAACTACGGATTACAGTTAGCCTAGTACATTTTCTTATTCTTTTCTTATCAATCGTATTGATCATACCTAGGTACATTTTTTACTTCACAATCACGTGCACAAACACGCTTCTGAACGTCACTGATGCATATTTTTTGTACGATCGGTATTAAAATGCATTTAATATTTAAAACCTTTGAACGTTGAATGAATAATTTAAAAGGTTCTTAGTCCGTAATTCAGTTTTAAAGGTCATCAGCATTTCTAGCGTGTAATTAAAGAAAACGAAGAATTGGCATGTGAAATCTAGACACAAAAATATGGCAAAGCTAAGTCTACACATCTAACACAAATATTAGGCCTAGTTTATAACTGTAAGAAGCTTTGTAGACTGTAATATATCATCATCATCACTATCAGCCTGAGGAACATCCACTATAGCAGATAGGCGATCTCAATTATGCGTATAATTGTTGTTCTCAATACAAATGACAGCCTGGACCAGCGGCTTAACGTGTTTTCTGTGGCACAGGATTTTGGGGTCTCAAATACGTAGGTAATGCATGGTCATTAATTATTGACCCATCCACTGACCAACCTCAGCACTCGTTATTTAACCAAGAAGCTGTTAATAATTAGCTACGAACCCCGAGGAGCCCAAAACCAAAGTTGATAAATTATTAAAATCTACTTAGTACTTATTTTTCTGCAACATCGTAATTAGGGCCAGAGTGGAAATCGGTTTGACACTTTACTCATTGCAAAAACGAATTAAATTGCAACAATATAAAACCTTATCTGATCTAAAAGAATACCGATTTCAATTTCTATTTATAAACTAGTTTTCCATGAATGGCTTTCCAACTTTTTCTTAAAATTTTCCAAATTGAAAAACTTAAGAAAAAACAAAATGAGTATTCAAACACTTGCAGTAACGAAATATGTTTTTTATTCGTTTTTGAAAACAGAGTATCCTTTATTTCGACAGATGATTAAGTTGAAGACAAATCTAAGTGTCCCTCGTTTTAGTCTTTCCTAGTATTTCATGCACATCACCTTCTGCTAAAATTGTGTCATTGTTTAAACCACGCTTAACAAACCGTTTTTATCAAAAACTAAGATCTAAAAGATACCTATGTTTTGAATATTTTGCCTGGCTAACCAAGGTCACGTTACTTAACTCTAGATTTCCAAACATGATGCTTCCAACAGTAATATTTTAGTAAAAGGTATTAAAGATTTTATACGCAAAGAATGTGAAATTATAATTTATATTTGTCAATCACTGTGACTGATCGGATTAAGATAATAATAATATGTTTTTTTTTTGTGTTATTTAGGTACTGACGAAAGATGTACATACATGTGTGGTGTGGTGTGTGGTGTGTGGACATACATAAATCGTACGTTAATATAGGCTAGGCAGATAGTGATGATGAGGTAGCCAACAGTTTCAATCATTTTTACGGTGGCATTCCCTGATTAGATTATCCTATGATTGACATGGATACAATGCGCTTTTCAACAGAAAAAAAAGGAACTTAAACACTTCTCTATAATTCTACTAATATAAACATGTATAAAACCCTGAACTATTCGCTAACGCCTCGTAATGACCAGTTTAGAACCTGCTCTTAGCCACAAAATAACACATTATCAGTTTCAATATCGTGACATGCGTTTCCTTCCCGGATGAAAGCCCAGGATGTTATCTAAGATACCTTTTACTCAAAGAGAGTGGAAGGAAAGGCGATAATTTTGGGCTTGAATTCGAAAATAGGACTAAGATAGCGATGAAAGGTAAAGGCGATGAAGTCGTGCATACGAAGACACATCAAGCAATACATTTTCAGTATAACATGGCCTCGCTTTGTATAGATTTCCCGTACAACGAGAAATCCGCTTTACCTGGATTGACTCCGTGCGTACGTTATTGTCTTGCTTGGCCAGCCGGCAGCGTCGTTTTCTTTATCTTGCCATTTTCTTGTTGACGAATTTATATTTCAATCTGGTGTATCTACTATCTATTTCAGATAATACCTTCAGTTTGTTTGTAGTATATTGAATCCATTATTAGGTTGACTATAGTCTGCATAGTACACTGCAAAAAAACATACTTAATCTTGACTCTCATTACCAGCCAAAATGAGTTATTACTTACTCATAAAGAAATTGATTGAATATTGGCAAACACTTGAAGACAAGATTAGAAAGTTAAATCTACAACTTGGAACAAATTCAAATCGTTGCAGAGCAAATGCAAATTGTACTAGAGACTAGACACTCAATTGATTCGACAGACCAATCAGCTGACGCCTATGTAATACATAACTGCCCTAGGAAAAGACACGTCGCAAATTATTAAATTGAGAACTACCTGTTGGATATACAGGCGCATTTGCGACTGATATTAACATTGGCCTTGTCGGTTAATAGAGATGATTACGGTGAACCCTCGGTATAGGGGAGATCTCTTACCAATTGGACATGTTATGTACAGAGAGGGTTAAGCACGTGAAGTGTTGGTCCGATATGAATGTACTGCAGAGATACACTGACGGTTGATTAATTTTCAACCTTATAACATAAGGATTAAAGGTGAAATGCGGAGGCCGTCAGTGAACTCGGAAGTTCGCATGGTATTAAGTTTAAAGCCAAGTATACCGACATTTAAAAATCATAACATTTTGTACCAAATATTAACAACATAGTCAATAGTATTAGTTTAATTAAACAACGTATTGTTTACTGTCAAACACTCGCCGCCTGACCGCCGTCGCGTACGGACGTGCCGCTACCTGCTCGCATTCCCGCTCGCTATCAGTGTGTGTCATCGGTTCGTCGCTTCCCAGTGTCGTGACGTCATCAGTAGTCCCTCGACTACACCCCCGAACAATTGCTGTCTTTTTATTAAGACAGCACTTGCTCATTTGCTTCGGATATTATTCCGATTTAACTTCCTTTGCCCCATCAGGGAAAATTCCTCAGTTTCGAGGTTCTTGGTGGGAAACCTAACGGTGCCAACGAAATCGAGAGAGGGTGGTGACCCAATCTGCCCGCCTAACCCCTTCAGGGTCTAGGTGAAAAATTGGACTCCGTCGCGAACGCATGCGCCGCCGATATACTGTGCTAGTGTTACCCGTTTCAACAAGTTCCTGAAAGCGAAGTTCCCTAGACTGGAGTTGGAGTTGCTACCAAGCCAGGACCTTCGGACTGTGGCTGCGGGAAGGTTGAAGCGGGTGAGTCGCTGGACCCAGTAAATTCCCTACATAATTGTTTAAGGAATTAGGTTATTAGGCGCGCTGAGCTTCACTCAGATGTTCGCTAACTCTTAGCAGACAATATGGCCCTTGACGCGGATGATGAACTCCTTTTGGCGTTTTTCAAACGCGTTTTCCTGAACGACCCAGATTTTTTAAAGAAATATGGGTCCGATGTCGCTGCCTTGCAGCAATCCAGTATTGCCGTCACTGACTTCAGTGACGCGCTCGAGAGCCCTTTGTCGCCGCCACCTGCTGACAGAGGCTTACCGCCAGCCGTCGCCGCCGCGATTAAGGCTACCCCGAGACCCATTCTTGTGAAACCCATTGTTTCGCAAACAAAGGGCCAGCCCGCACCTGCGTCCATTGTTCCCGTTTCCGAGAACATGGACAAAGGCTTACCGCCAGCCGTCGCCGCCGCGATTCCGGCTAAACCGAGACCCATTGTTTCGAAACCTTTTGTTTCGCAAACAAAGGATCAGTCCGAACCTGCGTCCATTGTTCCCGTTTCTGAGAACATGGACACAACTGAGCCTGTCTCCGACTCAGAGTCAATTTTAGACTCGTGCTCTGCCTCCTCATCCTCTGAAGACGACTATCAAGTCGTCGGAAAGGGCAAGAGAAAGAAGGGCAAAAATTCCCAGGCCGCCATGGCCAAAAAGATTGTCGCGCTCCCTTCTGTCCCCTCTCCCGCGGCCTCCCGTCCCACCTCCCCGGTCCCCTTACCTACGTCCGCCGCTGCTCATACCAGTAGGCCAGTCAGCCCTAAGGCTAAACCTTCAGCTGCTTCTTCAAAGAAGCTGAAGCCCCCTCCCCCGTTGTTCATTCAGGACAAAGGGAAATGGACAGATGTGTCCAAAATGTGTGTTGAGCGCCGCATACAATATACAAGCGCAAAAAGCACACAGCAGGGAATCAAAGTAGTGGTCCCTACGACAACCGACTTTAGGGAACTTACTCGCCAGCTGATCGGAAGGCACATAGCCTTCCATACTTACTCCCTCCCAGAGGAGAAGCCCACCCGCGTGGTGATCAGGCGGATCCCGAAGGAGATATCCACGGAGGACATCCTCAATGACCTCCAAGGCCAGGACATCCCGGTTGCAGCCGTCCACCGCCTTCATAAGGCGAGAGGCGGCGACCAGTACGACATGGTACTGGTCATTTGTGACCCAGTAGAAGGACACCACCCGATCTTCAAAGTGAAGTCGGTATGCTCCCTCACAGGCATCTCAATAGAGAAGCCTTACCGCTCAACCGTAGTAGGGCAGTGCCACCGCTGCCAGCTGTACGGACACAGCCAAGCCAACTGCCATGCGCCGCACAGATGCGTAAAGTGTCTAGGCGACCATGGTACGGCAGACTGCCCCCGTCCCAAAGACAAATCGCTATGCACGGAGCCACCGAGCTGTGTGCTTTGCGGCCAGTCGGGCCACCCGGCTAACTACCGCGGCTGCCCGAAAGCCCCCAAAGGCTCCTCCTCTAAACTGGCGAAGCGTGCAAACGCCCGCCAACAGAGAGAAAGCCCATCGGTGAGGCTACCAACTTCACAGATGCCGGAGAGACTCAGCCCTCAGAGGCCCTCTCCCTGGACCTCGCTGAACCACCAGAGAGCTTTCCCGGCACTCGGCAAAGCAAAGTCCAGCCCCATTCCCGGGCTATTAGATGCCCCTGTCCCCACTCCCGTGGCCCAAGCGAGCGCACCGGCGCCCGCTCGTCCCGCGCCTCCCGGCCCCGCGGCCGCGGTCTCCTCTCCTAACGTAACTTTAGAAACGTTAGCAAAGTTAGTCACCCCCGAAGCAGACCGCATGGCGGCAGATCTCAGGGAGGCTAACACTGACGGTGATAAGCTTAAAATTATCATCAAGTCCCTAATCAAGTTAGGCGAAGCCTTCAGCGGCATTAATCTTTAATTTCAATGGATAATACGAGATTAACGTGTACCAAACCCCGATCCCTTAAATTAGGGTACTTTAATGCCAATGGCATTAGAGGCCAGCGTGATGAAATCGCCACCTTCCTCCGTGACCATCAAATTGATATCCTCCTCATACAGGAGACCTTCCTCAAGCCCAGTCACCGCGATCCGAGAATTGCCAACTATCGCATAGTTCGCAACGATCGGTCACGTTGCCACAAGGGCGGTACTCTAATCTATTATAGAAAAGAACTGCACTGCATCCCCTTAGATCCCCCTCCCATGGAGTCCCTACTCGAGACTTCAGTGTGTCGACTAGGCATGACCGGTCATCAACCGATCACTATCGCCTCCGCGTACATCCCTCCCGGCGGCACGTCCGAGGAGCACACTCTGTTCACCAAAGACCTTGCCGTCCTCTTCGGCTTGAGTGACTCCGTTATCATAGCGGGCGACCTCAACGCCAAACACCCCGCCTGGAACAGCACGACGACCTCTGCCAGAGGACGTCACGTGTATAACCTGGGTGAGTCCCTCAACTTCGATCCCATCGCTCCTATGGAGCACACTCACTATCCCCACGACCCCGACCAACGTCCGGACGTTCTCGACATAGCGCTACTCAAGAATGTCAACCTTAAGTTGCATTCCATCGAGACTTTACATGAGCTTAACTCAGACCATCGACCAGTGCTCATGCACTTAGTTCCCCGCTCGGGTCCCTGTGACCCCAGCCAGCCCCCGCCGACCCAAGTGATAACCGACTGGAGGAAAGTCAGCGAAAAGCTGAAATCCACCACGTCGTCTCACCTGGAGTCCATCCCCGGCCACATAGTCTCAGTCGCAGACACGACGGCCGCCATCAACTCGTTTACAGAACACGTGCAATCCGTACTGAAGGATTGCTCACGAGAAGTTCCAGCATTGAGCGATCAACGCTGGATACTACCCGCTGACGTACGTGAACTGATAACCGAGAAGAACGCGGCCATCCGTGCCTACAGCAACTTTCCCTGCGACGCGAACAAAGCTCACATGCGTTATTTACAGCGTGCTGTAAAGAAGCGCACTAGTGAGCATCGTTCAGATCAATGGGACAAGACGCTTAGCGAGCTTGAGCCTACCCACCTAGCCTTCTGGCAGCTGCAACGCAAGTTGCGCTCCACCGAAGAGGCTTCGATGCCTCCCCTCACCCGACCCGATAAGAGCGTTGCATTCGACGACTCTGAGAAGGCCGAATGCCTAGCCGACAGCCTAGAGTCCCAGTGCTCCCCCAGCTCTCAACCAGTAGACAAGCGACATCTCGATGAGGTGAACGCATTCGTCGAACGTAGAGCCGCCCTCTCCCCTGTAGAAGACCCAGATGATCCTCTGCCTCCGGTCACAGCTGACGAAGTGCAAGACATCATTAATAAGCTTCAACCGCGTAAAGCACCCGGCTCCGACGGAATCACCAATAGGGTGTTTAAACTCCTCCCCGCTCAGCTCGTCGTGTTAATGGCGGCCATCTTCAATGGCGCCCTGAGCAACAACGCTTTTCCCCAAATATGGAAAGAGGCCACTGTCATCGGTTTCGCCAAGCCAGGCAAACCCAAGTCTGAGCCCTCGAGCTACAGACCTATCAGTCTCCTGAACGCACTCGGCAAAATCTACGAGAGACTTA
Source organism: Cerastis leucographa (assembly GCA_963082945.1). Classification (NCBI taxonomy): domain Eukaryota; kingdom Metazoa; phylum Arthropoda; class Insecta; order Lepidoptera; family Noctuidae; genus Cerastis; species Cerastis leucographa. The sequence goes on along the minus strand of OY720356.1, from coordinate 10,890,348 downwards.
TTTATAAGCGACTCAAAGACTTCGCCGAGGCTAAGAGTCTCATCCCCAACGAGCAGTTCGGCTTCAGAACCGGACACTCTTGCATTCAACAGGTCCATCGCATCGTAGAGCACTTGAGCGCTGGCTTCCAGCGTGGAGCGATGACCGGTGTGTTGTTCTTCGACATAGCTAAGGCTTTCGACAAAGTCTGGCACAACGGCTTATTATATAAGCTGTACAAACTGGGAGTGCCGGACCGTCTCGTGCTCATCTTACGAGACTTTCTGTCGGATCGCACCTTCCGCTATCGCATCGGGAAGGCACTGTCTTCCCCCCACCCCATTAGAGCCGGAGTCCCTCAGGGCTCCGTCGTCTCTCCCCTTATCTTTACTCTGTTCACCAGTGACATCCCCAAGAGCAAGAAGGCTCAGTTAGCCTTGTTCGCGGACGACACGGCCATTTATTACACTGGCCGCAGTCACGACGCTATCTATAGCACCCTCCAAACCTCAGCCAACGTCTTAAGCGCTTGGTTCCGGAAATGGAGAATCGAGGTGAACCCCGACAAGAGCCAGGCAGTTCTTTTCTCTAAACAGCGTAAAATTAAGCCACCCGCGCTCAGCCCGATCACTATGTACGGTAAGCCTATCCCTTGGGAGAAGCAAGCCAAGTACTTAGGAGTCATACTTGACAACCACTTGTCTTTCGCGGCGCACATCAAAGCAGCTCGCGACCGAGCTGCGTTTGCTATGGGTAGGCTTCATTTCATGATTTCGGCAAAAAGCAAGTTGTCACTCAAGTGTAAGTTGCGCCTTTATACCGCGGTGATCCGCCCCATTATGACGTACGCTTGCGTCGTGTACGCTCACACCAAGCCTAAGTACATCCATAGGATGCAAATTTTACAGAACCGGTTCTTACGTAGAGTCACGGGAGCCCCTTTTTATGTCCGTAATGACCGTCTACACGTAGACCTTAGAATGCCCACCGTCCTTCAGTTTATGAAACGTCTTTCGAAGCGTTTCTTCGATAACGCCATTAAACACCGTAATCCCCTGATCGCAGCGGCCGCCCGTTACGAACCCTCGCGCATTAGTAAAGAAAGAAAGAAAGAAAGAAAGAAAAAGCGTTTATTGGCGCAATTGCCACAAGTACACACAATATAAAAAAAAAAGAAAAACAATATAAAAATAAAAAACTAAACAAGAAATACTGTGTGACTCACGGCAGCGCCAAATAGGTCCAGTTCAGCAAATAGCCGGACAACTAGTGCCCGACGCTGGTTTTCAACTGAACCTAAATGGTGAGTGTACGGATGTCAGGAAATACAGTAAATAAATAAATATTGTGATATAATAATATTATGTAGTGTTTTATGAAAATAAACTAAAATAATGGTAAAAAATAAAACTATTTTAAAACTGGGAACAGGTATTTCATAACATACCATTTTAGTCCGTCGCAACACACTGCGCCGCACGCGGTCGAGTGTGATGCACGAACCACCGATGGCGTTGGCTTAAATTGCACATTTTTTATTGTAGTAATTTTTTTGTAGCTGCGGGTATACTAATAAATATATGAAAATGATGAAAGATATTTTTGTGAGCTAGAAACGAACATGTTACATAAGTTAATTTAGACCGCTCAGAGAGATTTAAAATAGTAGTGAACTAATGATAGTAAAAAAGAAAGATAACACAAAACAAGGTAAGTGTTTAAGAAAATATCGAATAAAGCGAGTATTTTGTTTGTTGTGTCAGGCTGATCTAATTATATTGTTCTACACTTGTTCGCACTACACTAACCCATACACTACATTCCACTGAAATTGACAATTATATAAGCGAGACATTCATATTGACCATGTCCAATTTCCGTTGTGCATCAATCAAGTACTGCCGTAAGCGTTTTCTGAAAATATCAGTCGAGTAGTACAGTACGCCGTCCTAGGCATACCCTTGTCACTCCAGATGATGCTATCACCCTCCTCCAGGAGAGTAGCAAAGAGACTAGCACTCTTAAAAAGTTCCGACTCAAACCGCCGTCTTTCCGACCTCGCCGTCGAGGTCCGTCGCGACGTCCCAGTCCATGCCCTCCCCGACCCTCGCTCGAGCCAGCCCGCGATGCTGTGCCAGTAGTTTTAAATCAGCCCCTAAATAATGATACCATTCAGATCCAGCCTGTCCCCATGCAGTCCTCCCCCAGCGACGCCCTAAGCCGAGGTTCGTACCCCACAGGGGGTGCCCTTAGCGTGCAGTCGCTTAGTTTGTAAGTTTTTATGCCCTGGCTGGAGGCCTTACTCTAAAGGCACCCACAGGATAGTCCGGTTAAGCAGACGACAACCTCATAGGTTGAACTGCGAGATGCCATTCATAAAAAAAAAAAAATATTGTTTACTGTAACTGCGTACAATAGAATTTACTCACTGATATCGACGGTCCAATTGGTATTGAAAAAGGATTTCGAAGTATTAACGAAAGTTTAAGTTTTGAACTTTGCCAGGAAAAAAAACAAATATCTACGTTTGGTTTGAATGTACGCAAGTATCATGCAACATTTTTTCATGTGTAAACTAACATTTGTTCGTGATAATTATTGTTTAAAATGAAGAAACAAAAATATTATTCAATTATTCTGCTGCAATCGAATACAAAGTAACTTTTCATCGCAACAAAGACAAAACATTTAATTTTAAATGTATTAAAACAATCACGGATTTGTTTGAGTCATAAGATCTGGGTAGTGAGACTATAAATAATTTCTTGTGTACAAAACTTCCGGACTAACCAATGATAAATTATACGGAGAGACCTACATCAAACTAAAAACATAACATCAGCTTACCACAAACAAACGGTCAGATGTCTGAGTTTTTAACAAGATAAAAATCCTGATACAGGAATTACTCAATCTAATTGGTCACGCCTGTAATCGTGTTTATACGCTGTCTTAATGTTGACTTGAAAGAGACAATCAGAATAAAATAAACAACTATGTTTATCACTTCATGGATATAAGAATGAGGAAAACTGTCATAATTTATTAATAGATCTTATATGTGGTTATAAAACAGCAATAATGGTGAAGTAATATTCAGCGTCTCAAGGAAACGAACACGTTTGTTCGTTTTGCACGAAATTTTTGATTTGAATATATGAACAAAAGTTTAAATACATAGTATTTATTAAACAGGTATGGAGGAATTCGAAATGATCGGTTGATTGAGTTGAGTTTAGGGTCAAGAACACAAAATCAAAACCTTGCTCTTAGAATGTTTAAAACAGATGGCAAACGTATTGCTCCTTCGTTAGCGTTATTAGATTAACCTTAATGAAATACTGCACTCGTAATACTCGCTTAGCATGGTAATAAGCTAACTTAAACTGACTGGTTTTAGGGTTAACGACGTTGAACATTTTCAAATTATTACTGAGATAATCAAATGTATCGCTTTACATAAGTGCTTTACAAATATGATCCTGATTAAAATAATTTCCAAAGTTATTAACCGACTTTGATTTCGAACGATAAGATACAAAGTGAATGAATTTTTCTGATTGACGATGATTGCTTTTATCACAATGTTGCAAGGGAAAAGAAATGCATAGCATTTGAAGAACCTTTTGAAACAATAAGGTATGCAATAGTGAATGCCAAAACAAATGTTAGAGCGTCAGAAAATGGCATTATTGTAAGTCGCTGCATGAATATGACTAGACGTGGAGATGGCCGATGGAGCAAGGCTTTGTCCGAATGGTGGCCAAGGTTAGGCCAAAGAAACCAGGGCCGTCCTAAAGCTCGTTGGGTCGACGATATCGCCGAAGTCGCGGGGAACACCTGAATAAGGTACGGACAGAAAAAGAAAAAGCTAGAAAAAGGAGAGCCTATATACCCAGCAGTGGGTGATTCCGGGCTGATATGATGATGATGCATGAATAAAAGTAAATGATAGCGTATCGACTGAACTACCTATGCAAGCTATCGCCTAATAGGAAACGTTTGTTATAATTAGGTTTGCCTAACTTTATCATATTTTTTTAATAGAAATAACTAAGAGACTAGAGATAAGAAAAATTCACTTTCAACTCCTGTATTATATCGTATCGTCCTCTCGTTGTATCGAAATATAATTTAGAAAATATATAATAATGGAAATTAATGTGTGGCCTGTCTACCTGACAAGGACTTTGGCGCGAATTCACACCATTAATATCGTAACAGAACGCCAGGTATACAGGTTTCGAGACCAGTCTAACATACGTCTTGCATAAGATAAATGTTTACTTATTTTTGTTTTTGTTTTCAAATAGCTCGCGTGTAGTTATGATACTAACGAACTTGAAACTCATTGATCATTGTTCGTTGAACGATAATAAACCAATGAATCAATAGATAGAAAAACGAATGTGGACGTTAGTAACTCTCCATCTCAAGAAGGTTTTGGCAGATTTTAGAGAGTAGTGAAGCATTCAACGTTCTTTAAAAATGTTGAGACTGTTGTTGATAATGTAGCGACGACTTTTAATAAACAAGAATGTGTTTACTGTTTATTTTAAATTATGTTGGAAAGTATAGAAATCTTGAATGGTAATCAAAATGAAGAAGCCGATACATAAATGAAAATATCGTAAAGGATTATTTACACAACTGTACGACACCTTTAGCTAAATAATTATGCTTTATGATTTTCAAAAGAACTTGAATTCTTGCGCCTTTTGTAATACTAATTATAATTACACATTCCAGGTCCCTATTAGATTTATGATTATGAACGTTAATTGAACCGATTATTGGAATTGAATTTTAAGAAGCAAATTTTGGTAAACCTGACCTGTGTCTTGTGGTAAAGTTAATATAATCAGTTTTGTTATTCAATATGTCTGTGACGAGTTGAAAGAGAAAACGTGTGTAGCATTTGTTTGTACAAATATTTCGTCCATTTTGCGTCGTCAGGCAGGTTTTGAAGTCGCTCGTCCAAGTTAGTTAACAGAGTGAAAACAGCTCGCAAAAGGCAGGTCCGTTGTGTGATATCTACACCAAACACCTGCTAGTTATTGCACCGAACCTTGTGTTTCAGTCTATTATCGCTCGTAAGTGTTCTGCCCAATTTTCCTTTTTTTCTTATTGTTCGTAAAGGTCAAGTACGTCTCTCGCATTATTAAAACACATCGCAATAAATAATCATTTACCTAATATAATTTCGTCATTAACTTCAATTTGAATTTTTGCATCTGATGCAGTATCTAAATCAAGGTTTTCTACCGAGGCCTACATGTTTCGCTCGTCTCATTTGTTATCATTAGCACACAACGTTAGCTCTTCAACAAACAATTTCATTGTTACTACCTTTGCTTCGTCATTGTTCTCCGGTGATTGATTTAAAACCTCATCATCATCTTCACTAGGACAATTACTAATATCAGCTTAGACGTACCTGTGTCCTGTGCATTTTGTAAATGATGGATGTGGTGCAGGTGTGCATAGTAGTGATGATGGTGTAGGATGCATTCCAGATCGGTGCAATTCAACATTGTCACGGAGCACCGGCCGCGCCGGCAGCCGTCTGCTCACTCACGCTCGGTGCACACTTTCACAAAACAATTCCACTGGCACTACGATACGTATCGCTGTCACATCACGACTCCTTGGACACTAGTAGGGGACTGACACTCATGGGCCTGGTCCACCAGGAGCGGCGCCGATAGGTCTACAATGTCGGCGAGATCTACCGCTGCATCACTTGCAGCGTGTGCTTGTTTATATTCCTAATCCTCCAATAATTCACACGTTATCGGAAGAGACACCCATCACTGTTCGGAATTGCGCGACTTTCAAAGGAAGGGAAGGCGTAATCGATAAGGCAGTCGATTTGATAAGTACGCGAGGTTGTTGCAGTGAGCGGCGTGCGCGCAACACTTGCGGCGCGCGATTGTATACTGAGTGCGGTATGCGAGCGGCTGCCACCTCTCCCGGGCTCCCGGCCTCGACCGTACTTGTCAAGCCCTGGGCTATCATTTCGCGCCACCTATTGCCCTCTGGAGAATAATACAGCGTTCAACGTCCGTTTCTCATTATCATCTCGACATGAAAATGCATTAAGACGATTGTCTTAAACTAAATACTCCCCTCCCCCACCACCCCTCATTCTTTAACATGCATTAAGTACTTCAAACAACGTGCTCAAATTTTTTAAATATAACGTCAAACATAATTTTATAAAGAAAAAAAACTTCGTTGCCAACGAAATGTTTACAACTGGTAAACGTTGCACTGAAGCAGTTGATGCGATTCGTAATAGCAATTACGGTAGGTACAACAACAAACGCCAAAGACGTGACCGTATTCGTTAAAGAACGTATTACTGAACTGACGACTCCGACAAGATTCGCAAGCAAATAGTGAAGCGGAGATTTGCGGAAAAGGAGAAAAAATCAACAAACGAAATATCCGCAGTACTGGTCCCAAGGTTGAAGGACTTGCTCGCCATGAGTACAACGCAGTTACAGACAGGCTTTCAAGTGACGATGCATGTGCAAATGTACAAGTTATTGTACTCGGTAGATACATAAGTGAACGCATTGTCTTCCCACACCATGTCATTTATAACTATGACGCGGACAATCAAGGAGCTCTAACTTATTTCTTCGGCAGTTTTAATTTTTTCATGAACTTTGTCATTTGTCACTGAACTCGATTATCTGTAACAGTATCTATGCGTTACAAAAGCAATAATTTTCTTTTGTTTAATTACAACAAAATGGCAATAAACCGCGTAGAAAAATTCTAATCTTAATTAGCTAGTTTATTAATCTCCGCTTTAATTCATGGTCTACGAAAGCAACGTACATAAATGGTTTGTTTGTTCAGTAATATTTTTTCTTAGAATCTATTTATTAATGAGTCCTCGTTAGTATTGAAAATGTCGAGGTGCAGGTACACTTAAGACAAGTAAACGATCGGGTCGACCTTGACTTCAAAGTAAGGGCCGATCAGACGATAATTGCTGCAATTCTTATTGTTTTAAAATGCATCCAAGTTTTAATCTCCTCATTGCTTGGTGTAATCAGGCGTGTTTTTAGAGAACAATATAAATTTTGAGGACATAAAGGTTAATTTTTAAAATAAAATACTCGGCAATGATCAATGAGATAAATTAAACGCGTTATGTAATGTAGAAAATGTTTTTTGCGAAATTATTTATTATTTAATTATAGTTTCAAATCTGCCAGCTTTCAATCTATTCTCATTACCAATTATCGTTCTAGAACACGCACCTTAGTAGCTCTGCCGCAGCTTTTTATTGCATTCCGTCAAATTATTTATATTACACCAGCTTTGATACTTTTAGTAATTTCGTAAAAATCATGTGAATTAACTAAAAAACATTTTCTTTCTTCTCGTGTGGTTAGTGTCTCAACTGGTGTCAGAGGTTTTTTTTACCGCCCAAGAGCCTTTTACTTAATTTTACATGCCTTCGAGAAAAAATAAGTAAAACCATAAAAAAACAATCGCACAGTTCCGATTTTATCTGGTAGTACGAAACAGAACACCAAGATCAATGTAAAAATTAAACTCAAAGGCAAAAGAAACACTACAAAAAAGTGACGACAATCATAATAAGATGATAACTGGGAAACTCGATAATCTTCCTATCAATAATACCTCCATTTAGATCGATAACAATGGTATTGCTTAACGTATTGACGTCATAGACGGATGTGAATATACCCATGGCTTTTAGTATGAGAGAAACTTTTTGCATAGACGTCTATATTGCTTTAAAATTAGATGTTGTGGCGAAAATTAAAGAGCTATTTAATTAAATGCGCAAAACTATTTTTAGGTTGGTATAACTGGAACCACTTGATGAGATGAGACGTCCTGGTCTGTCCACCTATTCTTTAGATAAACAAACGCGTAGGACTCGCCATGTGTATGACAAGACGTATGAACATGAATGAACGAAGGCAGAAGTCATCATTATCTGCCTAGCTCTTCCCAAGTTGATTGAGGTCGGCTTCCAGTACTACCGAATGCAGCAGAATACCAATATTACATCAGTATTTTCATGAAGCGACTGCCTATCTTACTTCCAGAACCCAGCTAGTACTGGATCATACCTCTTAGTAAGACAGGTTGACAGACTACATGTAGCGACTGTCAAAGATCTACAAATGTCACCACCAACAGTGACCCCAAACCACCAAGTGGGAACAACGTGCAACGGTTTGAAGTGCTTTCTGAGGCACGGAGGGAAGTCGGTATGTAATGATGGTCCCCATTCACAAACCGACTTTGGCAAGCGCGGCTATCCTTGAAGATCGACCCGTGCGGCTGTTATATGAAAAAGAGGGGGAAAAGGTTGTATACTTTAAGCAATATCGTCCAGTGCTATTGGGTTTTTCCCAAAAGATAATTCTCTCAAGCCGTCCGGTTCTAGACTTCGAAATTGTCTCCGGCTAATACATATTACACAATTTACACAGCACGTACCTATCTGGCGAAATATCGGTGTAAAATGGTTTTCCCTTTGGGATATACTGAATAAACTTTATGCTGTTTTATTAGTGGAAATAAGATTCCTAAAACATCATTATTTTGATCTCTAGGAATGTATAATTATGAATGACTTTGCCCCACACTAGGAATTTCCCTTGTGTGGATTCGTGGGTGTGTTTACAAGAATTTAAACTCACATACACAAACAGCCAGACCCGGAACAACTGCGTGTAGGCCATACAACTATTTGTTCCGTGTGGGAATCGAACCCGCGCCACGCTGTGCAGCAATCACTGCCCCAACCACGCCATCACATTTCGTCCTTTAATTTTGGGGACTTCTACTTCAACTCGATAATTTTTTACACAATTTTATATTGATCAAGCGTTTAAATGTTTACGCGTTTCTATTAGTAAAAACATCAGCAAGTACAATGGTCTTATCGTGGCTTTTTTACCAATAATCGGAACTGTCCAAAATTCAAATTCGATTATCAACATTTTTCATGACACTTGGCTACAGTTCACCTCATTAGCCTAAAAGCACGTGAGTATGACAAAATATATCTTTAGAGTAGATAAACATAACAGTAGTATCCAACATTGGTTTTCACAGACTACGTATTACGCAGTTAACAGCAATATGAATATTGAAACGGACAACTTCCATGTAACTGTAAGGTCAGACTGTATACTACAAAAATACCGTTATCTTTTTTGTTTATTTACAATAAATAATATGGTCATTTATGTTACTGTGTATGTCATTGATTCTCAGACCGGGTCATAATGGTCTGTGGACATCGATTAATACCCCTTTTATTACTTCTATTACGAATAGTTAGACCGTTGGATCAAAAGCGCTCAACACATTAAGCCAATAGCCATATATTATATATCCAGTATAACATAGCCTCGGCTTATTATATAAACCGTACAATGGAAGTTCCGCATAAATTGGTTTTGTATAGCTTGATTGGTCGACGTGCGTACTAACGTGTATTCGTGGCTCTGTCTGCAGTTTACATTTGCAGTAAGGCCTCACCAAGAATGTAGGTAACTTAAAAGTTGGAATTTTAATTTCGATCGTTTCTGTCCTACTGTATATAATTGTCCCACTTACAAATATTCTGTTATTTGTTAAATTGCAATGATAAATCAATGTCAATTTGACAGCACGGTTGTCACATTGGCTAAACGATTGGCTGCTGCGCTGCGAGTCGCGGGTTCGATTCCCGCACGGAACGAATATTTGTGCGGCCCACACGTAGTTGTTCTGGGTCTGGCTGTTTATATTTGCGAGTTTAAATTTTCTGAACGCATCCACGATACCGGAAAACTTCCTACGGTGGGACAGCTGCTTTTTAATTTAAAAAAAAAGTCAGAGAATTTTCTAGAAATGTAATAGAAGACAGACATTACTAATCGTTGCCGTCAGTAGGTAGTTTTACACGCCCTCCAATCAGTATAGGCGTGGAGCTAACTACATAATTAACTATTGTTTGCCAGCATTTATCGATTACGCTTTTCACTTTAATGGACCATGGAATGTTCTAAGTGGTATTGACATGTGGAACTAAGGTGAGGTTAATACTACCTAGATAATTAGTTGACTGGTAGATAATGCCTTGTGGCATTAAGTCCGCCTATCTACCACTATTGTACATGAAGTTTAAATAAATAATTCAATTTCGCGCACATAAGGAAGGAGAATTTCTTCCATGCCCAAGTAGTTGTAGTTAAAAAATGGATCTGGGTTTAGCTTCTTGTTAAAGATAATTTAAAATAATGGATGTAAAAGACCCCTTGATGAAGGCGAAAGGCACTTGTGTTTCCCGTCATTGTCATAGTTTTTTTGTTCTAGATCATTCCTGGGAACCTTTTAGTTACGGAAATATCTGAGGCCAAAGTTTAATGTTTTAACTTTACTCTAAAAACCCACATGACCGCTGTATTATTCAATGCATTCATTAGCATAATTTTTTGAGTGCGTTGCATTGAGTTTTACCGTAAAATATGACATTTCACCCCAAAAAAAGAAAAACCAGCTACCTACACTTTTTGCGTATGGTTAGGTACTTAGTTTTATCGACAGAATTCTTGGTTCACGGCTTCGTAAAAGGACCGTTTTCACTTTGTATTGTCTTTAGGAATTAAATTCAAACCAAGTAAACAGTACGTCGATTCTGTAAAATTCAGACGACAACTCACATCTCACATCGCTATCCACTGTCACTTCGCGTAAGGTTCAAAATGACCTTGATTTTGTAGCCAAGGGAGCGTCGAAGTGACGGGGGAATTACCTTACAGAATGCCACTTCTTACGTCATCTCATATTTTATCTGTCAAAATCTCCCTGTTAATTTAGTTCAACTCGCTGACACGCTCGTAGTGGTGGCGCTAGTGTAAATTCGAATTATCAACCGGGTTTTCAGAATGCCAATCAAGAAACTCACAGCGGATTCACATTCGAAGTTCTAAGTGAGGTCTTACAGAATCACACCGCAGGCTAGGTACTTTATTAATCGTGGGTTTGCCATATGGTTGAGTCAATTCGACTTCATGATGAAAATTTGCTAATGCTGCCCAAGTGATTTTTAAAACTGTCACAACTGCACCAATGCCTAATCGGCCAGTACCTTATTGTAATAATTCTAGCCTAGACGTTGTTAACAAAAAAAATCAGAAAGCCTAAGCTAGCTTTGCTTTTTAGGGTTCCGTAGCCGAATGGCAAAAAACGGAACCCTTATAGATTCGTCATGTCTGTCTGTCTGTCCGTATGTCACAGCCACTTTATTCCGAAACTATTAGGACTACACAGCTGAAAATTGGTAGGTAGATGTACTCTGTGAACCGCTTTATGATTTTTGCACGAAAACAAAAAAAAAATATAGATAAGGATATCCCCCCCACATGGAACTGAAACTAAAAAATAAAAAAACTATCAAACCTATACGTGTGGGGTATCTATAGATAGGTCTTTAAAAATGACATAGAGGTTTCTAAAACCATTTTATTTTTCAAAGTCAATCTTTTGAAAGATAGACACTTCCAAAGTGGAAAATCGTGCCATGTGTCCCCCCCCCCCCTCTAATTTCTAAAGTAAGAGAAGAAAAATTGTGAAATAAATATGGGGATGTAGAACGTAAAAAAAACTTTCAACGAAAATTGGTTTGAATAAGATTTGATATTTAGTTTTTGAGATTTGGGACTTTTTCACCAAATTGCAGCAGTAACTTTGTTTTTCATTAACTTACTATGAAAAACAAATTTAGTTTTACGGTTGAGTGGAAGTTTACTAATGAATGACCGTTCAAAATATTGTCATTATATGTATTGTTTGGGGCTATGGAACCCTGTGTGCGAGTAAGACTCGCACTTGGCCCGTTTTTTTTCTTCTCTTGGCGTCAGTTTATAACTAGTTTATCAATTTTAATAAAATCTACACGCTAATGATGACCTAAGGACGCACTACTTCCATCTTGATTTCTTTTGCGTGTGGGTCGTTTCCTGATAGTTTAGCAAACACACGATGTTTGAATAAAGTAAAAACAATAATTTGTTATTGAAGGTACCTTTATTCATTCATAATACTGCTCGTCTATCTTCATAACATGGATGGACAACAAGGAAGGTATGGTTAAATTTTTCCATTCGTCCTTACAATAAAAAAAACCTTGGAAAAAATCAATTGAACAAATCGTCATGGCTTACAAGCTGTATATTTTCAGTGTTTGTGCTCCAAAAATGTGTGAACAATTTAATAAAACATGACAAGGACATACGGGTCCTTTGTACCTATTTACATGAATATGTATATTCCATCGAACGGTGTCAATTTATCTTTGACTAGCTGTCCCGCGCAACTTCGTCTGCGTCACTTTTTCCAGGTTTTCGCAACATTTTTCATTGCTGCTCCGCTCCTATTGGTCGTAGCGTGATGATATATATGTAGCGCAGTAATTACTGAGATTAGCGCAAACACACACTCTTCAGCTTTATAATATTAGTATAGGAAAGCAGGAAGTGAAGCCATGATCGCAAACATAATAAAAAGGGAATCGACTATAATCGCTGTCTTTGCAAAATTATTGATAAGTAATTATTTTGCTTTGTGAATAACAAGCTGTCGGCTACAGGAATCTGGGTAGTAATAAAAATGTCATGATAGAGCATTGTAGTTTGAAAAACCGACTGATAAAATCCCAGAATGATTTATAAGTTCCGAAGTAAATTTGATATATTATAAGGAAGTATTTATCTTATTATTCACATGTAACATTACTTCCTTGAAGTTTGGGCAAATAAACTGTACTTATTCTCTGCTTGTCAAAACTGATTACGATACGGCTTCACTAAGCAATCAGTAAAGACCGGATTATATGCAACTTGAAATTGTCGAAATATGAATAGAAATCAATGCATCATAAATGATTGAAATAAGCACTACAACATAATGAATTTTGTTTTTGCTTTCTTCGGGTATTATCTCAGGCAGACTATTGCACTATTGCTTTTTTTGTCAGATGCAGTTGACATGGTTGTGCGTTGTTTCATCGCTAATTGTTTAATCGAATTTTGTTTCACATAAATTGTTTCTCATATTATCATTTCATAGAATAATCTATACGCAGAATACTTACTTTGAAGAAATTTAAATCATCGATTTTTGTTTCAAATAAAGTTTAATGTTAGAATATTCATATCATAGAATAAGAAATCAAATATTATTTATCCACATATTGTTTGTTTCACATAAAACTTATTACGAAGAATAACATTTTAATCTACTGACAGTTTCTAAAATTCAAACCTTTGAAAAATGCATACCCTCCTACAAAATTACAACACCGGGTTCACAAAAATAATGCGGGTAAATTATTGTCAAGCAGGAAAACAATCTTGTTATTCTCACTAATGGTGTCCATGCCTGTTGCATGCAGCATGCAGCAAGCATGCAACTTGCAGCATGCATGCATGCAAGCAAACATGCAACTTGCAGCATGCATACAAGCATGTAACATGCAATAGGCAAGGTTTCTGTCACGGCTCCGGCGCTGCGGGGCTCCGGCGGCCCCACGCAAGTTTATCGTCGCAGATGGTATTAACGCTCACCACCGCAGCTTCGGCTTGCTGGCCGGCAAGCCGGCCAGCCTCAGCCGCGGCGGCGATCTTTAGAAACCACCTGCTCCTCAACTCGCGGACCACCTCATCCCTCCGCGCCTACGCGGGCTTAAATTACACTCTAGGGGTAGGGCAAACAAGACTACGTGGAGTCTGTTTTGCAGCCATTCGTTTCTGTCACTAACTTTTGTAGTACAACATATTGGCTTTTAAAGACAATATTTTAATTTTTAGTTAATAATTTCGTTAAAATAAAAAAAAATTATGTGAAACAAAATTCGATTAAACAATTAGCGATGAAACAACGCACAACCGTTTCTGTCACTAACTTTTGTAGTACAACATATTGACTTTTAAAGACAATATTTTTATTTAAGGTTAATAATTTCGTTGAAATAAAATACCACGAAAACATACATCGAACAAACAATATTCGTTGAAAAATAATTCTGCTGTGTGCTATGTTGGTCAAATAAAAAAATGAGATTGTAAAATTCTTTGAATTGTGTTTCTGTAAAATATTTTTCATTCAAGTAAATAGTAGACGAAACAAAAATATTCGAAATAAAAATACGGGGACTAAATATTATGTAAAACATTTTCTGGGAAACGAAATTCTGTCAAATTTCTGTCTGCGAAACAAGGTGACACCAGTTGACATTAATGTGAAAGCAACAGGTTGGCCCGCGAAGTTCAAATTATCTTACGTTTTTTTATTCTGTTGTTTTGATGCATTGTGCATTATTCACATTTTGCTAAAATGTTGAGCTAAAATCAGGATTCTAGCATTATCTCCGGCTATAATACGCAAATGCATATGCAAATATGCACTCGCGTGAACCCGATCCCTAGTTATCACCATCACCTGTAAAAAAAAAACAAATTACAGTCTTGTCTCGTACATCGTATATCACCAAAATTAGTCATAACGGTTCAAGGCATGAGAGGATAAACTGTACACTTTCAACGTTGACCTACAAGTATATATGTATAGCTATTATATACAATGGACTAGTGACTTTTCGCGAAGTGTTATCAATGCCGGTGAAAGGGTTTTGACGGTAGGCCAGTGGCGTATTAAAACAAAATACATTGAGAAACAAAATACGACACGCGCTTATTAATATTATCTTTTTGTTTTACACTTTTTTTTTTAACACTCGTTGTTGAGAAGATGCCAAAATTTTCCTAAACAAAACTAGGTTTTTTTTGGTATATACTTCTAGCAGTGCATCTTCTGGATTTAGGGATTTAGCCTCATGAACATATTTTTTTTGGGACTTTTCTTCTTGTCAACAACAAGAAGAAAAGTTCTTGTGTCAACTCTGTGCATTTATTTATTAGTCTGTGTTATGTAAGTAGTTTGTGAAGATGTAAGATCGAATTTAACTGTATATTTGAGGAAGTTATGTAGCTCCTTTTGAAACCAAAAAAAGTTCATTGGGAACCATTTGGTGAGAAGGAATTTAACGCATGTAAGTAAAAGAATGATGAACACAAATGATATTGATAGATCGAGAGTTAGATGGAGAAGAATATCTAAGAAAAGATAGATAGATAGAAATACAGATAGAACAGACAGAAGAGGTAAATAACAACATGATTATTCACAAGGGAGAATCAAATAAAAAAACAAGTTGCACCAATCCAAGTAAGAACGGTCAAGGCGAGAAAAAATCATCATCGTCGCCACCTAAAACTGTGACTAATTAATACGAATGTACAACTTCATGTGTCATTCACACATTTATATGTAGTCTGCCCTTTGTCGCTCACTATCTCGTATACCAACATCCGGAGCAATGTATACGTGGACGTCGTACAAGTAAACGTTGCGATGCGGAAAACAAATCCAGAACCATGACCATTGAAGAAAACCTGTCAAAGGAAAAATAAAAAAACAAACGTCATACGGATCTTATGGCAAGAAAGGAGGTGTCTGATGAGATGACGAGTAATAGTATGGAAGAAGAAGGGCCCAAATAAATTTGGATGGACAGGAGAGAATGATGATTTTCAAACGTGTCAGATTGTCCTCGCATCTACACCCGATAAAATGTTTCTGGGAGATCAATAAGGAAAGATGTGGAACTCTCTGCCTGCGTCTGTGTTTCCGAACGCTTACAACCATCTCAATCTATCTCTCCAAAGTTAGAGTGAACAGGCTTCTTCTGGGTAAGCTCGTACCATCGTCAACTTTGTTTCTGTCATTTCTGACCGAGACTAGAGTTAGAAGCAAACCGAGCGCAAATAAAAAAAAAACATTAGATCTTAGATACTTTACCGTAAAGGAGAAACCCGGTCTGGGTTTTGTGGCATCAGTTGTAGACAACGATGGCTAAGGAGTTGATCTCTATGGTGAGCAGGCTCATTTTTTTTAATTAAAATTTAGATAGAAAAGTAAAAGTGAAGAGCACATGGCTAAATAATAACTGCCTCTCGGTCCGTGTTTCCTATAATCCTATTGCGGGTCCGTGAATGGGTAGCTACCCATTTCATACCGAGTTACCTCCGTGCCTCGGCAAGCACCTGGTTGTCATTTATAGATCTTTGACAGTCGTTACAGGTAGTTAATGGCCCAAAATGCTAGGGGAAGCCAAGGGGAATCGTATTACCCGGTACAAACTCGGTTTTTGAGATCAGATAGACAGTCACAGACAGCTGCATCCGGTTAGACTAGAAGCCGACCCCAACATAATTTGGAAATGGCGAGATGATGATATAGGTAGAAAAGTAAAAAAGGTTCCTTATAACTGCCAAATCAACTTTACTGTCAAAATTATAATTATGGTGGTTTTACTTGACAACGTTGCAAGGGTCAGTTCTAAACAATTACAAGAATTATGCGAAAAGTCGCAAGTGCGGCCATCATTAACGTGCTGGGTTAAAGATCACAACTACGTGAAAACTGTGACAAGGTATGTTGTAATGAGGCATAACAATCTGAGATTTTAGATAGTGTAAGAAGAAGCTATTACTTGGATTTAAGGCTGCCTCCCATTGAACCGTATGAAAGTTTAGCAGATTTATACGAATATTAAGATCCTTGCTAAAAATCTCAACTTTGCACTGCTCTAGGTACATACTATAAAAATTAACCATGCTACTCTGCATATTTGGAAAGATTCTAAGACCTTATCAAGCAACAAAATTATCAAAATGAATTGATTCACGTTTTAGTTTGCCTTCCAACATTAGGAAATATTCAAAGACCTCTTCGGAAGTTGAACAATCTTTATAAAATCGTATTGAACCTTATGTTTTTATCAATACCAATGAAAATACAGCACATTGGGGCAAAGACACAAAAACATGTGAGTCAGAGGTGCACAAACCTGTTGCAGAATTCGGCACATGCCAATTGAAAAGACTTGTAAACAACCGTACAAATTGAATTAATTTTATATTGGTATTATTGGTATTGTTTGTTTTATGAGAGCGGGCGGCCCAGGAAATGATAGTAGTAACAGCACATTAAAATGAATAAAACACGTGCATTTGTTGATAATTTTCTGTGCTTATTGAAATTATGTTGTTATTCACATATGGGCAAAGTGTATTTTTTATATTTGCAATGGTCTCTCGCAGTGGGTAAAACCAAAATTTCACATAAGCCATACCTTTAAAAGTACTAAACATGTAGTAAATACTTTTATGGTAGCAATTTCGGAAATTGGTTTCGTAAGTTTTCACTCGACCAATCTTGGTTGCCCGTCATAACATAAGACAGGTGGTTATTAATTACGAATTAACTAAAGCAAGGTCCAGAAGCGATAAATTTGAAAAATGCGAGTCATTAACCGACTCAAGCTTGACAGACAGGCAAAGAAGAAATTGCTGTAAAAATGGGAGTTTCAACAAATTAGCCATGCCCATATTTCTTCAAAAAGGCCAATAATTTAAAAGTAATTACTCAATTCTTTTTACGAAGCCTGATTGCTTGACAGCTGCCTTCGTCAAAGTACCGTAATAATGACCATATTACTGATTTCGCTCACTCTCCTCCTGGTGATTTTCTGATATCGCCTGTTCGTTAAAGTGCATGGTATATTTATATGGAGTTTTATGATAAGGTAAAATCTGGTAAAAGTCCCTTTACATCTAAAGCAAAACCCGTCCTTTGCCCTTCAGTTGATTCCAATTATCTTGCTAAAAGGCATTCCAATAAAACTCATCAAAAAACAAATGCGCCATTCGCACTCACCAAACCGCAATTTGTTCAACATTGAACAACTTCAACACCCGACCACATAAAAGTGGATTTAATTCGTTATCGGCTCACACTAGACGACTCGTAAAGTCAGACATTTGCAATTTCTCGAGACTCGATTGCGAGATTAATGGCTACGTGGCTACGTCACTATATTATCTTCTTGCTGTACGCATCCATGCAGGTGCGGCGTCCGTTTATGGCGTTTCAATTAAATCGCTTTTGACCGATGTAGCCGGTCGTCAACCCTGGACGCGAGTATAATATAGTGAACTAGATGAGTCAGCTTTCTTTTATTAATTTTCAATGCAGGTGGTGCGTGGCGCTGGTACATCTCTACGCTCGTTTCCCTAATATGGAATGTAGACTTGTACAGCAGCGGTGGCACCAATAACTGTCTCGGCTTTTTGAAAGTTTCCAGTATCTTTAACTCCTTAGTAAATAATGTTATTTTTCCAATTCAATAAAATAGTAAGGAAAAGGCTAGGCAGATGAGGTTGATGAGTAGGTAACTTATGAAATATACTGCACATTTGTTCATTTTCATTGTTGGAGTGTTAAGGCGGAAACATACTTACGTGTCGTGGCGTGTCGTGACGCGCCAGAAGCAAATCGGTTTCATACATTTAATATGGTTAGGGACGTATTTGCATGGCGTGTCGTGTCGCAACGATGTATGAAACCGAATGCTTCTGCCGCGTCACGACACGCCACACACATAAGTGTGTTTCTGCCTTTAGTCTTGCACAGCTTACAAAATAACCTCATTTTTGTTTACCCTCTTCAAGTAGAACTAAAAGTATTTTCTTCACCGTTCATAGTTCTGTTTTAATAACACATTAAAGACCGTAGTAAATTACTGGGGTTATTATATCGATAAGTAGTTAACCCACGATAATTGAACTATGTTTAATCTTGACATTTTAAAGCATAATTATGTAATTCAAGGCACATAATTTAAATATTCATTATTTTGCTTATTAGTCAAAACAGTTTTGAATATTGTCTACGTTTGTTAAGAAATAGTAAGAACGATAGAGATGCTATTAATGAAATTGCCACAACGAATTCGGCTATAACAAATTAGAGTTTGTTCAAAAGGTTGTATATAAATAAATTCGCAATGGATATAAATTGTGATTGACCGAAATTTTTGCATGCACATAAAATTCTAAGAGTTCATTAGAAGAATCTGCATTTAAAAAGGTTTATTTTGCAAAACAATAGTTTTGTTTGATGAAAATCCTCACTCATATTTTTTGCAAACATCCAACATGTGTCTTTTCTCACTCTTATTTTGATAGCAAAATGTATTTACAGAACAGATTCTTGTATCATTGTCCGAAAGACATCAGTAACCTATTTCTATCTCTTGACCTCTGTGACGCATGTATTAGTTTGTTCATAATTTTTGTTTTGGTTCTAAGAAGGGCGTGTCACTTGTCAGGTTTGTTTCTCTTCCTTATCTTTGTCAACAATTAAATCAATGCACTGTGGCATTAAGTTATCCTAAAAGGGGGCAATGACTGATTTCTGAGGTTCAGTGATCGAAAATCTGTACTTGTTTATTGGCTTAAGAACCCTAGACGACATGCAACACACACCGACGCAGACTTGTGTCGGCGGGCATTGCATATTGATAACCTTTGTCTACGGCATGCCGGCGGCACGAGATGTGCAAGTTTTTTAAACTAAAGCTTAACAGTCCCTGAGCTTAGGTCTATAAAGCTAATTAGAGTTACCGATATAAATTGAATTATCCCTATCCTGGTTTGTCTGACCCTGGTCGTCAATAACCTGTCAGTTGATACTAGCACTTTTCTTTTGCACGTATCTTCTTACTGTCTCATTTACAAACAAAACATGTTTTATTGCACAGGTTTAAAGCGGAATAAGATCTATGATGACAAAATTATAATCAGTAGAAAGACATCAAAAGCAACAGCCTACTGTATTCAAATCCGATCAATGTTATGTGATTTACTTCCTTTTCCGCGGCATTTATTTACAATAACGCGTTGCATGTCAATCTAAATACAATATGGTATACTCCCAAAGATGGCGGACATTAATGATATGAGTATCAAATGAAAGATTTTGCTGAGAAGAATACGATTTTTGTTTTAGTTTCTAAGCGTGTTTTAAGTTTTTTTAAACTACAACATTTTATTTCTGCACCTGTCTCTTCTAGACTTCTTTACCTAAGGTTGAAAACAGACTATGCGTTTCTTAAAAAAATCTAGTCAGGTCCGTTCCATTTTATCACATTTTAATTCCCTACATCAAAACTGAAGCATGTTCCATCATAATCATGTAACATGATCGAAGTCTGCCCAATTCTGGGAGTCGGTGTAAAGGCAGCATTATAATGAAGGTGGGATTGTTTGAACGTCATCTTTTTGTTTTAGTCTTTGGCTGTTCGCAGAATAGGTTGCAAAAAACGGGTATTCGGGAAAACGAAGCGGCTACCTTTTTAGTTCTTTGTTACGTCGCAAAACTTTGAAAGACAGGAATATGACAGATCTTTGTCGTGTGTCGTAGACCTATGGGTACACCAAGAAGAGCTTTACATATTTCGTGACATAAGTTAGTGAATTGTCTTTAGTAACAGAAGGAATACAATAAGATAAAATTGTCGAGGATGTAAACATTCACCATAAAATGATGTCAAAAATAATCAAGTTGAATTAGTATTCCATCAATTAAAATTACGACATGTGACAGTTGCCCGATTGGCGCAGTGGGTGAGCGATTGAATATTTGTATGGCCTACAGATAGTTTATACAAGTCTGGCTGTTAGTATATGTGAGTTTAATTGTTTGTAAACGCACCCACGCTAGAGGAGAAATTCCTAGTGTGGGGAAATACATAAAAAAAAAGTTAATCCTGGAAGTGACAGTGGTTACCTAACTGATGTTTCTCACCAATACCTAGCTATTATAGCTAACATTTCAACATCTAAGCTAACGTACACAAGCCTAGAGTAGGTCGGAGTATTATGAAAAATCCACGTCACTGTCATAGAAGAAAAAACAGTTCGATCGAATCCAACTCATTTCCATTAAACACATCTCTGTCATTAGTGTAGATCTTTGTTGAAGTTGAGTTGAAGAGATATCGTATAACCCAGTACTAACTGAGTTGTGGAGGTCAGGTAGGCACGGCATGTAAAATACTGGTATTTAGTTGCATCTGGTTAGACTGGAAGCCGACCACAACATACTTGGGAAAACGCTAGGCAGATGGACAGAGGTCATTCTGATTTTCCTGCTCTTATCCAAATAAATTGGGACAAAGACAGGAGAATGAGAGAAATGACCATATACAAACTGGAGTGTCAGTTCTGCGACCATTTCTTTATAAATCTTTGTCCGACCAGCCTTAGGCTACAGTCTGACGGAGCTTTTTTTTTCTCTGAAATCTTTTACGCTGACCGCCTAAGGCGCACGAAATTACTCGGAGTTTACGACGAGCATCTGCAATTATAGTGCTAAAGGTGGAACTTCCAATACTTTAACTCTGATTCTCAACTCATGCAATAAGAAGTAAAGTCAATTAACGAATACGTATCAAAACCTGATGGTAAGAAAAAAGATTTTTTTTTTTTAATTTAATCGTGAAGTAATTACTTCAGTGGCTGACAGTAAGTACCTATATAAATCAGCTTTACTTAACCTTTCTTAACTATGCAGAATGCAAGTTTGTTTATCAGTTTAAGCAGAAACCTCTGAATGCCAGCATTTAACACAAAGCGACGGTAAAATGTATAGCAAATAAACAGGTCACGTTTCATTTTGAACTAACAATCTGCGTGTTGCGTTGGATCTACTCAAAAATCTCATATCGAGAGGCATCCTTAGCTTACTACCCTAAAACATCAAGGTTATATCCAAAACGAAGTTAAGAACTTTTGCAGTAAAGAGAGATATTCTATCCATCATCAGCTTACAACAGTCCTGGACATAGGCTGCTTCAATCGCACGCCACTTAACTCGATTCTCGGCAACTCTCATCCAGTCGCTAGCATTACCTCTGCGAAGATCGTCGCTCCACCGAGCCTGAGGGTGTCCCACCTTAAGCTTGCCGACACATCAATAAACCACACCGAGACTTTAGAGATCTATAGACCACACTATATCCAATCCACAGTCTATCCACAATATGACCGCAGGAACTCGATTTAAACCTAACGATTTACTCTAAGCTTACCGCTTATTTGCTTACTTACGACCTACTCACACTCAGACTTCAAATATCGCACTAAACAACATTTAAAGCAACGGAAAGTAGAGAGTCGGCAAATATCTTAAGAAAATAGTTCCAGACATTCCGCCATTTGATCGTGCACAAGACATTGTTATCTACAATGCAATTTACACTACATGCCGTTCTAAAATGGACATCTCACGTGAAGAGAAAGGTTTTATCACCTATACAATAAATCAAGCCGTTTCGTCTAGAGAAAAACCAGTACAACTTGAACTCTTGAAAAATAACGTACCACGCGACTTTGAAAGTTATATCTCTTACTTATGGTCGACAAAATATTTTTGCAATGTTTAAGTTTATATTGGTTTCACAACTGAGAGACTTCAAGACGTCAGGTAGCTAAAACCGGGCGATAATTTCTCTAAAAATCTCGCTAAACGGCTGGGAGTGCAAATATTAATATCGGAAGCAAATAGAAAGCATAAGATTTGGATAAGCAAATATTTTTCATGTCGGTTATTTTTTACGATAACAGCACCTACATTTATGTGGAAAACCCATATTATAACTTTTTATTTATTTTTGCTTCTATATGCATATGCACATTGAACAAATAAGTGTTTTGAGTAAAGTTTTAATGTTTTTTCTATCTTCAAATTCTATAACTTTTATATGTTTTTAGAAAATTCTATAATTATAATATTCTCAATTTTGTCTGATTTTATCTTTAGCCTTGTATTATGTGCTTGCTTTCACCAATTCAGGTAATGCTCAATTGTTTGTCTTATCTATTTCTAGTGTTCCCACGATTTTACTTCGTAATTTAGGTTTGTAATATGTATGTTAGTACTCAGGTTTCCAACACTTTGATAATTATTGCTTCATTCCGACAAAGGAAAGAAAATTCTTTCTTCATTCCGGCAAAATGGTCCTTAATCCCGCAATGATGAATGATGATGAATGATTTATTATGCGTACCGCTAAGGAGTGGAATTCCCGGCCGGAGTCTGTGTTTCCCGATAGCTACAATCTGGGCGTCTTTAAGTCAAGAGTGAAGAGGTTTCTTCTAGGCAAGCGTGCTTCACCGTCGACCACATCATCGCTTACCATCAAGTGAGATCGTGGTCAACCGCGAACATATTGAAAAAAAAATACAAAACTCTCATTAGTTACAATTAGCAGCATTGGCTATAACTTTTCTTTATGCTCGTAGTTGAGGTGTTTATACATTTTAGTACTTTCGCTGTTGATTGGTGCGGGTGACATTCGATGAACGTTATTTTTCAATAAATTGACTACATTTATTACTGATTCCGTATTTGACATCTATGGTACTCAGGGTGCTGCTAAAATATTCAGTCATGATTGTAAATCAGGGTAACGTTTATGGCAAGTTTATTGTTGAGACTTGACTGGGCATAATATCAGCAAATACAATTATTATTGAAAACAGTATAACTGCCAAGGCCAATTAGGTACTAACTGCAAACAAAAACCATTAGTAAAAAATTCAACCCTACCACTAATACACGTCTTACCAATCACTATCTATACATTAGTACGGTACGGTCAGCAACGAAAGTCGCTAAACATATCAAAAAATTATTAGACGTCTTAGATTTAGAACGATCCATATTAACAGA
Source organism: Cerastis leucographa (assembly GCA_963082945.1). Lineage (NCBI taxonomy): Eukaryota > Metazoa > Arthropoda > Insecta > Lepidoptera > Noctuidae > Cerastis > Cerastis leucographa. The sequence goes on along the minus strand of OY720356.1, from coordinate 10,866,681 downwards.
CTAAAGCAAAAGACATAACAATATTTTCATCAATGGTTAACCAAATTCGCAAAACAACATTACATCAGATCACACTGATCTGCACAAAACTTGGTGTAATATTTATAAGGAGCTAACCCACTTCTAATGCCGACTGTACATTCTGTTTTGTTTATTATTTTAACTATTACCACTAATGTGGTCATCTATTAATACTGACAAGTCAATTAACTACGTCACACCTGGGGATACACTAAAATATTAATTATTCTTGCGGTTAAGGCTTTAACCACACTGAATGCGATACTTCTTCAAAACAAGAATTAGGGACTATTGTGCGAGATACGCAAAAAAGTCTATGCGGTCATACAAACTTTTTATTGCGTCTTCTATAAACCAAACAATAGGTATTCAATTAGGATCTATATCTACGGGGGTATACCTATTTACCTACAATTCGTCCATGCTGCCAGTCTGTCTGTAACACGTGGCACTTAAGTTGACCTTGACGTGAGAGGACAAAGAATATTTTTTATTCCAGTAGTACCTCTGAGGAACTCGTGGGAAAAGCCGCGCTTGCCTAGGTTGGTGCATGGATGGGTGATCATCCATGAACCAACCACCCATTACATACCGAGTTTCCTCCGTGTCTCGAAAAGCACGATTTTCCGTTGGTCCCGACTGGCATTTGTAGATTTTTTCCTTGTTTTATTACATCGCAAACATAACGCATAGTCACTGCATCCGCCTTTAGTGAAGGCAAGTCTTTATGATTCGTTATCGAGAAATGAAAATGTCAGGAATTCACTGAATAATTAATTTAATGTTGTTGATACTGAGAATTGTTTTTGCCGTGAATTTCAAATTAATGATTGATTTGACACATTCTTTACAATGTGTGTTGCATTGTCGTCACTTTTCACCTATTAATTTATGAGTAAAAGTATTAAATCTAGCGGTCGCAAGCGCGGCTGCTGAACTTGAAGTCCTGTGTTCAGTTCCCAAGTTAGGCAAAATATTGTTGAGTTTTCCATCAGGAATTTCTCAGTAGCAACCAGGGAGTCAGGATTTTTTTTTTTTTTAATTTATTGAATCGAAAATGGTACAGAGTTTTATTTAAATTTAACACCTGCCAAACTGCAAAGCAATTTGTCGGCAGTAGGTTCTCGTGGATTTTGCACGAGTCTTTGCTAAAAATAAACACAATAATTCACTAGACTAACTCTAATTTATGACTAAGACTGTGGGTCTATAGGCGAAGACTCTGTATGTGAATACGGAGTAGTTACCCACACAACCACAGATTCCACAACCTCAGCTAATACACTCAGCGGCATCAGCCTACGAATGTCATGAGACCATCCCATCGCGCCTATAATGTAAGGTAAGCAAACATAGGCCCCACGACACAAGTCGACCGCGGCTGCCGATCGACCACAGCAACTATGGACACATCGACAGGTAATGCTTCCTTAAGACACTTTTCATGTGATTTTTACTATTGACACGATCGATTATTCCTTCAGGTAATTCATTAATTATTGTAGGTGTAATCCATCGTCTCGTACGCTTACCGTAGTAGTTATTTATTTTTGGAACATGTAATTTCTTTTTCTGTGCAAGTCGGGACCGGCTGATGGCAATAGGTAAGCCCTCTATGACATTGAACTTAAACAGAACTGGGGAAATATGGATGTAGATCAGGTACGCCTATCCGGTCTGCCCTTCTTGGAGCTGCTTTGCTGATCATTTGTGAAGTTTTCTGTCGAAATTGTAGACTAGACTGTAGGTGTCGAAGTCATAAGACCCACATAATATAAACGCGTCATTATATTAGGTGCTAACTTAACAATAAAAAGAGGGTTGTGTCATTTGTCTCCAACAAAGATCCTTTCATTACCTCAATCATTATCGAACAGTATCCTTTTGTTCGTATAATGACATACAAAATGCCAGTGTTAAGATATAATAGGAATACTTAGTCAATGGAACACTCACTACTTATTTATAACCGACATCTTTATCGTCCGTCATTTGTTTTATCAATAGCACGTGATATTAAGATATTGTGTCAAGGATCGGTGACTTTCGTGTGGTGTTTGCAAGTGCGACTAATGAGAACGAGGACGTGGGGTCGATTCCCAGGACCGACAGCTGTGTGGCTACTGACATCAGTAATTTCTCAGTAGCTACGGAGTCTTGATTTGTGAACAGTTGGCGGCGATATGCTAGCCCTCTATTACATGGAACTAGAACATAACTAGCGAGATTCCCAAGACCAGCAAAGTGTTTTTGGCTTCTTAGTAGCAGCCACGGAGTCTTGATTTGAGACCGGTTTGCGGCGATAGGCTAGCCCCTATTACATGGCATTAGAACATAACTAGCTTTTAGGTGTACTATTAGATACAGTTCTACCTAACCCTTTGCAGCTCCTTTGCTGAACATCTGTGAAATATTTACCTTCCGTCCTTTTAGATTCCCTACACACCTGCTCTACAAAGCATGTAATGTACTAACAGTACGGCAATTATTTATTCTTCACATAATACTACACCAGCACTCTTCACTTCCCTATGACCCAGTTCCTGCCGATAGGAGAAGGAAGAACCTGGTTTGCACAAAACCTCAAACTAGACATGCATTTACAAAACGATTTTATGTATTTTTAGGACCTTTTCTTTATAATAGACTTAACAAGATACTAAACTTCTATAGTTTAAGTTATAAAAAATGTAGTTATGTAATTTCGGATTATTTAGCAATACTGAATTACACAGACACAGAAAAACTTCTAGAAGTTGTAGTATGATTATGTTATCCTCTCGTATCTATTTGTATATTTTTACTTAATAAGCTAGTTTTAGTGTTTTTCTTTTGTACCAATTTGATTATACTTCTAGTTGTTAATAGCTTAATTTTATTTCATAATTTTGTCCTAATTAAATTCTGCTATGTAAAGTGATGGCCTGAAACACAGGTTTAAAAAAACCTAGTTCGGGCAGGTCGCTACCGAACATCTGCATTGAACTATCATTACTTGCCTTTTGAATATGTTTTAGTTATAGTTTACTTATAAGTACTAATTATACCATTGTATGAAAAACAATACTACTGCGCATAAATGTACACTTTTTGTAATACTTTTTAAATAAATTTTATTATTATTATTATTTTCTCGATATTGTGTTGTTTGTTTATCGTGTAGTAGAGTTTTTATGCCACAGATTCATGTAGAGGGTTCATGTGTGGCATAAAAACTGCTACCTTCTGACTTGGCTTTAAATAGTTTTTTTTTTTTACTTTTCCCCACACTAGGAATTTCTCCTGTATCGTAGGTACGTTTACAAACATTTAAACTCACATACACAAACAGCCTGACCCGGAACAACTGTCTGTAGGCCATACCAATGTTTGTTCCGTGCGGGGATCAAACCAGCGACACGCAGCGCAGCAGTCAATCACTTAGCCACTGCGCCAACCGTGCCGTCAAGACATATCTCCCAGGCATCCTGCAGGTTTCCTCACGACGTTTTCCTTCACCGCCGCAGTAAGTGATAATTATACAATACGCACATGAATCAGAGGATCTGAAAAATCAGAGGTTTTGGATTTGAACTCGAGACATACGACTTGTCAGTCACACCACTAGGCTATCAATGTTATCCATACCATTATAAATGCGAAAGTTACTCTGTTTGTTTGTTTGTTAACTTTTCACGACTAAACGGCTGATCGGATCTTAAGGAAATTTGGCAAGAAGATAGATTTTAACCTGGGGAAGGACATAGGCTATGTATCATCACGCTACGGCCAATAAGAGCGGAGTAGCAATAAAAAATGTTGCGAAAACGGGGAAAATGTGACGTAGACGAAGTTGCGCGGGACAGCTTGTCTGTTATAAATGTTACCTGTTAATTTTATTGAAACATCACTAGGGTGGCGTTATTTCCGTCCAACACCACGCGTCAATAAAACGATGTCGTACTATTCAGAGATATTGTGTCAAGGATTGTATTCAAGCTCAACTTATTATAAGCTTAGAACATATTTCACTAAATTACAGCGTACGAACGCATGTATGTGGAACAAGGCTACTTAACTCACATAGAAAACGTATCAGCTGTCATTATGTGAAACAAAGAAAGTGATATACAACCTTAAGTTAGAGTCATAAGAGTTACTTTTGACTGTGTGTGTTTACTTTGTTTTATGTTAAATTCTCGTAACCTACGTGTTTAAGTATACTCGCAGGCACTTTAGGTGAATTATGTAAAAGAGCTGCAAGCTGGTTTGACTCGACTGTTATCAAATATGATTCGTGTTTAAAAGATTAATTTAAAAGAATGTTGCTTAGATAATAACTAATTTTGACTGGTAGATGCCTTGTGGCATTAAGTCCACCTATGTACCATCTATGTACGTGAAGTTTAAATAAATAAAATGCTATTTCTTTAATCAGTTGTACATAAATGCTATTTTTATTGAAAATTATTAGTATAGTATTAGTATTTAGTTATCATCTGCGTCGTTTTTTTTGGAAAGAATATGCAATCATACTTTTAACATTGGAATCCGTTAGTTATTAAGATTAGCTTGTCAACATTGTAAACGGTAAAATTTTGTTTTTCAGTTCACGAATATTTTTGTAGTAGTAGTTGTGTTACACAAACGATATATTAGCAACGCTTACTACGGCACACAAAATAATACAATAAACATTACGTCCATTTTTTTCACCCTAAACTTAAAACGCGTCAGGTTGAAGGTTCAAATTTCCTTGCTCTTGAAACAAAATTATTCAATAAAACATCGTACTTGTGTTCACCATAAGTGTAAAACTGTATAGCTGTATAACTGTATAGCTATAAGTCCTAGTAAAAGTCCCAGTATTAGGGAGCGAGGTTTGCTGAAAACCAGACATTTTTACATCCAGATTCCGGGCAACTTGAGGACAACCTAATACCATTTTTTCGGACCCGGGGATTCACCAGAACCTCTAACAATGGATTGGTCATTTCATCTTCTTGTCCCTTGACTAGGTTGCAAAGGTTGTCTGGAAGATATTGCTATAGGTAAGCGATAAGACCGCCGTTGTAACCATAACATTGTAAGTTTTGTAAACCCGTTATGTTTGATTTTTGGTGTACAATAAAGTATTATTCTATTCCATTCTAAGGGTTGGCGCAACACGTTTTTTTCTTCCATTTTCGTCTGCCGCGCTATCATTTATACTTCTTTTTCTTTAATACTATTCCTCACAAAATCCATCCATAGTTTTATTGGTCTTCCTCTCCCTGTCCATCGACATTTATATTCATCACTCTTTTAGCCACATGCGATTCGTCCCTCCTCATGGCATCAACTAACCAAACCAACCAAAAAAACGGGTCTTCAGCAAATTGTTTTGAGGATGAGACCACCGTCATATATTTGTCCGAACCGAATACACTTTTTGTTACGAAATAACAACTTTTGCAACCGGTACGATTCAATTCGAACAATAACCGGTCTGTTCAGAAACTTGCAAATGAGACACCTTCTTTTTTAAAAAAATGAATGGTTTTAGTTGAACCTTCTGGAAGGACCACTTTCGATGATACTGCAAATTTTCTAAATGTATGTACTGGTGGCTAAATTTTACGCCTAACCTAGCACATATGGTTGATGTTATAGTTATGTCTAACCACGGGAAACATCTGATTAAGAGACTCACGGAACCGGAAAGTATGGCAGAACAAACGGGAGGCCTATAATCAATAGTCTTCGACTCTGTGCAGCAATGAGGGAAAGGAGCCTGTGACAAAATTAAATGTCCAATACATTAGACCTAACTGAAAAAATCATAAAGTAAGAATATATGAACATGAGCAAGCCGTACATCATCTGCCTAGCCTTTTCCCAACTATGGTAGGGTAGGCTCCCTGTCATTGAGCCAGCCACCTACCTGGTAAAATCTACTTATATTTACACTTTTTTTTGTGGGGTGTAAAATCATGTTTTTTGGTAGAACTCAATGTAACGCACTCAAAACATTGTGCTGATGGACGGATTGAATAGTACGGGGGTCGTGGAGGTGTTTAAAGTTTAAAATCTTACATTAAAAACTTGTATTTAAAAAAAATACTTGTCAAAAAGTTGGAAGTTTGACCACTAATATCTCCGTAACTAGAAGGTTCCGAGGTATGGTGTATAACAAAAAAAAAATATCGCAATGACAGGGAGAACCAGTGCCTTTCAACTTCGTTAAGAGGTGTTTTACACCCTTTATAGTCTATAGCCTTCCTCAATAAATGGGCTATCTAACACTGAAAAGTTTTTAAAATTGGACCAGTAGTTCCTGAGATTAGCGCGGTCAAGCAAACAGACCAACTCTTCAGCTTTATTATTAGTATTAGATAAAAGAGATTATTACTACGAAGGAAAAGGAATCACAAAAATTAAGAAGCTTTTGAATTTGAATATTTCAATAGATAATGATTATTTCATAACAACCGAGCGTCTTAATGTTACCATTATTAAGCATCATCGATTAGATTGCATTCACCTTTTTACCGTTACCTAACTAGATTTTACCGTTACAATAAATAGTGCAAATTATTACAGCAGGTAACAGTAACTCTTATAATTATTATTGGTTAGCTAATTGGATGCCAAATAAAATGATAATGTTTCATTTCACATGATGAATTGATGTCATATTTTAAAATTTTGCATTCCGTTAGAATGACGTCGATTCAGTCTTATTTTTCTTCCTAATCAGAAACTGCAGTCCGGTAACATAAATTTGCTTTTGAAATTTTCTTAAAACGTCCCTCATCATCTGCCTAGCCTTTTCCAACTATATTGATGTCGGCTTCCAGCCTAACGGTATGCAGCTGAATACCAGTATTTCACAAGAGGCGACTGCCTATCTGAACTCAACAACCCAGTTAGTACCTACTGGGTAGTACGATACTTCTTGGTAAGAGTGGCTGTCAGACTTTCGGCCCACTGAATACAAGTAGCGACTGTCAAAGATCAATAAATGACAGCCGGGCCCAACGGTGGTCACTCTCTACAGACCAACCTAGCTAAGCGCGGCTTAATCTAAAAATATATCCGAGCGGCTGTTATTGTTTAGCCACGAGCTCTTCTTAAAACGGCCTTAAGAGGGGACTCTAGTGGGCCTTTCTCCATACAAACGTATTCCGCTGTTTTCTTCGTGGATAATGCATCTATAGCAATGTTTTTTTTCCAAAAAATCTAGGTCTTATTAATACATGCTCCTATAATTTCCTTTTTTTTCAAAATATAATCTCTAAAAGCATTATGACAATCCAAAAACCCCAAAAAAAACTGTTTTTACTGTCATGTTCAGACGACTATCAGACAAATTAGATAAGTTTTTAACAAAAAAGAAAATAATAGAAGCATAGATATACTTTTTCTCTAAATTTTGTCATAAGAATTATTTAGATCAGTTTAGTTTTGAAGAAGAAAACAGCGGAATACAAAACGTCTTTTGGTCAAGATTTTTGTAGGTAAAATCAGCCTGAGCTGCAGTTGGCCCTTTCGCACTTTACGGTGGCTTGGTCGGGCGCAGCGCGACGGCAATAGTTTCTTCAAATACCTATTCTTCAAATTCCTCGGGGCTAGAGTCCCCTCTTAAGAGTAAAACAATTCTTACATAACCATAAAACTAATTATTACAAAAAATGTGCTCTTATGTCACTTTCACTCAAAGCACTTTCGTTTGCATTCTGTGAAATATTTTTCGGTCAATAAAACTTTCGGACATGAATTTCATACAACATTTTTTTTTAATTTGTGTTGTCTTTGCTCTTGACTCTATATAGTCTAGGTCAGAGATGACAGAGACAAAGTCGACAATGGTATAGTGATCGCACTGCTGGAACACGTGAGGAACAATCTATGCAAGATATAATGTGGACAGTTGTCCACCATGCAGGCCCACTACGGCCTAGTGGGCGTCAGATGCCTTCATCATCATAATCCACAGCATGGCTTCACGCACTCCTAAGTATAGGCCTCTCTTTGCTTATGCCAAGCCCCACATTCTCGGGCCAACCTCATCCAGGATATTCCCGCGATGGCAGAAATGCTGTCTGTCCATCTCGCCGATGTGTCAGATGCCTTAAAATAATTTATTCAGTTCTAATACATACCTGTTTCCTCACGATGTTTTGCTCCACCATTATGAGATCGAGCGTATTTGCCACTCTCAATCTCAACATGGTGTGGAAATACATCGTGGTTAAAGGATTAGCTATTCAGCAAAAATGGTATTGGTAGGCTGACGCTCTAAGACTTTAACTCGAGGAGGTCTCCTTGAAACGACTTCATAAAATGGTAAAATGTTATATCAGAGCTTGATCTTAGTTCAGAAATCAACTAATTAGTTCCTCTATTTATCTCAACGTTTCTCCAAGCTTCCAAATGATGCAGCTCTGTCTTCTATTGAAGACAGCAACTGTGCATTTTAAATCTTAAAACAAGAAGGACTCTTTCAATCTTCTTAAAATCTTTCTTGGTCAATAATATTGACACCCAAAACGAAGTATGAATAAATTTACTGCTTTTTATTAAAGGCGACACTAATGCATTTCGTCTCACACTGCAAGAAATCATAAAAAAATATTCTTAACGCCATTTCACCGACACCGAATGCAATTTATTAAACGTATGATGATATGAATTGTATTACAAACTACTTTCTATTTTAAACGAAAGTAAAGACAGACATAATATATCGGCCATTTTATAATCTTATTTCTTAATTTATATCCATTACCTCTTCAATTAGAGTTGTAATTACCGCAACGTGAATTAAAATTACGATGAACAGCATAAACTTTGAAATTATCACGATTTGCTGGCTACTCTGAGCAGCTAGACAATTTCTCACGAGTGTAGTAGAGCATGAGGCTGAGTCATACATTGGAGCCAACATTTGCACCAGTCAAGGTCCCAAAACATTAAACTAGTAAATTGACTGTCTAATCTAGAAGTAGCAAACGTTAATGCTTTGCAAGAGGTCTAGTAGAGTTCATTACCAGGTGGGCTACCATGACGTCTAAAAACATTATTGTTTTACTCCTTTTCCAGTGTGGGAAAGAGATGGCGCTAGACATCCTAAATAGCTCCGTCTCTTTCCCACACTGGAGTAAGAGAAAAACTAAGAGGCAGGCCAGCAGGTCGGGTAAATCGTTATTGAGGTGCTTCATCAGGAAATTCTCGGGGTGATGAACTGAACTTGTGCCCGGCTGATGATGGATATAGGCTCTTCCAACCTGGGACTTAAATATAATTGGCGAAATGAGGGTGTACTAGATTACACGGTACACCTATGCCTAATCTGAGTTTCTTTTCCATAGGAAACGACCAGCCCAAACCGAGCACCTTTTTGTCGACGTTTCATAAGTGCCCATGCAGGGCTATGTGAAATAAAAATATTTTGAATTTTGGAACCCTTCAGGGATTAGGTACAGATGTGAGATTTACTTAAAACTATACATTAATATGCGAAGCGATAATTCGAGTTATTATTACTATTTCTAGGTCAATAAATTAACCAAGCCTGTAAGTATTTTTAATTATATCCTCCCTAATTATCTATATCCCAGTAACGATTACATAATTACACAACTCAGATAAGAATATTAGTTACAAAATACATACTATATTAGGTAAAACTACCGGGTCAGTTCTTTGCTCACTGATATTGTTAGAGCTAAAGTTCCAATATTGGTGGCCAATGTAATCTAGCTTAAATTATAATTCGCTCGCAATAAATCGTGCTCTTTAATTGTAATTTGAATGAGTTGACGGTTTAATAGTATGCTCACGGATTACTCTGCAGGTAATTACTTCACAGAATTAAATTTTTTGATATTATTAATAGCACCCACTACATAAACGTATTTATTTTAAATAAATAGTTAAGTAATTAATTTTTTGATACGTTATTAAAAACACGAATTCAATATGTTTTTTTTGGCCATGTGTCTGTTCTTTTAATTTCAATTACGTACCAATAATGTTGATCGTGTTTCAGATATCAACAATCAAATCCTAACTAATATTATAAATGCGAAAGTAAGTTTGTTTGTTACGCTTTCACGCAAAAACTACTCAACCGATCATCATGAAACTTTGTACACATATTCTTGGAGGTATTAGAAGTATCATAGGCTATATATCATCACGCTACGACCAATAGGAGCGGAACAGCAATGAAAAATGTTGCGAAAACGGGGAACATGTGACGCAGACGAAGTTGCGCGGGACAGCTAGTTAATTATAAATACTCACTATCAAAAGACCAGGTGGCCTACTATGACGTCTTAAAGCAGTAGTATTGTTTTAATATTACAATGTGGGAAAGAGATGGCGCTAGGCGTCTTCTATAACTCTCTTTCTCACACTGAAATGACAACTGTTTTAAGACGTTATAGTAACCCCCTGGTCTGATCTGCACGCGTAGCATGACCACTGTAGCAACGAGTTTTGTCTACGGAAGAATTGACATAGTGACAGCTAGACAATGACTAACTATCCTTTTGTCAATTCTTTCGTAGACAAAACTCGTTTCTACAGTGGTCATGCTACGCGTGCTGGCGTTAGTGAGTCAGTGTTTCATTAAGTAGATGCCAATTTTCTATTCATCTTATTCTTTATCGTGTAGTCAGTGTCTAAACTAGTGTCAGAGTATTTATGCTGGCCATGGGTCTCTGACTTGACTTTACATGCCGTCGACAAATATCTTCACCGAAGTAAAGTAATAATTATAAAAAACGCACATCATCATCTGCCTAGCCTTTTCTCAAACTATCTTGAGGTCGGCTTCCAGTCTAACCAGATGCAGCTGAGTACCAGTGTTTTACATGAAGCGACTGCCTATCTGACCTCCACATATACGTAATACGATACCCCTTGGTAAGACTGGATGTCAGACTTTTTGGCTTCTATTTACTCGTAACGACTGTCATAGATCTACAAATGAAAACATGCTTTCCGAGGCACGGAGGAAACTCGGCATGTAATCATGGTCACCCATCCACGGACCAACCTCGGCAAGTACGTCTTAACCTTAAAGATCAACCCGTGCGGCTGGTTTTATTTAGCAACGAGCTCCTCGATTTACACAAAACGCACATGAATCCGAAAAATCAGAGGTCCGTGTCTTGGGTTTGAACATGAGACCTACTTGCCAGTCTGACGATGACACCACTAGGCTATCAAATCTTGCTTTCAAGCGTTACCACGAACATACGTAAGCGATGAACTAACCAGCTGTCAACGCTTACACAACTAAAACAACTTCCTAATGAATCAATAGAACCATTGACAGACAGATAAACGTAACAAGCGACCATTATTAAAAGTTCAACAGAAAAAACTAAAGCAAAAATAATTTAACGCACGATATAAGGATACAGACTTCCTTAAACTTAGACCTATAGTTTGATCTAGATTTAACAATAATTCAGATCTAGATTATGACAATTGAAACTTAAATATACCGACCAGTCACGGATCTTAACAAGGAAATCTAGCGACCGTCTAAAATGAACCATGTACTATCAAAATTGAAGGAAAACTAGGATATATAAAACGTTTTCCTACAATCTCGCAAGCGGCCTCGCATTAGCCTTCTGGAGTACATAAAATCATTACATTTTTATTACACGTCACTTTGAGAATATATAAACAGCTTAATTATTGAGCGAACTTTTAATGATCTATTGAGGCTCTATTGATGTTGAAATAAGGAAGAAAATAACGCTTCGGTTTTTTTTTTAAACTGTCTTGTCTAGCTAGCTACTTAGCTCAAACTTACAAAAATGAATTTATTCAAGAGGTATATTAGTAACTGACTTTTGGAAAAGAAGAAGGACAGTTAAACTTTTTAACCGTAGGTTTTCTTAAAAATAAAGAGATGATGCTTGGGACTTTGTTCTATGTCTTCTCCTGCCCTAACTGGGAAACAAGGAATGAGCGTTTTGGAGACTGTCTAAAGTAATTTTTACGTCCAAAAGTTCCATAGTATAACATCAGTCCTGTAGGCCTGTACCTAATATACACCCTAATTTCACTAGTTAAGTTTTAGTCCCATGTAATAGAGCGCAATATAAAGGGTGTAAAACACCTCTTAACGAAGCCGAAAGGCACTGGTTCTCCCTGTCATTGCGATCACTTTTTTGTTCTACACCATACCTGGGAACCTTCTAGTTACGGAGATATTAGGGGTCAAAGTTCCAACTTTTTGACAAGTATTTTTTTAAATACAAGTTTTTAATGTAAGATTTTCACTTTAAACACCTCCACGACCCCCGTACTATTCAATCCGTCCATCAGCACAATGTTTTGAGTGCGTTACTTTGAGTTCTACCACCAAACATGATTTTACACCCCCCAAAAAAAAGTCGTTTCCCAGCAATAATTTTTGCGTACAGTTACTTAGTTTCATGTACAGAATGCTTGGTTGACGGCTTCGTGATGAGGTGATTTACACGGTGTATACCTGGCAATCGAATCCAAAACTTCATGCTCAGAAGTCGCACTTGCACCAGGCCAACGAGGTAGTCACACAGTTTCGCAGTACAATTTGGACAAATTTTGAACATTACTTTCTTCATTAAAAATTAGGTACAATGACCCAAACAATATATATATATATATATATTTAGAAAAACATTATAAGAAGGCGGTCTACTAGATCAGGCCCCCTATCCACAAACGCTCGGATTTGATTTCGATTCGATAAGTCGTATGTCTATCTTGTTTTGACATTACGAAAGCGAGCGAGATAGACATACGACTTTCCGAATCGAAATCGAATCCGAACGTTTGTGAATACGGGGGCTGGTCGGAATTTTCCTTCGCACCACGATCTAGCCCCGAGGCAACGATATCCTGTCGCAATTTCACTATTGCTACGGCTAGGCACAAAAAATATGATGGCGGAATATGTGGCAATGGAAAGCGTAGTAATTGCAGTCGCACGGCGTGAAGAGATGTTATTTTCAGGTGTTAATTAGATAGTATACAACTAAGTAATAATTGACAGGCGTAGTGTGAGGCGCCCCCAAGCTAGATGCTTCAACGATCTTAAAAATGCCGGGTCTGGGTGTGGAACGTGGGAGGCAGGGTAACCGGCATGGCGCAAGTTAGGACAGGCCTATGTTCAGCAGTTGACTGCAATAGTCTTCAACATGTTAGCAAAGGATAAGTTTTGAGCTTTTCGTGTTATGGGGTTGGGATCCCAAACAAACAAAGTGTTTCGACAAACATACATTTCTTCAGATTTCGTCTAAGGCTTGTGCCATCATCATACAGACGATAGAGCTCCACTGCTGGTCAAGGCTGGGCAAGCATTGCCACAACAACCGGTTATACAATTGCTGTGCTAACATACCCTCACACATTTAATGCACGAAGGGTTAAGCATAGGTGTACCTAATGTACACCTCATTTCGTTACTTATGTTTAAGTCTCTTGTAATGGGGGGGGAAGCCTACTGTCATCAACCGGGTATAAATCCGAGCTCAGTGGCTGCTACTGAGGACTCCTGATGGGAAAACTCAATACCACTTTGCCCTGGGAATCAAACCTCACGATCATCAATTGCGCTTGCGAACTCTACACCAACGAGGCAGTGTTGTGTTATCATGTTATCAATTGTGAATGTACCGAAAGTCTTCCTGTGTGTTCTTATTTATTGTAATAAGATATAATTATAGTACGGATGCTGTTAACAAACGTACAAAGAATTCATCTTATCATAAGTTGCACGCACTGTAAGCACCTCACATGATGCATAACTCCCCGATCAAAGAAATAATTGACTTATGGCCGAGTGGAACTTTTATCGGCGTTCGTTACTGAATACAAATGCTCCTTATTGGCGACCCGGGCTAGGTCACCGGCAGATCACCTCGAACATAATACTTAGAAGCCTCTGATCCGGTCCAATTAACACTATCATGTAATAAACACCGTTGTAGCGAAGTGAGGGCTGGCAGAATCTCTGGTTAGGATGTTTTTAATGCTGAATATTCAGTGACGAAGGCAATTTAAGATTAGTTGTGCGGTTCTCCGCAACGATGAAACTTGGGGGGGGAATAAAAATGAAATTGAAGTCACTGAAAATAAATTTTATATTTTTCTTAGTAATAAATAATAGATTAATTTCAAAAGGTTAACTTTTTCTCCGAGTTGCATTTAACTTCGGCACGACTGCGACGGCATGGTTGGTGCAGTGGCTGAGCGATTAGCTGCAGCGCTGCGTGTCTGGGGTTTGATCCCCGTTCCGGGTCTGGCTTTTTGTGAATGAGAGTTTAGATGTCTGTAAACGCACCCACGATACATGAGAAATTCCTAGTGCGTGGAAAATGTAAAAAGAAAGACATTACACGAATCCAAGGATCTCCTTAATCATTGCAGCGGAGTTAATAAATAAGTGTGGGGCAACGTTTTCAAAAAAAAAAAATATTTAGTTTATTTTTTCGTTTTTGCATTTTTATTTTTAGTATTATTTATTTTTCTAAAATAAAAGTAGTTTAAGTTATTCCTTATTATATCAGCTATCTGCCAGTAATATTCAAAATCGGTCCAGCCGTTCCAGGGATTAGCCGGAATAAACAGACAGACAGTTGTGTGGTTTATGTAGATTTATGTTTATGTTTATGTTTATGACAGACAAAATTAAAAAAAAAAAATATGTTGGTATATGTATGTACCATACGGACCGCTTTTTACAACATGCAAATATTCATATGCATGTAGTAAAAAGTGGTTATTTTAATATTACAAACAGACACTTCAATTTTATTTATTTGTATAGATGCATAGCTAAATAAAGTCCTAAGAAATAATGTTAACATATAAACCAATAAGAGTATCAATGGGCAACCCTACACTCTGTATGCTCCAAATCAGTCTATTTGAGTTTACGTTTACCTACCGTTAACTGAAATAACGTCAGTACTAACTTAACCTTCTTTTTTATTTATTTATAAATCGACTTTACAGTTTTGGAGACCTTAGCCATGAATCTACAGTTAGACACATCAGCAATGTCACGAAATTATCACATTGCCTTTTAAGAACAATAACAGGTAACGAAATTATACGAGTATAACCACGAAAAGAAGTCTTCAAAACACATTATATACCGAGTCTCCGGCGTGCCTCGGGAAGCACGTCAAGCCGTTAGTTCCGGCTGTGAGTTGCAGTTCTTTGTTGCAGGTAGTCAGTCTGGCAACCAGTCATACCAAAGGGTACTGTATTACCCAGTACTAACTGGGTTGTTGAGGTCAGATAGACAGTCGCTCCATGTAAAATACTGGTATTCAGCTGCGTCCGGTAAGACTGGAAACCGACCTCAACAAAGTTGGGAAAAGGCTAGGCAGATGATGAAGAAGAAGTCTTGAAAAGATCGACCTTTGTTTAAACCGCACATTCCACTCATGAAGGACCAAGAGGATTTTTATTAGTAGCCTTTTACTAAAGAACATCATGTAACAATGCATAAAGTACAATAGTCGAGTCTGAATCTGCTTAACCTGTAACTGACCCCTTCAGACGCAACCTTGAATAATGAACATAATAATTGTCTATTGTAATAATGAAAATTGCTTATTCGCATCCTCGCCAATATCTTCAGTATAAAGTTAAGATAACAGTGAAACTAAAGTACAAACTACCTATTTTACTTTCCTCAATTTCATCCAACAGGAAAACTTATTTCCGTCGGACCATCTGCTTTTCATCCAAATAATATGGTCCACTGCTTATTCATTGATTGTCTTAGTTGTCTATCTACAATCATTTAACTATTCAAGCAATTAACGCTGGATGTAGACACACTTAGATATAGACCCATCCAAGGGGTTATTAAACCGACCAGTGGCAGCACCATTAACCCACATAAGCGGTCATAGGCCGTACATACCCCAAATCAACAGCACCATCTAGAAAATTCCAAACCCACAGAGACGCCGTCTATTCACGAGCGTAATTTAGCAATAACGATTACACTCCGCACATCCTTCACAAAAGAAGCCAATAGGACTCGTGTTGTGAGTCACATGACTCGACAAATTGTCGGGTCACATGTCACAATTGAGAAAGGTAATTCAGTGAGAGGGCAATTTTTTCACGTGATCTTCGATTTGGTTGAACTGTTATTTGCAATGAACAATCATAATTGAACATATCAATGTGTTCTCACTTCTACTCAAGTAATTACTGGAAATTGTTGGTGATTTGGTCCAAAATCGAATCTGCAAATAATGTTCTATTAAGTAAATTGATTGATCACGATGGCGCTATGGATTAGCGTTCGCTTGCGGAATGAACCTACCAACCTGCAGAAGTAAAGGTTGCGGTAAAATTGGGAGAATCTACCTCACTCCGGTCTCTCTCTCTATCTATGTAAACGTTAGGTCTTCATACCATCAACACAAACTTCAGCCGACTGCCCACCCATATAGGATAGATTTAAATATAAAGAATCATCAGCCACACCTGAAACAATTTTTTAGCTTACAAATTTCTCATATTGTAACCAGGATAAGATCGCGTAATTGCAGTAACACTAATGATATTGCTAACAAGATGTCTGTTGCCACATTCACGGAAACATTTTTTATAGCTCATTCAATACAAAATGGAAAAGCGGAGAGTGGATCATTGAAATCATGGATAAGTATCAACGTGGTTGCTCCACACGGCCCCAATCTCAAGCACGTAGTGTCGGCATCGTGCACAGCTCCTTCCTGCTTTCCTCGTAATTATCCACATTTTCTAAACTTGCTTGCTTGCTGGCTTCGTCGATACGAGTGTAAGTCGTCCGGTAGACACCCAGTAAGTCAATATTCTCTCATGTCTGTTGGAAAGAATGCAATTTTAGAATCAACTGCTAAAGATTTATGAAATGAGCTTAAAAAAAATGACATACCAACTAGCCCTGTCATTTTCTATTATTATCTGGTTTTTCAGGGAATTTCTGAAATAGTGACAGCCACTCTTCTATACAATAGGCTTTCAATATTTGTGTAACCTCTAGGTAGGATTTTGTTTAAATCCTTGACCATCACACAGAAAGAGGTAAAGAAGGGTAGGTGACCTATATCCTTGTAACAGAAGACCTCGATGTATGTATATGGCAGATTGCTATCAATATTTCTTCTGAGAAGTGATCGTGTTTATGACGACGGAAAAACACAGCAAGGCTTGTCATTATCGCGTACTACTACCAAAGAATATACGTAGGCGGCAAAGTTGTAAAATCTTGTATGTGTCCAAAGAAGGTCTTTCTTTATTTTATTACTATTAGGTTTCAAGAAAGTCAAGGGGAGAATAATCCGAAAAAATACAGTTGATGCTGCTGCATTTGACCGGATGTAGTGGAATGCAATATAACAAAAAGGATTGTGTGGTTTTATGAAACCACGGTAAAAGTGAAACTTTTTTTCACACTATAGACATTTAACTAAAAATTTTTGGAATAATATTCCATAAAGGGTATAAAACGCGGAGTAAGGATAAAGTGAAATGCGCTCTGACGAGCGCCTTTCACTTTATCCCTACTCCGCAGCCGAGCGTCACGCGACATGCAATACACAGACGAGAAGGTTTGAGACGATGTAATAAAAGTTTCACTTTAATTATTCGAACATTTTTACTCATTGTTTCCCTTTCAATGATAACTAAACAAACCCATGGATTTTTAAAAGATTCTATCCTACCAGTAAACAACACATGACCAGGTTTAAGGCAGTAAATGTACCTTAACTGTAAATAATTGAATACTTTAAACCATGACATTTTGTCATGTGATGCGACAAAATGAAAAATAATATTGTAAGGACTTGAGTAACACAGCAGACGTGACCAAGGTTTTTGTAACAAGATTCTGATTTCAAAGAGCGCTCATGGAGTTTCTTGCATATTCTTCTCCATAGAGATCTACTCTTTGGAATGGGCAACTATAGTACTTTCACAGTTATTATGTCTTGTGACTGGGACTGTATCTTCATTATTGTTGTTGTTCGACCATTCAAAAGTGCCTGTAACTGGCCTACTTGAAATAGCTGATTTTGATTTAATTGATTTGATTTGACGTTTAATTTATGAGTTTCGGGAAGACCAATCGTATAGCGGGATGGACCGGTGTCTGCAACTCCACATCCAAACAGTGTATTTTGCTTACGGGTGGGAAAATCGATCATTCTATCCACCCCAGTTCCCTGCGAAAGGCCAGCAAAGCCTTGTTGTTACCGACTATCTCGCAGAGAGTACCTGGGTTAGCCAGGAGAAGACCAAAACATGTATTAAGGAAACAATTGATTAAAAGCTAATATGTCTACGATATGAATTGGAATTTAGGCGAGAGGATGAATATTTTTTTAAAACAATATCCTGATAAAAACTACAATTTCTGAAGTGATTATTTTTTAAAGGAAATCAATGTAACCCTCTATATCCCACAGAGAAGCCTATGACCTCTAACGTAGAACAGATAGGCAGCTTATTCTAATATACCTAGGCCTTAAAACAAATCGTGCGCAATACAAACTCCAATCTGATGCAATAAACTAAGTTAAGGAGTCCGGTAGCAACGCGTTAGCGAAGGTCGTAGGTCCGTTGTCACGCAGCTAATATATCAACATCTTAATTCGAAAGGATTGAAACAAGATCAGAACTAAGGTCACAGGACCAAATAAAACTTGTGCACTTATTAGGTTAGTAAAATTGTGTTTTTATTTACTTCGGTTGCTGTGGCTTTTGCA
Organism: Cerastis leucographa; assembly: GCA_963082945.1. Classification (NCBI taxonomy): domain Eukaryota; kingdom Metazoa; phylum Arthropoda; class Insecta; order Lepidoptera; family Noctuidae; genus Cerastis; species Cerastis leucographa. Next base: position 10,847,905 of record OY720356.1, on the reverse strand, counting down.
GGGACTGATAATGTTTTGTTGAATGAAAGTATTTTTTTCAGTATTGACTCGACTTTTTACATACAGTCCTGCCACTGTAATTACTCCTTGTAACTGGACTATGGCTTCATCTTTTTACAATTTTAAAGTTACGGTAACTATAGTCTGTTCGAAATTAGTTATTCGAAGTAGTAATTAAGTTAAGTTTAAACGCACTCTTGCAGATTAGTAACTGCATTTTAGAATACTTTAGAGCACATAGACACAGTACTCTAATTAAATTGCAGTTTAATTAGAGGGCTGGCTATTTCTTTGTGCAAAGAAGCATCGCCATTCAACATGGCAATGCCGCCAGTCTTCTGGGTACGTTTCCGGATGACAGCGATGTAGAGGAGTATTTTGACGCCTAAACATCCTGTTGTTTTTAAGTTAGTTTATATTTAGTTAGATAGTTTATGTAAATACTATAATATATAGATGAATAAACACAGTAGTATTATTTAGAGATGTTATAATAATTACGGGAAACCAAAACCTGTCAAAATTGCAGTTTAAATCAAAGTGCCACCCAGACGTTACCGCGGTTCACCCATCTCCAGTTCCTGTAAAATATTCTTTAACAGTTCGTTTTCTCAAACCTTGTGTAAGATTATAAATTAAAGCTTATTTAATTGACATAGACTTACCATATGAAGCTAGTAATCTTTCTAATCGTATAAGTTAACTTGTTTCAATTAACTTATAACAAACTAGCAGTCTAGCAAGCACTCTACTAGATGTTTGCTTAAACAGATTTTCCATATAATCTAGTAAAACCTCTTTTATCAAACGGGCTTGACGTGTAATTAAGTGCAATCTTAAGCACTCGATCACAATCAGGCTAAACGTCAAAAGATAAATACATACTTGCACTAACAACACCGTACGTTGACATTATTTGCCAAGCTATTTTTTTACTGCGATAATGCTCTGGTAACATTTACCGATTGGGGATTTTTAAGGGGCACAAAGTATATTAAGGTTTTCCATCAGAATTTTGACCGCAGTAGCCCAGAGCCCACATTTGGGGCATGTAAATGTATAAATGGCAATGAGACTGCCCTCTAAGTCCAGTGGCTGCAGGTAGTACAGTGGCCCAAAAATATATGATACTCAATCTTACCAGAGTATCGTATTACGCAGTGCTAACTGGGTTGAGGAGGTCAGACAGACAGTCGCTCCATGAAAAATACTGGTATTCAGCTGCATTCGGTTAGACTGGAAGCCGAACCCAACATGCTTGGGAAAAGGCTAAGCAGATGATGATGGTTATAAAGATGAAGGCTGCCTCGAGCTTCTGTTTGTCGCACTAGGGTGATGTCGAGCTACAGTTTGACGCTCAAGCGTGCATTCGAACTATTAGTGAGTCGCAGTACAGTTATGTCGCACGAGCGATCGCGCTTCCTTGTGTCGACGTCAAATTATAATACAGTCGCCCCTAAGGGACTGAAATTAACTGGCTGAATGTGAATGTATTATTACACAATTTATTGTTGTGAACAGCCTAACCTACCATTCCGGGAAACATAAGGATGATATTAATATATGACATGACGTCAATGAACCACTGCAATTTTATTTTATTAAAAAAAATATATTACCATAAAAAATATTGTGAAAAGGCGTCTTGCCTTAAAAACCATACCTTCCATATTATGTGTCAGTTTTACTGCTGTGAAATTAAATATGGGAGTAACTACGTGAGTAAGTATGAAAGAAACTGATGAATAAAATAAATTTATGACGTAAACCAAACTCGTTAATGGACTTATAAAGCATTATTTATTTAAGATACTTGTCATCTTGTACAAATTATGATGGTACTTTTAGGGCTAACTTTTTATAAATTATTTATTTTCAGACGTCATTCAAGCGAAGATGACCTTTAAATACGCAAAAAGTAAAGGGAGTATGATCGTGAATATGGTAATATCTGCTTTTTTATAGGTACCTGGATACAAAATTATTTTTGCATAAGCATATTCAGCCCCTTTTCTACTGGGAGGGGGACGGAAGTAATACACCATCATCAGCCCAGTCTGTGTTAATAAAAGTAGATTGCTGCCATACTAGATTATAAAGAAAAGAGATGTCGCCAAAGAGGTCTTATAACCAGTGTAACATAATTAAACATACAGTTAAAAGAAAATCAAAAATGTATCGTATTCGTCTGACCAAACCCTTTCATTTGATACCCATATCATAGGTTAGCATGAAAAATAGCTAGTTCGCCATCTTTAGGAGTTCTCCCTAATGGATTTAGATGGACGTCAGTCAGCTAACCAAGCATTGTCATCAAAACTAAACGCGCAGCTCAATCGGTAACCGGGAATTCCGGGAAGTGGGTCAAATTTAACTTATTTTTTTTTTTTTACATAGTTACAGGCAAAGGTAATAAAAGCATTTAAAATAAAGAAAATAAAATAAATTTATTAAACCATAGTTACAGTAATTTTCTTAGTCTAACATCATTAAGGATATCGGTAACAAGTTTTATTTTAACAAACTTAGATAACAGTGGACCCCAAACTAGGCTGTGCCTGTATGTTGGGGACCGGAGTTGCGATAACTTTAAATTAAAAACATTTATTTGTAGTTATGCTAATTAGACATTTTGGAAAATAACAAAACATTTATAGTAAATTGGATTAACAGAAATTGGATATTTAACAGAAAATTAGGAGACAATAAAAAAATAAGGCTATAGGCTAAAAATGCTTTCATCATCTTTAACTCAGCTCATATTATATGAGCTGATGTGGTCTTTGTTAAAGACCTTTTAAAAAGGTCTTTAACAAAGAGAACATACGTAATAACATTTCTACCACCAAGTTCCTTCTATTTTTAAAGAAACATCCGTGATACAAGACTAAAATAACACGTTACAAGCTCAGACCTTAAATCAGTAGGTAAAACACGGATTCCTTGTAAGATTGGGTAACATGTTTAAAATGCATGACATGCTGGTCTTCGTGTTTACTGTCAGACAACGGCCGTCTAAACGCAGACTGCAGATTTTATCGTTTTAGACGTTATAATGAGTCTGTATCACTAAGTTTGATGAGAAACTAAAACTTATTTCATGTTTTCTTTAATTCATTATCATCAGCCTATAATGTTCCCACTGCTGGGACACAGGCCTACTCTCTATGAGAGGGAGTGGGCTGTAATCCACCACGCGGGCCCAGTGCGGGTTGGTAGATGTCACATGTCTTCGAATTTTTTAGTTTTAGGACACGCCGGTTTCCTCACGATGTTTTCCTTCACCGTTTTTGAGAGCAGCGGTGATGAACTAAATTATACAAAGCAACGCGCCTGCCTGGGTACCCACTGTACCCACGGCTTACTGCTCGTAAGTCGGGGCTGCCACCATTGGCCACCGCTGCTCTCCAGCCAATAGGAGGTAGATAAAAAATGAAAAATAGAAAGCCAGAGAAAGCCGTACAGAGAGAAGAGTGCAAGGCTATGGGGGAGGTATTTGCCAGCGGCACTATATACCTAGGCTATATGAAAAAAACATGACATCTATCTACTTAAGCACAAATCATCAACAACGCAATGGCAAAATACTGACTTGGTCGTATAGTAAGACGCCCCTGTTACTTTTTATGAAATCTGATTTTTACTAACGCGTTTACGTTTTGAAAATCTCCAACGAGACTGGAATCTAGAGAAAATGACATATGTAATTTCACATAATATAAATACGCGCTACGAAGACTAATAAACAAGATTTTGAAAAAAATGTGCGTGGAGTCCCTCCGCGCGGAAGAAGTGAAACTTCGTAATACTACACGCATGCTTTCGAGTGCCACGCATTCACTCTCGTTATTTTATTGAGCTTCTAAGTAATATTTTGTTCTTTTCTTGTTGTATTTTATAAGTTTGTCGAGGTTATTCTAAACATGGAAATTGAGCGAAGGCTGATCACACCGAAGAGTCGAATGCATGACTGTTTGCACGCCATCTTGCGTACCTAGTAGAACTACGTAGTCACAAATCTTGCAATACTGCCATCTCTTAGTGAGTTTTAGAAAATATTCCCCCTCCATGGTAGCGTTAAACTTGTTGGAAGTCGCATAAGAAGTTTCACTTCAAAAACAGACTGTAGCTGAGCAAAACATTATTTTAAATTCTATTCTACAAATATTATGATCAAGCATAAAAACAAGTTATTACTGAATATATATAGCAATGATCATACCAGAAACAAAACTGATAGGTAAGTCATTATGACAAGCGACGTCAGAATAAACGCAACTATCTGTAGGTTACATAACTAACAACTATTAACATGAATAATTTCTTAATACAATTAACCATCAACCTTAGTTGATAACGAATAGGTTCTATATAGACAAGTGTTTCAAACGACCATCTTCACAAGACACGACAAAACAAATTATTTTAAAACAAGTATCAAAACGTTGAAAGTTCAGGCTATTTTGGTTTTACTATTACCTTCTCAAAGTATCAAAGTCAATAGCGTAACTGATCACAATTGTTAAGATGTGTACATATTTACTTTACAAGTAAAACATGATTTGACATTGAGCTGTATAGTGTCAAGTTTAACATAACCTACTTATTTAATAGACACCTTCAATTTTGGAAGGGTCATCATCATCTGCCTAGCCTTTTCCCAAACTATCTTGGGGTCGGCTTCCAGTTTAGCCGGATGTAGCTGAAAGCTGAGTACCAGTATTTTACATGAAGCGACTGCCTATCTGACCTCCACAACCCAGTAACTGGGTAATACGATACCCCTTGGTAAGACTGGATGTCAGACTTTTTGGCTTCTGACTACTCGTAACCACTGTCAAAGATGTACAAGTGACAGCCGGGACCAACGGCTTAACGTGCTTACCGAGGCACGGAGTAAACTCGGTTATATAATTATGGTCACCCATCCACGGACCAACCTCGGCAACCTTAAAGATCGACCCGTGCGGCTGTCTTTATTTAGCCACGAGCTCCTCAAATTTTTTGAAGGGTAAGGTACTTGTTGTATTAGAACAACAGGAGTTCATTAAAGGATACCGTGTACTTGTTAGTAGTTGTAACAAAAACATAAAACCACACCTGTAATCCTGGTAATAATGTTAAAGTCCCATGTAATAGTAAATGAGCCAATTGCCATCAATCGGGCACAAATCCAGACTTCGTAGCTGATACTGAGAAATTCCTTACTGAAAAACCAAATAACGCTTTGCCCGACCTGCGAATCGATTTTGATGCTCAGCTGGCGCCTGCGACCACTTGAGAAAAGAGGCAGTTGTATACTTTGTAATTTAGTTAATTTAATTCTAGCTGTGCCCGCGACTTCGTCCGCGTGGAATTCGTTTTTTTTTTTTAAATAGAAGTAGCCTACATTACTCCTTATTACTTCAGCTATCTGCTAGTGAAAGTCCCGTCAAAATCGGTCCAGCCGTTCCAGAGATTAGCCGGAACAAACAGACAGAAATAGTAAAAAAATGTTATTTTGGTATATGTACCGTGTAATTCATATGCATGTAGTAAAAAGCGGTTATTTTAATATTACAAACAGACACTTCAATTTTATGTATTTGTAGTGTATGTATATAGATGTATAGAAGAAAGGAAAACAGGTGGGTTTTCCACTATCGTCGGCATTTAGCAGTGCATAGCTGAATATAGGCTACTCATTTGCACTCCATTCAATTCAATCCTTGACAACTCTTATCTAACTATGAATTAGCTACCTTGTGAAGATCATCAGCTTTTTTGTGATAAGCAATGATCTTCGATGATTTGTGAACTTAACAATCAAGGACCAATTCAAATTCATTTATTGTTTGTCAAGAAGAAAAAACTGTTCTTATGGCTTTTACATAAAAGCTCGCTGTAACATACCAATAAGGTGTACCATATATAATGTTGGTTCAAAATATTCGTCAGCGTTCATCATTCATCACGCATTAATGTAAGTTGATCATTCACATAGTCAAATTTAAACAAATTAAATAATACATTAATTTCACACAACTACAAAACAAGTATACATAATTCTGTAATATGCATTGAAAATGATACGGCCATTGATAAAGAATTTCTCTTGGACGGTCACGGTTGACCGTGTCATTTATTTAATTTATTAACTAGAAATTTCATGCCGCACATTGATTTATCAGAAATGTAATTTATAGTAGAAACTTTGTACATATAATATTCTGCATATTACTATCTCAAATTCAAGAGTACATGCTACTAGCGGACATCAGCATTTCACCAAGAAGCAAGCCAAATAGACTAAGGTCGACAACAGTAGTATGACTTATACATAAAAGTCTCTAAAAAGGAAGATAGAGAAAACACTTTCCAAAAGTTCAGGTACATATTTATTTCGATATTTTTTAGCGACGAACTGAAAGAGGGATGAAGACATGAAAGGTTAAGGGTGGATCCCCTGACCAGACCGGTTTTTTGTCTATTGGGTTACCGTCCGACGGTTGTTGTCGAATTATATCTCGCTGGTCAACCAATGAGGCGGTCGTCTGCTTAACCGTACTATCCCGTGGGTGCCTTGAGTGTAAGGCCTCCAGCCAGAGCATACAACTACTTACAAACTAAGCGATTACACGCTAAGGGCACCCCCTGTGGGGTACGAGCCTTGGCTTAGGACGTCGCTGAGGAAAGCAGCAAAGAGACAGGCTGGATCGAACAATCTGGACTGTGATAAATATCATGCAAGATGCTATCTGGTATCAGGTATGTTTCGTAGTTCGTGTGTGGCCATTTAGATACCGCCACAAACTTCTCAGTTCAAGGAAAAGGTAACGGACCGTTTTTGAAATCGGTATTCTTGGATTTCAACTAAACATTCTAAATAATTTCTTCAATCTTAAAGCCATATTATGCAAAATGTGCTGAAGTATTTGTGTCAAGAAATGCGCGACATAACGGTTTCTTTATTGATTCTCTTGAATATTGCTCAAGCACAAGTAGTATGAACTCGAATGCACGTGTTTCCGAGTGAAGACAGCCTGACCTACAAGGTAATACGGGATCTCCTTTTTACAGTAAAGTGACGTAACATGGACTTTATTGGTTATTGTAATAAGTACTTAATAACCGTTTCTTTATAAATAAGGAAGTTGGAACTTTCTTTTGGGATACCGGGATACAAAATTAAAAAAAAAAAATGATTTTCATAACACCAAAAAGTGCAAAATAACTTGAATTTCGAAAATCGGTGCCATAAAAGTCAATACACAAAAGTCACAGTTTCTGTTTTTTTTTAGTTGTCTCACACAAATCTTTGTCAAGTATCAATTTTATGTTGTGACTTAAAAGTGTTAGCAAAATCATCCACATAAACGACAGAGAAAAAATTTACAATATAGAGGATAATTCATAAACTAAGTACCTAAACAAAATTTATAAAATTTATATCGAACCACCAAGTGAGCTTCCTTTACAAAATGCGATAACGGTGTGCGAGTCGTACTCTCACGCACACAGAGTTCCGTAGCACCAAACAATATAATAAAAATATTTTGAAGGCTCTTATAATTATGTGGTATAGTATTACAATCAATAGAAAAACTAAATTGGTTTTTAATAGTATGTTAATGAAAAAAAGTTACTGCTGCAGTTTGATGAAAAAGTCCCATACCTATCATATAAACAAAACATCGAATCTTATTCAAACGAATTTTCATTGATACATTTTTTTACGTTCTACAAATCCGTTTTTTTTTTCAGATTTTTCTCCTCTTACTTTAGAAAAATTTCAAACACAATAACACCTGTCATCAGGTGGGTTACTATGACGCTTTAACATTATTGTTCCATTCCTATTCCAGGGTGGGTAAGAGATGGAGCTAGACGACCTGTATAGCTCCGTCTCTTTTTCACTCTGGAATAAGAATGGAACAATAATGTTTTAAGAGGTCATGGTACGCCACCAGCTCCAAAGTCCAAAATAATTTTAAAGATGACAGCTAAAAATAGTAGCTTTCACTCCTTTAATACTTTATCTGTGTGATATATTGTATTCGTAAAGGTAGACGGGTCAAGGTGCATTTGATTATCATCATTATGTAACGTTATGTCTTCGTCACACTTACATAACGTGTTAGATTTGACTTACTTATAATGGTAATAAGTTAGCTTGCGGTTTACGTTTTTTCCATGGCGACTTGTTGTGCGATGCATCGGCCATGTTTTATTCATATTTTACTCGTCGAACATTTGTTACATCACTAATTAAAATCGAATTCTACGTTGGGACATAGAATAAAGAAAACAGGTTGGTAGAACTGCAGAAGATCGCCTCGAAGACCCAGATGAGACTCCAACAGACCAGGGAAACATGATTTAAAAGGGAGAAGCCTAATATATACATTATATTTATTATTTATATATATAATTTGTGTGGCCTACAGACAGTTGTTCCGGTTCTGGCTGTTTGTGTATGTGAGTTTAAATGTTTGTAAAAGCACCCACGATAAAGGAGAAATACCTAGTGAGGGGCTATGTTTAAAAAAAAATACCCAGTAGGGGGTGGACCAAGGCTCACAGTCCCAGTCACAAGTAATAATAACTTGTGAAAGTACTGTAGTGGCAACGCAGCGCAATGCTGCCAGCCTTCTGGGCACTTTTCCTATTGACAACGATGTGGACGAATTTTTTGACGCTATAGTATCTGCCTACTACAGACACTTTATACTCACACTTATCATCCATATTCATACTTTTATTGGTTTTCCATTAGCATATTACGATTTGTTTCATTTTTATAAATATTTTCTTAGTTTTCTTTGTTGTGACATTGTTTACATCGAACTTGTCAGCTGTCATTTACTTTTATTTTTAATTGTTACCAACCAAACTCTCTATGAAGGTTTCATTTAGATTATATATTACTAAAAAATATTATCATCAATTCGTCAGTTCAATTGTTGTTTTTTTAAGATTTGCTGTGTAAAGAAATTCTGAGTTACATTTATAAAAATATTATGCGCAAGGTTTTTGACCAATTGTTACTGGCTGCTTTGAAGACTGGAAGGTTGCGTCTTACTAGAGCGCAGCAGTTTTGAATCTGAAAAAGAAATTTGAAGAAAAAAACGGAAGATCAGGGGATAAAAGGGATTTCTGACGGATGCCCTGGTTCTAGTCTGGAATTAAGAGTTGGGTTCAGTCTGGAGACGAGAAATCAGTATAGTCTAAAATCAAGAAAACAGCTAAGTCTAGTTTGGAGTCAAGATCTGTCATATCTTGAGTTTTGAGCACAGCCTGTTGGAGTCAAGGAGCGGTCTTCGTTTGGTGCTGCCGTGGCTGTTGCTAACTGCTGTGAGGAAGCTGCTCTGCGAACTGACGAGCCTGGCACTGGGGCTCGGTACGTGTCTGCTGGAAGCTGCTCTGCGAGCTGACGAGCCTGGCTCTGGGGCGGTACGTGTCTGCTGGTGGGTCCTGCCAAGCCGCCCTGCATCAAGTTCGACGTGGTCAAGCTCATCTTGATCAAGCCAGCTTTCTACAACTGGATGTTTGTCTTGTTACTATCACGCTCAGAGATTTGCGGAGACATTTAAAACGTTCCCGGTTAACCTGCCCTTCACTTTTTTATTAATTTATTGTATTTTTCATATCATCATTTATTAAATTCATTTTCCCCTAATTACTTTTTTAATGTACAAATCTGTTTACTTCTTTTATCACGAGGAGCAAGCACGTTTGTTACAACGCCCTGTAATGTTAATACTTAATTCAAATAAAAATTTCCAAATCGTAGATCTCTATAGTATGGAGAAGAATGGGCAAGAAACTAATGTCATGTCCGTGAACATTTATCGTCATTATTACACTAGTCATTACGATGTTCTACGTACTGTCAAATTAGCTAAATGGCAAGCTCATTAAAGGTCCATTTAAACCTATTGTACGTAACAAGCTTCCGCGAAGTACACGGTAAAACTAGTAATTGTCTTAATTCTAACAGCATACAGTTTGAATTTCAAAGAGCTGAAATGTCAGTCAACTCGATTTTTTGTTTTCTTAAATAAAACTTGCCTGTTTATAGGACTAGTTGAAGGATCGAAAAAAAAATGCTTCACGTAAGTTAATATTGTTTAATCGTATAAGAATCAACATGGCCTTTGTACGCGTTAGTGGCAGTTTTTTTTTAAATAGGTAGTACCTTTGTATTCACAATATTTTATGTTTTTTCCTGTGATGTTTACTGTGTATATAAATAGTTAAATAAATAATGAGACTCACAGGCAACCATATAGATACTACTTAGTCCTGCTTAGAAGTAATACGCTGTGAAAAAAAATCTGTAAAGATCATGCAAGGTTTGTGGTGTTCTGTAATTTCTGCTTTTTCGCATGAGAAAAAGTGTTAATTAAACTTCGAATAAGTGCAAATTTTACATAAGCCTCGTACAATGACGTAAATATTGTACAAAGAAAATATACCTGCTTCAATAATGTTGAAAATGAAATTACAATAATATTATTTAAATGGCAGTCCTAGGTACCGCGCGAGTGGAAAACCATGGCCTACTGATTTCTGTAGCCATAATATTGTCATAATTATGTCATTAATTTATACATATGTCTAAGTCACATTCGTATGCCACTTCTATTTATTGTGATGAGAGAAGCATTGAGAGAACACTGCAATTTGCGTCATCCGTAGAGTAATTGAACTTGCATAATCAGCCTATAATGTTCCCACTGCTGGGACACAGGCCACCTCTCTATGAGAGGGAGTTGGCGGTAATCAAGCTGTAATCCAGCACGCGGGCCCAGTGCGGGTTGGTAGATGTCACATGTCTTCGATTTTTTATTTCTAGGACATGCCGGTTTCCTCACGATGATTTTTTTCACCGTTTTGAGAGCAGCGGTGATAAAATATATTACACAAAGTAAATCGCCTGCCGTTTGAACCCACGGCTTACTTCTTGTAAGTCAGGGCTGCCACCAATGGGCCACCGCTGCTCTCCTTATTAAACAGAGCTAAATCATTTTTCATAACCTCACGCTAGTAATACCCGAATGGTTAGGAAGTGGTGTACCTAACAGTACACCCATTTTGCCAGTTATGTTTAAGTCCCATGTAATATGGGGCGAGCCTATTGCCATCGGGCACAAATCCAGGCTCTGTTGCGGCCACTGAGGAATTCTTTGTTAAAAATCCGAATAACACATTGCCGAACCTGGGAATTGAACCCACAAAGACTTGACCATTGATGCAGTCATTTCCAGCACCTAATATAGTTGGTTACATTGGTACTGGCTTTTGCTCGCGGTTTCGCTCCCGTTATGTACTGAAATTAACCCACTGGAGCGTTTCACATGTAGGCTACATTTGAAACTTTCCAGTGGCTTTCCAAATAGCACTCGGAGATAATGTAGCTACCCGTTAGTGAAAGAATTTTCGGAATCGAATCACTAGTTCCGGAAGACTACCTAACCCCCACATACAAACAAATTTGACCTCTTTATAATATTAGTATAGAAAACTTTTTGAACAAAACAGACTTCCAACAGTACAACAACATTTAGGCTTCCAGTTAGGCATCCTTCACTGACAGTGAAAACGCTTTGAATAATTGCCATTGCGCTGATTTACATAACTGTTAAATAGATTAAACTATTTTTTTTTCTTCGTATGTACCTAGATCATATTCTATGCTAGGTAATATCATACCATAGCCTGTTATTAGGTTCATGCTTTGCTTAACTATCACGTATTACAAGTTTATAATACAGATCCTGAAGTTTAATGTGGATGTTAACCTCGAAATTGCACTGCAATTTATCGCCTGATTGCAACACCCAGCAATCTTTTACACCTGCAAATTAGTTCACTTCAATTATTTCGACATTTACCATAAAGATTTTATAGACATTAATCAGCAGTAAATTATCACTATATTCTACCGTAGATTATAACTAGGGACTTGATTTTGATTTGAGCACAATATTATCTAATAATAAATTGTTTCAGCGCCTGCAACAAAAATAGAGTGTTAAGTAGTATAGCGTATAAGGGATTGCTAAAGTTTGCTTGTAGGCGCTTAATTACTATCAAGCGTTTATTCCCGGTCGTCCCCACCTCATCGTTCGTGATAACTTCCAGAAACTAAAATAGCAAAGTTGAATAAAATATTGGTATATATAAAGGGTGTAAAACACCTCTTAACGAAGCCGAAAGGCACTGGTTCTCCCTGTCATTGCGATCATTTTTTTGTTCTACACCATACCTGGGAACCTTGGGTTCAATGAAAGATTTTTACTTTAAACACCTCCACGGCCCCCGTACTATTCAATCCGTCCATCAGCACAATGTTTTGAGTGCGTTACATTGAGTTCTACCACAAAACATGATTTTACACCCCCAAAAAAAAGTCGTTTCCCTGTACATGAAACTAAGTAAATTTTTGCGTAAAGTTACTTAGTTTCATGTACAGAATGCTTGGTTGACGGCTTCGTGATGAGATGATTTACACGGTGTATAACATCACGCTTGTAGTTTTCGTTTTCGAAGGGTTAGGCAGAGTTGCACCTTACTAGGTACATCTGTGAGTACCTATACTATTGTACTCCCACTTTTCGCCAGTTCTGTATATTTGAGTCCCATGAAATAGGAGGGCGAGCTTATTGCCATAAAACGAGCATGAGAAATTCTGATGGAAATACACAATAACATTTTGGCAGACCTGGGAATCGAACCACAACCACCTCTTAATCAGCCGTCGCGCTAGTGACAACAAGACCAACTCGCCAGTTTGTTTTTAGGGTTCCGTACCCAAAGGGTCAAACGGGACCCTATTACTGAGACTTAACGCTGTCTGTCCGTCCGTCCGTCCGTCTTTCACCAGGCTGTATCTCATGAACCGTGATAGGTAACCAGTTGAAATTTCTACATATTATGTATTTCTGTTGCTGATGCTATAACAACAAATACTAAAAACAGAATGAAATAAATATTTAAGGGAAAAAAATATTTAAACGAGCAAAAATATCACTTTTTTGTATGGGAGCCCCTTTTTTATAAATTATGGTACGGAACCCTTCGTGCGTGAGTACGATTCGCACTTGGCCGGTTTTTTTTATACTTTTCTCCATTTAAGACGTTGTTTTGTCCGTGTTGATTAATTCAGAGTAGGTACTCATGATAGCTACCTAAACAATAAGGATAAACGTAACCACTACATGTCAGGTATCGATGCCTACCTTGGACGAAGACTGGGCGTGCATAATTGGAGCACAGTAAACAATTACTCACATAAAATCGGAGCCCTAGAATCCGAACATTATGTCGGTCAGCCACAACATGACATGAGCTGGTGATTTATAGGTATGCTGTTCTAAAACATGGCACCGTTACACATATTTGTGACATTGAAAGCAATTATTAAATGCTTAGATTTTGCAGACAGTATGAGATGTCATGTTGGGAGCAATATTTCTGACATAAAAATATTGTTATCCCTGATCTGATGAAGGAAAAACACTCTATACCTACTCCCTGATAAATTGTTTGTCTTTAGAAATCACGTGCTGTGGTCTAATCCGCACAATGTTGCTTCTCAATATTTGTTCTGTGCGGGAATCGAATCCGCGATACGCAGCGCAGCAGTAAATTGCTCAGCCACTGCGCCAACAGTTCTGTTTACACAATTTATCTGACAGGACAAAACATCTCGCATCAGATGGACTAATTAAAATAACCGTATCTTTAAAGGGATATAAAAAAAAATTGTGCCTGGAGTCCCTCCGCGCGGAAGAAGTGAAACTTCGTAATACTACACGCATGCGTTCGAGTTCTAAGTAATATTTTTTTGTTTTCTTGTTGTATTATTTTTATTACATAATTATTACATAAGTTTGTCGAGGTTATTCTACTCATGGAAATTGAGCGAAGGCTGGTCACACCGAAGAGTCGAATGCATGACTGTTTGCACGCCATCTTGCGTACCTAGTAGAACTACGTAGTCAAAAATCTTGTAATACTGCCATCTCTTAATGAGTTTTAGAAAATATTCCCCCTCTATGGTAACGTTAAACGTTAAACTTGTTGGAAGTCGCATAAGAAGTTTTACTTCAAAACGTTTGGAGAAGAAGGGAAATAATACTTTTACATATTCCCTGTTTTCTCAAAACACAGATTTGTTGAGTTACCGCTTTTTGGCTTATGGGAGGCAGTCATGTTATAATTGTTGACATAACATAACATCAATCCTGTAATCCCCGATGGGTTAGGCAGAGCTGGATAGTACACCCACATTTCGTAAGTTACGCTTTTTAAGTCCCATGTAGTAGAGAGCGAGCCTTATGCCATCAACCGGGCTCAAATCCAGACTACATGGCTGCTACTGAGAAATTCTTGACCGAAACACGCAATTACACCTTGCCCGAACTGGCTGGATTGTGTTTTTCTTACTCCACCGCTTTTCATTTTTGATTAATTTCGTTGCGGGATCCAAGACAATTTAATTGTTTCTCTGGGACTTCGTCAAGCTTCATTGTCTCGGCGCTTTTCTGGTGTTCGCCTCTGTTAAGAGGGGACTCTAGTGGGCCTTTCTCCATACAAACGTATTCCTCTGTTTTCTTCGTGGATAATGCGTCTGGAGCAATGATATTTTTCCAAAAAAACAATTTATTATAGTATATATAGTTATTAATACAAAGAATTATGACAATCCAAAAACCCGAAGAAAAGCCCGTTTTTACCGCCATGTTCAGACGACTATCAGACAAATAAGATAAGTTTTTAACAAAAAAAAATAGAAGCATAAATATACTTTTCCTCTAAATTTTGATATAAGAATTATTTAGATCAGTTTAGTTTTCAAGAAGAAAACAGCGGAATACAAAATGTCTTTTGGTCAAGATTTTTGTAGGTAAAATCAGCCTGAGCTGCAGTTGTCCCTTTACCACTTTACGAGAGCTAGGTCGGGTGCAGCGCGACGGCAATAGTTTCTTCAAATACCTATTCTTCAAATTCCCCGGGGCTAGAGTCCCTTCTTAATTCTGGCTTTCAAGAGTTGCTGTAGTTTGGGCATAGTGTGGCGGGCGTTGCGCTCGCGACCACTTGACGAACTAGGTTAGGTAGTCAGCCATGATCATTTAGTTATGATTGTGAATGCTCGTATAACCTCTGAAATTGCTTTTTACTGGGTTTTATCCTAGGTTAGTATATTGTTTAGCTACATACAAAAATAAAAACACTCACTTTGAACCTATAGTTAGGTACTCTCACCCTAGGCATTATGTATAAACGGCAATAGTACTTTAGTCTCTTATGAGTTAGAACCTTGAAATAAACGTAGGTGTACCATGTTTAAATTAACCTAGTTTTACTAACTGACATGAGTTATTCTAACTATGTATGTAGATTATTTAATAATGAGAGTTGCTATTAAAGTAAAGATATAATAGGCAATGATTGTCAATTTAAATAATCGTATGTGTTGTAGACGATATTTATGGAGATAAATAATGCAATAAAATAAAAGTAATTTATTTTAATTTATGAGAATCCCACGCACTATTTTCAGCCTTGCCAACTTGCAGGGCAAGCCTTTGAAATACCATTTTGGTATTAATCAGATAAGCCAAAGATGGCAGCCTTATAAGCCCTTTTTGGTGTGAATTTGATACGATTCGTGGAGGTCTAGACTTACTGGGGGTGCAACAGAAGGCCAAGCGAATCTCATTTTTTTTCCTCCGACATAAAGTGGGTTTTAGTTGGTTGGAGTTTCATAATCGTCGTCTTCAGCAGAATTCCCCATTAACGAAAATTCTCTACTTGAAAGACAGTCCGAAAAGGAGACCCTAAATGGTGTAAGGGACACTGACGCGAAAATGCTTACCACGTACTCAGTACATCATTGTGAACCCCCCTACCTACACAGAAATTGTTAATCATCATCATCATCATTTCAGCCGAAAGACGTCCACTGCTGGACATAGGCCTCCCCCAAGTAACGCCACATTGACCGGCCCCGTGCACCTCGCATTCAGCGGATTCCCGCTACCTTCACGTCATCGGTCCACCTAGTGGAAGGCCTTCCAACGCTTCATCTTCCGGTTCGCGGTCGCCATTGCAGAACTTTTCGGCCCCATCGCCCATACGTTCTGCGAGCAATGTGCCCTGCCCACTGCCACTTAAGTTTGGCAATTCTTCGGGCTACGTCGGTAACTTTGGTTCGTCCTTGGGTAGAAATTGTTCATCGGTAATTTAAAAAAAACATGCTGTTTCGTAACCTACACGGTCAAAATGTATGGAACAACTGATTTTAATTGAATTCGCATCGGTGTCCCTTAAACCCAGTTTAATTATGTCGTTTAAGTCTAAATGAACCCTATTTCCTTCTTACTTACCTACAGTGTTCAATGTACGCAATCCGTTTTAATTGTGCAGATCTTCTTATCTCTCCTTCTCGAATTTTCTTGTTTCACGAAGTAGGTCAGTGAACTGTTACATATAGGTAGTATACTCATAAACGTTACTCAATCTTACAAATAAATCCACTGAAAATTATGAAAATGCTTTATTTGAAAACCTTGAGATTCAAGCAGGTACTTAATTGTTTTTATCAGTATCCGACGTTGCATCATCCAGAAATGAGAGCACAATGACTTGGAAGAGTTAAACCTACGTACAATATTGCCAAATGTGGATGCTTATTTTTCTAAGTATTCAGCAATATTTTGCATGTGTCTTTAATAAGTGCAAGAAACCTAACTACAGGATATTAAGAGGGCTAATACAATTTTTCTTGTATTTGAGTGTTGATAAGGCTTTTAGTAATGTATGTATAAACTATGTGTAAAGTATAAAGGAATAATCAAACTTTTGTTGGCCATATTTTTTTAAAAATTTTGGCCATACCTTAACCGTAAAAACACATCAAAACTATTTTGATTGATGTCTTTTTACGGTTTAGGTTAAATAAAATTATAATAGCCCTCTTAAGGTATTGAGCATTGAAATTGACCTATCTAAACCATTGCAGCAACGGGATAATTGCCATTAATTGATGACTCTGCCCTCTCTGACCCTGAGGAGCTCGTGGCTAAATAATAACAGCCGCACAGGTCGATGTTTAAGGTTAAGCCGTGCTTGCCGAGGTTGGTCCGTGGATGGCTGACCATAATTACATATAGAGTTTCCTCCGTTCCTCGGAAAGCACGTTAAGCCGTTAGTCCCGGCTGTCACTTGTAGGTCTTTGATAGTCGTTACGAGTAGTCAGCAGCCAAAAGTCTGACATCTAGTCTTACCGAGGGGTAAGTACCAGCTAGCGTGGCTATGGCAATCTGAATTAACTGCATTAAGTAACAGATTTCAGAAAACTGTAGCTGGAAATATGGTTCATGTTTTTTCATAGATATTTTTGTACTTAAATAATTCAAGACCGACCAGAAAAATCAAAATCAAAATATTTTATTTTACAAAGGCCTACATGGGCACTTATAAAACGTCAAGAAAAGGTGCACGGTTCGGGTTGGTCGTTTCCTATGGAGAAGAACCGGCAAGAAACTCCATGGTTACTCTTTTAAAATCATTTAGTTTTACAATATTTATATAATTAAACAGCGTTGCGGTACTTAAGTATGGGAGGACAGCGTAGGCCCGACAATAAGTCGTTGCTTACTACAGAAGGTAGGTAGTAAAAGAAAAATATATCGATTATAGACTAAGAATATCAACATTGATATCGATAAACCCCAGACAAGTGCAATAACCGCTGTTATCAGTTGTTATCACACATGTAACTGTTGGTACTGTATTTCTAGATTCTTAATTATGCGACCAAATGTTGCAATTGAATATTATACCAGGTTAATTTAGGTAAATATTTAAAATCTAACGCAATTTCATTGCTGGCGCAAATAGATAAGATAAATTATATTTGCTCTATGGCAAAAGAATGGGCAATGCTTTACATGAAACACTATAAAAACCTTAGGGATGCTGTGTTAGCATCAGATCTTAGTGTGAACTCGTTGAGACCCTTTGATTTTTCACAATGAAATTGTTCGCTGCTTTCTGTGTTTTGGCCGTGGTAAGATTTTGTTTTGCGTTATTTATGGGGTAAAAGTGACTAGGAGCTCGTGGCTAAATAAAAACAGCCGCTTGAATCGATCTTCAGATTATTATAATATTTTTATATTATTATTTATATTCAAAATGAAAATATTTTATTTTACATAGGCCTACATGGGCACTTATAAAACGTCGACAAAAGGTGCACGGTTCGGGTTGGTAGTTTCCTATGGAGAAGAACCGGAAATAAACTCCATGGTTACTCTTTTAAAATCACGTATTTACTGCGTGTGTTTATATTATGGAAGTCGCTTCTCGGTTTTTGCGGACATAATAAAACATATTCTAAGATATAATAGTACATTATGATATAAGTGCGGTAAGTTGAAAATTACAGCCGAGGCGATATTGACAGCCCGAGCCGTAGGCGAGGGCTACAAGAAAGCAAAGGCTGTAATTATCAAAGCGCACGTATGTCATACGACGTTTTATAACATATTTGCGAGGAAATAAATAAAACTCGGACCACATTTTCAAATAAAAACAATACAGCGAAAAGAAAAAGCGCTCACAAATTATGAAATTAGCGAGGCGCGCGCATCAGCGCTTTTTTAAGGCAAAGGCACAAAAACAGCCAGTATTACCTACTAATAAAGTAAATTAATATTTTTGTGTTCTGTTACAGATAAATGGTTGTAATTTATGGTCAAAATTAATTAAATTAAAGAATGAAATGTTTATTTATTATATTTTATCTCCAAAGTTAATTTTATTCATAAAATGTTGACCACTTTTCTGACATAAAAACTCTTTGCTAAGATTTAAAAAAGTACTGTTCGTTTTAGACGAAGCATTTTGATAAACTGTGCGTTTTACTTTACATTACCGCACTAGTGCGTAATGAGATACATTACGATACTGAAATTGGTGAAATAAGAGACCCTTTACGAGCAAATGTGTTATAATAGTACAATATGATATAAGTGCGGTAAGTTGAAAATTACAGCCGAGGCGATATTGCTAGCCAGAGCCGTAGGCGAGGGCTACAAGAAAGCAGAGGCTGTAATTATCAAAGCGCACGTATGTCATACGCCGTTTTATAACACATTTGCGAGGAAATAAATAAAATTCGGATGACATTTTCAAACAAAAACAATACAGCGTAAAGAGAAAGCGCGCGGAATAATTTTTACGCTTTTTTTAAGGCAAAGGCACAAAAACAGCCAGTATTACTAATAAAGTAAATTAATATTTTTGTGTTTTGTTACAGATAAATAGTTGTAATTTATGATCAAAATTGATTAAATTAAAGAATTAAATGTTTATTTATTATATTTTATCTCCCAACTTAATTTTATTAATAAAATGTTGACTACTTTTCTGACATAAAAACTCTTTGCTAAGATTTAAAAAAGTACCGTTCGTTTTAGACGGGGCATTATGATAAGCCGTGCGTTTTACTTTACATTACCGCACTAGTGCGTAATGTGATACATTACGATACTGAACTTGGTGCAATAAGATACCCTTTACGAGCAAATGTGTTATAAAGTGTATTATATTTCGTGCCTCGGAAATCACGTAAAGCCGTTGAGCCCGGCTGTCATGTGTTAAGCTATGGCAGTTTTTACAGGTAGTCAGTGGCCCGAAAGTCTAACGATCAGTCTTACCAAGGGGCATCGTATTACCCAGTACTAACTGGGTAGTGGTGGTCAGATAGGCAGCCGCTCCATTTTAAATACTGGCTAGCTGCATCCGGTTAGACTGGAAGCCACCCCAATATACTTGGGGAAAAGCTAGCCAGGTGATGATGATGGTAAAAGTGTGGGTTAGTAGTAGTGGAAACGAGTTAATTGCTCCGACTTCCAATATACCTATGGGTCGTGGGTTCGAACCCAGGAAGGGGCGCTTTCATATTTATGTCAA
This sequence comes from Cerastis leucographa, assembly GCA_963082945.1. Classification (NCBI taxonomy): domain Eukaryota; kingdom Metazoa; phylum Arthropoda; class Insecta; order Lepidoptera; family Noctuidae; genus Cerastis; species Cerastis leucographa. The sequence goes on along the minus strand of OY720356.1, from coordinate 10,827,937 downwards.
CTCCAGTACGCTTAAAACTACGAAGGTAATCATAAGGTAACTGCCATGTCATAAAGGGTGTAAAACACCTCTTAACGAAGCCGAAAGGCACTGGTTCTCCCTGTCATTGCGATCATTTTTTTGTTCTACACCATACCCGGGAACCTTCTAGTTACGGAGATATTAGGGGTCAAAGTTCCAACTTTTTGACAAGTATTTTTTTAAATACAAGTTTTTAATGTAAGATTTTTACTTTAAACACCTCCACGACCCCCGTACTATTCAATCCGTCCATCAGCACAATGTTTTGAGTTCGTTACATTGAGTTCTACCACAAAACATGATTTTACACCCCCAAAAAATAAGTCGTTTCCCAGCAATAATTTTTGCGTAAAGTTACTTAGTTTCATGTACAGAATGCCTGGTTGACGGCTTTGTGATGAGGTGATTTACACGGTGTAGAACTAAAACTTCGAAGGCAGGTATATTGTGACACCCATCAACCCGCACTGGCCCCGCGTTATGGATTAAGTTAAAGCCCACTTCCTCTCACAGAGGAGCCTACATGTGTCCCAGCAGGAAAAAATATTGGCTTAGCGATTTAAATGCTTAAAAGAAAGGGCTACATCATTTTAATTACCTACCTGTTTTACTAGAGACATGGCGTTGTAACTCCTAGAAATTGGTAAAAATTTCAGGTTTTATTGTTTGTTCTATACAAAAATAATGAATCTATTCTAATCTGTTACTATTACCTATGTATATGAAGTCTATCTAATGCCAGAAATTGTTCTGGTAATAACAATATCCAATCACTCCTCGCCTACATTCTTGCAGGAATACGAGCTTGGTCTTTCTTTACACCTAAGGCACCCTTTGGGTGGTTTTCTTATGACTATATGGTGGAACTCTCTGCCTGCGTCTGTGTTTCCGAACTTACAACCCTAATCTCTTGAAAGTTAGAATGAACAGGCTTCTTCTGGGTAAGCTCGTACCATCGTTGACTTTGTCTCTGTCATATCTGACCTGGACTAGAGTCAAAGACAAACTCGTCTCAAATAAAAAAAAAATATTGATGCCGTCTTTTGATTCATTTAGATTATTATTGTTATAATTCCAGGTGAGCTCGGCGTTTGGGGCTCCAGATGTGCCGAGCTATGACTTGCTGGAAGTATCCAATCGCGACATCGATCTCTTGGCGCATACCAGGTATTTGCTTCGTTATTAACCTATGAACCTTTTGAACGCCAGAGCATAAACACACGCGCGTGCCCTCCACGCCAAAGTGGACCGCCAATGGGCCACACCGGCCAATCGGGCATTTGCTCATATGGGCCGGGACCGGGAATTCTTCTTGTCACTAATTTGTGACATGACGGCCTTGTTGGTCTAGTGGCCGCAAGCGCGACTGCTGAAAGTCAACACCTGGGTTCGATACCCAGGTGGGGGTAACTGGCGGAATGTCGATGTACTATTAGGTACCTACACCTCTGCCAAAAGCATGATATCATGATAATGTGAAGTATATGAAATTCTCCCTTTTTAAATCTAGAACTAGAATCACATTTTTTTACAGCCAGGTAACCTTAATCTGTCTGCAGTAGGTAAATCATAAATAATAATTATCGATTTACATACTACGGACCTACACACGCTTACAAATGTTTCAAAATTGCAGGCAACTCATAACACAATTGGTTGAGAATCTACTTAAATCAGCACAGGAAGCTTTGAACGCTGTCAAGGCCTTCAACGCTGGTATCATCAAAGAGGCAAAGGAGATCAGAGATAAGATCATCAGCGATGTTCAGAAGTTCAGGCAACGCGTCACTGAAGCCGTCGAGAATGTCATGAACAGGATCTCGAATACCAGCTTGGCTGTTAAGGAATGCGTCGATGTGAGTAACGTTACGAATTATAGTAGAATAGCTAACCCCGCGCTTTAGCTCCCGTTGTGGTCGATAATCCCATGGAACCTTTTTGATATTGCCTTTGCCACTCGGGAATAATGTAGCTATAAGTGATAGAATTTTAGGAATCGGATCATTAGTTCCGAAAATTTTCCCCTACATTCAAATTTATACAATTACAAAAACAATAATGTTTTAAGACTTCATGGTAAAGCCACCTGATGCTAGGGCCCCAAATTGTGGCGGCATTTTAGTGTTGCGAAAAGCATTCAGCAGAGTATCAAGAGTAAAAATCATTTCGGCAAAACGGCAGGCTCCCCTTTCAAAATATCTATTTTGTGACAAGTATGACTTCAATTTTAAAGGTTTTCTTTCTTTTTTCAGTCCCACAGAAACGCTGCAGCCGCTGTATTCAACGAAACCCTATCCAGCACATTGACTTGCGTCGACGAACGCATTGCTGATGTCTCTAAAGACATCCAGCACTTAACCTCAATAGCCAATGACGCTATGGAAACTGGATCCCAGGCTATGGAAGACATGAAGAAATGCACCGGAGATAACACCAACTTATGGGCCGCCGGATCCTGCCTTGGAGGCGTTGCTCTGAAAACTGAGATGAAATCTGCCGGTTTCCTTGGACAGTCTACTGTGACGGTAATTCTTTCTATTAACTAGAACCTAAGTGCATACCTAGGTTTTTTCCTTCTACATAAAAGTAAAGTAACATTGCGATATGCAAAGGTCTTGGTGGAGATGCTCGTCTATACGGAATTAAGGACCTAGCCACCTACCAACCATCCGTCCTTGATTACAGAGGCAATCAATGAAGGATCGTTGGTAGGTAGACACCTACTTCCGAGGCATAACAACGTCTCAGTAATGCTTTTAGTATTGCCCATGTTCAACTACTTACGCCACGTTTTTACCTACTTATTGTTTACCACCCAAATTTTACACAAAGTCATGTAAGGATTCCGTCACCATTAGTCTATTAGAGTAGATTCTTTGATATTATTATATACCTACAAATTTCTTCGCGACTGGTGTGTTAGTACATACCTAAGTATCAAATCACTCGTCTTCATTGCGTGGTGGCAAGTATTTGGATAAGTGGTACCTATGTGAGTAGTTTACCTATTAAATTTTCACTTTCCTAAACAGTATTCAATTGGCAATAAATATTTTAAATAGCAACTATCTAGAAGCTTCCAACTTTTTAGTCTATTGTTATTTTGAGCGAGCCTGCTGGCCTACCATGCCGTCTTAAAGCAGTATTGTTGTACCTACTCCTTTTCCAGTGTGGGAATGAGATGGCGCTAGACATCTTGTATAGCTCTCTCTTTCCCACACTGGAATAAGAGTAAAACAATACTGGTTGTGATGGTAGGCCACCTGTCGTTGATATTAGTAACTAGCTATTGCCCGCGATTTCGTCCGCGTGGTTACGAAGATATGAAGTACTATGAAGTTTTTGAACACATAGGGTTGTGAAAGCAATTATATTCCCATAAACCGGCCCTGTCGTAAAATCTGTTCCTTGACACGTCTTATTATATACTACCAATTCTTAGGGGCAATAAAGTACAGGGTGTAAAGTTCTTTATTCCCCTATAGCAAATGGAGGATCCTCCAGACAGTTGTTATGTCTGGTGGTTATGTAAACTGTCCGACAGTTGTTGTCAGGTTTTGCTATATTATAGTTTTAAGTCGAGGTAAACTTTGCTTGCGACTTGTAGGCAATAATTGATGTCAGTTCTTCCGTCTTGACAAAAAATGTTGCTTTGGATCCTCGTCAGATTGAAGGAGGTAACTATTCTAATGATTCTAGAATCAATAATAAAATAGGTACCTAAGTAGTATTTTTTTTTCTTATTTACGGAAATCGATAAGTGTGAACCACTCGTGTTTTAAACGCAGTCCGTCTGATCTTCGCCCTATAGGTAACCGCGCTTTCACACATACAAACAATCTCAAACGTTTATTCGATAATTCCTTATTTCCTAAACCACGTTAAGGAGTTTACTGATATAGGTACAAACGCTGACTGACAAACTTACACAACCAAAAAAATCAGCGTTTATTAATAATTAACTAGGCCATCATCATTCTCTTGCCCTTGCCCTAATTTATTTGAGGTCGGCGCAGCATGTCTTCTTCTTCCATACTTCTCTATTGCTTGTCATCTCATGAGACACCTCCTTTCTTACCATATCGTCCTTCACACAGTCCATCCATCCTTTCTTTGGTCTTCCTCTACTCCTATAACCATCCACATTGATACTCAAAACTTTCCTCACGAAGTTTTCCTCATTCCTCCGCATCACCTGCCCATACCACGACACCCCATTACCACACATCTTTTCAGTCACCGACGCCACTTTCAGACTGCCCCTTATGTACTCATTTCTTATTTTATCCATTCGCGTAACACCACACGTCCCCTTTAGCATTCTCATCTCAGCTAGGTATACAGTATGTCAGTCAGTATATTCAGTATTCGATTCTCGTCCCAAATATGTAAAAAACCTATAACGTATATATTTTAATGTTTTGTTTAGTGCCTAGATATTTTGGACTGTCCTAAGCCAGGTAAGTTTAAAGTATGAATGGAAAATGGATTATACCTAAGAGTCATTGACCCGCTCACATGTTCTGCGATAGTATTAAGTTGCTAGCGCAAGGGTGTATACACGTTGCGTGACATTTGCGAAAATTTTGGTATGGTTATGCCTATTATTTATCAGTGTTTTTTTTTTGTTTATATTTTTATTAGTATCATGTTAGCATGTACTATTATGGGTTTGAATATGTCCCTCGTTTAAACTAACATACTGTATAATTAACTAATAATAATTAACTTGGTACCGCAATTTAAATTGATTATCTATGTCTTTTGTGATAACTGCTTGAATTTTGACGAGAATGGAAAACAACACCTTGTTTAGATACATAGATATGAAGACTACAAAGTCATAGTCCCCACTTATATTATTCATCTTTATTGTTCTAGATCGGCCGTATCAACTTAGGCATTGCTACTCTACCAGCGTCACTTGAAGTCTGCGCTGGTATGCGCCTGATTCAAACCGGCATACAGACTGGAAAGATCATCGTCGATGTTGGTGGTTGTTCAGCAAACGGGATCTTCAACACAATCCTTGGTAAACCTACTCATGTTGAAAACTAAAATGTTTTATGTAAAATCATGTTAAAAGCTTATAAATGGTATTCTAACTTAATGAGTATTTTATTTATATTGCGCTAGCTCGTAGCATAGCAGAAGCTACCATCCTAAAAGAGAACCTAATTCAATAAGGTCAATCCCAAGAACCGTAAGTACCTATCTAGGTGCCCCACTTCCTAACTAAGCAAAATACTTACGAGTTTTACGAAGAGGGCGGAATTGGATGCACAAATTTTCCGTGAATACCAACATGCTGCGCTCACCCATCCGTTGCGAATTGCGCCTGGTTATTATGACCACGACCAACATTCTTTAATTCTGTAGAATATTCCATGATTTCTATTTTCAACACACTTTAGCTGTATACTGATGATAGGAACCAACACCTTTGCAGTATATGTATTTTAGGTAAAGTGGAAAACGTAGTACCTAGGTACTTAATTACGACGGAAAAATAAATAAGCACCATATTATTAACTAATCATTTATATTTATTGAAAACAAAATAACGAAGATAGTGTTACAAGTAATAAATGCTTAGGATTCAATTATTTGTGAAACGTAACTTTTCAGAGATTCCTAAAACTTATAATAGTAGCACACATAGGTACCCGCAGATTCGATAGTATTATAATAACGATTCAAATTTTAATTTTATCGTTTGCACATTACATGGCGACCGCCCCGCCATCCACTGCGATTTTTGCACCAGTTATATTACTGGCACTTTAACTGGCCAAAACAGAATGGTATTCGCAACCTCCTTGGTAGTTCCTGTCTTACCCAATGCATGAGTCTCCTTACATTTCTGCAAATACGCAGCATAATCTTCTTCACAGATTCCACCTCTCAAGTGTATGCCAGTTTCAATAACACCCGGATTAACAGCGTTGACACATACTCCTTTACTAACAAGCCCTAAAGACACACATCTTGTAAACTGATCCAAGGCAGCTTTGGACATACAATACGCAAGAATGCCCGGAAAAGACCTCAGTCCAGCCACACTGGATACATTACTTTGTTTTCTTATACTATGTTTTCTTTAGACTTAACAAGATGCGGTGTGGCCAACATAGTCAAATGATATGGCCCACGGACATTTTTATTCATTACGCTGTCGTATTGAGTAAGAAAAGTATTATCTGATAACAGATAGCGGTGTAAGCTAGCTGGGTGACACAGTTTCGCATTATTTCGATGTCTTCTCCAGGTTTTTCTTGCTCCTTTCTGTTAGGACGAGTTTCGCATCTTGCTTTGCAAATTCGATTGTTTTCGCACCGATTCCTGAACTAGCTCCCGTGACAATAACTACTTTATTTAAGAACATTCATGATACCGACCTGAGTAAAAAAAAACTAAAATTGGTCAAAGCAATTCAAAATAATTATTTGTAAATGACTACGCGACAGGGCGCTATAACCAACTAAACTGGTTTTTATTTGTGCTATTATCGCTATCGACCGAAAATATTGACCTTCACGATCAAATGCTAACACTCAATCTCCCTAGTCGCTTATTTTGACGTCAACGTCTCGACTTGCACGACGATAATAATAACTAGGTATAACATAAGAATGACCTTTCACTTCATATGCACTTTAGCAGTGATTTGATCGGAGATTGAAATATTGGATCTGTTTAATTAATGGCATAGAACTGCAATAGGTATAAATACTCAATCCTGCTTATCGATTTCTGAAGAGCTTGATTATCAGTAGCCATTTAGAAGATAGTTGCACTTGATGTTGTCAAGTTATGAGCATGTAATTATGTGTTTTAAGGTAGTTGTTTTAATTTTTAATCGTGTATCAAAAGCTTCCTTGTTGCTACATATTTATATCTTAGTGATTACATTATACTCAGTGGTAAAAGGTTGTCATTTTACATAAGTGGGGACTATGACTTTGTAGTCTTCATATCTATGTATCTAAACAAGGTGTTGTTTTCCATTCTCGTCAAAATTCAAGCGGTTATCACAAAAGACATAGATAATCAATTTAAATTGCGGTACCAAGTTAATTATTATTAGTTAATTATACAGTATGTTAGTTTAAACGAGGGACATATTCAAACCCATAATAGTACATGCTAACATGATACTAATAAAAATATAAACAAAAAAAAAACACTGATAAATAATAGGCATAACCATACCAAAATTTTCGCAAATGTCACGCAACGTGTATACACCCTTGCGCTAGCAACTTAATACTATCGCAGAACATGTGAGCGGGTCAATGACTCTTAGGTATAATCCATTTTCCATTCATACTTTAAACTTACCTGGCTTAGGACAGTCCAAAATATCTAGGCACTAAACAAAACATTAAAATATATACGTTATAGGTTTTTTACATATTTGGGACGAGAATCGAATACTGAATATACTGACTGACATACTGTATACCTAGCTGAGATGAGAATGCTAAAGGGGACGTGTGGTGTTACGCGAATGGATAAAATAAGAAATGAGTACATTACTGGCAGTCTGAAAGTGGCGTCGGTGACTGAAAAGATGTGTGGTAATGGGGTGTCGTGGTATGGGCAGGTGATGCGGAGGAATGAGGAAAACTTCGTGAGGAAAGTTTTGAGTATCAATGTGGATGGTTATAGGAGTAGAGGAAGACCAAAGAAAGGATGGATGGACTGTGTGAAGGACGATATGGCAAGAAAGGAGGTGTCTCATGAGATGACAAGCAATAGAGAAGTATGGAAGAAGAAGACATGCTGCGCCGACCTCAAATAAATTAGGGCAAGGGCAAGAGAATGATGATGGCCTAGTTAATTATTAATAAACGCTGATTTTTTTGGTTGTGTAAGTTTGTCAGTCAGCGTTTGTACCTATATCAGTAAACTCCTTAACGTGGTTTAGGAAATAAGAAATTATCGAATAAACGTTTGAGATTGTTTGTATGTGTGAAAGCGCGGTGACCTATAGGGCGAAGATCAGACGGACTACGTTTAAAACACGAGTGGTTCACACTTATCGATTTCCGTAAATAAGAAAAAAAAAATACTACTTAGGTACCTATTTTATTATTGATTCCAGAATCATTAGAATAGTTACCTCCTTCAATCTGACGAGGATCCAAAGCAACATTTTTTGTCAAGACGGAAGAACTGACATCAATTATTGCCTACAAGTCGCAAGCAAAGTTTACCTCGACTTAAAACTATAATATAGCAAAACCTGACAACAACTGTCGGACAGTTTACATAACCACCAGACATAACAACTGTCTGGAGGATCCTCCATTTGCTATAGGGGGATAAAGAACTTTACACCCTGTACTTTATTGCCCCTAAGAATTGGTAGTATATAATAAGACGTGTCAAGGAACAGATTTTACGACAGGGCCGGTTTATGGGAATATAATTGCTTTCACAACCCTATGTGTTCAAAAACTTCATAGTACTTCATATCTTCGTAACCACGCGGACGAAATCGCGGGCAATAGCTAGTTACTAATATCAACGACAGGTGGCCTACCATCACAACCAGTATTGTTTTACTCTTATTCCAGTGTGGGAAAGAGAGAGCTATACAAGATGTCTAGCGCCATCTCATTCCCACACTGGAAAAGGAGTAGGTACAACAATACTGCTTTAAGACGGCATGGTAGGCCAGCAGGCTCGCTCAAAATAACAATAGACTAAAAAGTTGGAAGCTTCTAGATAGTTGCTATTTAAAATATTTATTGCCAATTGAATACTGTTTAGGAAAGTGAAAATTTAATAGGTAAACTACTCACATAGGTACCACTTATCCAAATACTTGCCACCACGCAATGAAGACGAGTGATTTGATACTTAGGTATGTGCTAACACACCAGTCGCGAAGAAATTTGTAGGTATATAATAATATCAAAGAATCTACTCTAATAGACTAATGGTGACGGAATCCTTACATGACTTTGTGTAAAATTTGGGTGGTAAACAATAAGTAGGTAAAAACGTGGCGTAAGTAGTTGAACATGGGCAATACTAAAAGCATTACTGAGACGTTGTTATGCCTCGGAAGTAGGTGTCTACCTACCAACGATCCTTCATTGATTGCCTCTGTAATCAAGGACGGATGGTTGGTAGGTGGCTAGGTCCTTAATTCCGTATAGACGAGCATCTCCACCAAGACCTTTGCATATCGCAATGTTACTTTACTTTTATGTAGAAGGAAAAAACCTAGGTATGCACTAAGGTTCTAGTTAATAGAAAGAATTACCGTCACAGTAGACTGTCCAAGGAAACCGGCAGATTTCATCTCAGTTTTCAGAGCAACGCCTCCAAGGCAGGATCCGGCGGCCCATAAGTTGGTGTTATCTCCGGTGCATTTCTTCATGTCTTCCATAGCCTGGGATCCAGTTTCCATAGCGTCATTGGCTATTGACGTTAAGTGCTGGATGTCTTTAGAGACATCAGCAATGCGTTCGTCGACGCAAGTCAATGTGCTGGATAGGGTTTCGTTGAATACAGCGGCTGCAGCGTTTCTGTGGGACTGAAAAAAGAAAGAAAACCTTTAAAATTGAAGTCATACTTGTCACAAAATAGATATTTTGAAAGGGGAGCCTGCCGTTTTGCCGAAATGATTTTTACTCTTGATACTCTGCTGAATGCTTTTCGGTACCAAATGGTAAATGACTCATTTACCATTTGGTACACTACTATATTTAACTCAATTTTTGTCTTGGTATTTTACGGGATCTCTAACCTACGACCCGATACGATTAGGATGTGGCCGTTGTGGGTGAAAATGTGACTAAAACGAATTCATTATTGTTTTAATGCCTTTATTTAAACAAATAATATGCCTGAAGCATTAATGAGCTTCTTATATCAGAACTAAACGCACTATCGCGGGCACATGGCATGGCGGCCACCGTCAACCGGCAGAGTTGCACCAGTGATGTTACTAGCTGCGTCACTTGCTAAAAATATAATCACAGACGAGACTTCCTTTGCATCTCCAGCTCTACCCAGCGCATGACTGTCTGCGCACTTCTTAATAAAGATTTCATACTCCTGTTCATTCATGCTTGACTTCATGTGAAGACCCGTCGTTATCACACCAGGATTTACAGCGTTAACACGAACATTCTTTGGTGCCAGTTCAAGAGCAACGCATCTCGTAAATTGATCCAAAGCAGATTTAGACATGCAGTAAGCAAGAACATTCGGAAAAGATCTTAGCCCGGTGACGCTAGACACGTTAACGATATTTCCTTGTGTTTTGACAAGGTGAGGAGTGGCCAACATCGTCAGGTGATACGGTCCACGTACGTTTGTGTTCATAACACGATCGTACTGAGCCAGAGTGGTGTTTTCTATAGACCCAGATTCAAGAATGCCAGCGTTATTCACTAAGACATCGAGTTGTTTGAATTCCTCTATTGTTCTTTTCACAATATTTTCTACGTCACTTTCAACATTCATGTCGGCGATTACGACCAACGGCTTGAAATCACTTGGTGAATTTTCTACACATTGTTTTGCAACTTTTTCTAGATTTTCTTTATTTCTTCCTGTAATTACCAACTTGGCATCGAGCTTTGAGAAGTCTACTGCTGTTTCTGCACCGATTCCCGAGCTGGCGCCAGTAATGAGAACCACTTTATTTGCAAACATGGTTGATACCTGATTGACAAAATATTTCTTTAAATCTTTATGTCAGAGTGTCGTCTTAGGAGCTCAGTTACCAAAAAAATCTGCATGTACCTATGTATAGTTTTTCGGTCGCTGGGAAACCTATTCGTTTTGCCCTTTAACCAGCGTTGAAAATACGAAGAAAAGATTATGTTGTGTAGTATGTTGTACGCACGGCGACCAATCAAGCTATACAAAACAAGTTTATGCGGATCTTTCGTTGTACGGGAAATCTATACAAAGCGAGGCCATGTTATACTGGAAAAGCATAGCTTGGCGTGTCATCGTGTGTACCTACTCTATTCGTTGTTGATGGATGAACCGATGAAGAGAGAGAGGAAGGAAGACTGAAGAAAAGATGAATGAATTGTGATGCTGATGAATGATATGAAAGAAAAAGCAGTAAAGGATAGCGTGATGATTGACAGGGGAAAATGGAAGAAAAAAACGAGTTGCACCGACCCCCAGTGACATGGGGCAGGCATAATTGAATATTCTTCATAATATTCTTAAGTGACCTTGATTCAAATTTACAGATCCGTTTTTTCTTCAAATCAAATTCAGTTATGTAGGTTTCGTATAAGCTGCTAGGTTCATTCTAACTTGACGAATTGTGTGTCGGTGTAGAACATTTCGTGTGAATTAGGTAATAACAGTAGACAGGTAAGAAGGATCTAGTAACTTGAGTAAACAGGTTGGTACTACCGGCTACTAGACATAGCTGGGTACCTAGTAGTTGTAACTTGTAACAGCATCATCTTTAGGTAAGAATATTTTGACTTACAACTGAGTCAATATAATCGTGGAGGTAAAATAAGCGGTCGTTTTAGGTAAGTAGTTTTTGCTATTGCACCAATGTATAAAAATCGGAAAAAACTTGCATGCAAAAAACTCTATCAGCACCAATGAGTATCAGAAAAATAGTAGGTACTCTGCTACTACATAGTTGCTTTAGTTATTAGTGAGTAGTGAATCTAAACACGTACTGTGATAGTTAAGAAGTCTATAAAGAGAACAAACTGCCTTAAAAATAAATTAACGGAAAGTACTTACAGAAACAAACAATTACAACAAAATTAGACTGATTTCAACGAAGTCAACTTTCGACAGCGAAGCATGAAGGAGCACCGAGCAACCGGAAAAATCATAGAAAAATCAACACTAGTCTTGACATTGACAATCAAACGTCATCAGCGTAAGAGTAATATTACGGCATTATGGACTGGTTCCTGTAATCTGTTGTAGCGTGTTGTAGGGCGTCATGGCGTTGTTTTTTAGTAGCCATAGACCATAAAGAAGCGCTCAAACTAGCTGATGATTGAAGCATTGTGCGCATAGAGGAATAAGCCATAGAGTTATCATTGCTGGGCTTACCTATCTGCCAAAGTATCGTTTTGACCACACACGTTAACGTTATATAAGACTAGCCTTCATTCTCCGATTGTGTGTATGTGTATCGTTTTGTCAAAATCGACAGTGTATAGTTTCGATAGTTCAAAAGTTACAGGCACTTTTTAACTTTCGAAACAAAGACAACTATTAAAATATAAAGCTACAATCCCAGTCTTATAAATTAATAACTGCGAAAGCCATGTAGTTGCTCATTCCAAAGCGTAGATCTCTATGGAGGAGAATGGGCAAGACACTTCATGGACATTCTTTTAAATCAGAATATTGTTGCAAAACCTTGGTGGGTGGTGACTGACTGGTCATCTCCAATTTTTTTAATAATAATTTCACACCGACGAAGGTCGCGGGCAACAGCTTGTATAAAATAAATAAAATCGTACGTTTAATCATACACATGTATTAGCTTTATTACTGACCTATGTATTTTCGCTGGTCACTTAAGTCTTATTTTGTTGTGTGAGTACAAAATGTGTAAATGAACAAAATTATAATTTCCTTGTACTTAAACTTAATGAGACAAAAATAATTTGTATTATTATGTTTGAGTACAAGGAAATAATAATTTTGTTCATTTATTCATGGATGACGAATGATACCACTCATTGGTTGTGCCACATCACTAGTACTTTTCATTAATTATCAAAGGACAATAATTATTACTTTTCATTTATTATCAAAGGACAATAATTTTGTATACACACACACACACAATATGCTAAATTGTGATTGTGTGTGAGTTTCTTTATTGTGTGGTGGTTTTTGCTTCGTGTGAGCTTGTAGCAATAGGATGCATGTCTCTGTTTGTGATTGTTAAACTCCCGTAGTCAGCTGCATACACACAGTATCAATGTGTGCTAACCCCTCAAGTTTTAAAATGTTACACTGCTACAACATTGAACCATCGAATCACCGAACTTAATCATGCTTATACCGGCAGTTTAACAACGATGAAATTTTTATATACTATTGTTGGAGTAACTTTATCTTTAGGTCTCTCGACCCTGTCAGGACGTAAATGCAGTCTGTAAAACATCAATTTGAATAAAAACGTGTTTAAAACTTTACATCTTTAACTCGTTTCCAAATATAATACAGTAAGGATATCCATTTAAATTTACTCATACTAGAAGTAAAAATACATAAGATTTATGCGTGGCTGATAAAATCAAAGTTTTACTGATAGTGCCCTCGGTGAATAAATTATAACTTTGGTAGCTCTTCTCTCAGAAACGTGACGCTTGAAAAGATTTTGTCTCATTCAAAACGTGTTTCTAGACAGCTATTGATTAATACAGGTTTTATGCGTGGCCACTACTTTGAAAAAAAAAAAGTGCGTGGAGTCCCTCCGCACGGATGAAGTGAAACTTCGTAATACTACACGCATGCGTTCGAGTACCACGAATTCACTCTCGTTATTTTATTGAGCTTCTAAATACTATTTTGTTGTTTTCTTGTTATATTATTTTTATTAAATAAGTTTATCGAGGTTATTCTACTCATGGACACACCGAAAAGTCGAATGCATGACTGTTTGCACGCCATCTTGCATACCTAGTAGAACTACGTAGTCACAAATCTTGTAATACTGCCATGAACTGCCATCTCTTAGTGAGTAATAGAAAATATTCCCCCCTCAATGGTTGCATTAAACTTGTTGGAAGTCGCATAAGAAGTTTCACTTCAATAAAATGAGGGAATTTAGGCAGGCCACGGTTCATAGAAAAATATTCTTACCCCTTTTGCTCGGTGATTCACTCTTTGTTTTATCTATAGCTTATTCCTCTATGATTGTGAAGTTGTGTTTGTATGTGATTGTTCAAAAGGAAAATCGACTAAAATAATGGAACATTTAGATTCGGATTTGTAATTCGAGTGAATCTTTATCTTTTAATCCAAAATGGTCCAAAACTTATTAAAAGTAAACAATTAGGTTATAGATTGCATCTTTTACTATAGTTTAAGGTGATTTTAGAAGTTATATTATATGCAAACTAAATTTTATGTATCGCCATTAAAGTTATTTTTTTACAAAGCATCATTAATTTTTATTTCATGAATTTATCGCTTGCATTGTTTTTATCCAGTAATGTACCGGCCGATGGGGGCTAGGGTGATGTGAGCAAATGAAGTACTTGAAGGACCTATGTACCTTTTTACATAAGTTTAAAAAAAATACGTAACGTTATTTGTAAATGTTTGTGTTCCAGAAAATTAGCAAAGTAACAAAATTAACTGGCCATTACAGGATTAAACAGACCAATGAAAAAAAACAAGGAACAGATTATTGTTAATTGATACATGAAATAATGGCCAACAACGGGATAGCAACTAGAAAATAGTTGCAGAATACGGTTTTTTCGGCACTTGGTGAAATCGTAGTGAATAGAAATAAAAAATGGCGAATTATTTTAGGACAGGAATCGATTTTGCGGCATTTTGAGTAAGCCCTTCGCGCAGAAATTGTTAACCAATTTTTATTTGATCTGACAATCGGAACTATACAATATCCGAAACAAAATCGACTATAGAGTCCAAAAAGCATTGGAATCCCTAATGAAACTGCTTTGCAAACGAATCGCGAAGCTGAGTGAAGTGCAGTGAAGTGATTATTGTGAAATGAGAGAACTTTATTGTAAAGCGTGCATAGCACTATTCTAGACACTAGACAGTTCTTTTTGTTAAATATCATATTTGTGACTTATTGCGAATCCTTTGTTGCATGTTGCATGTGAAAGAGATTCATTAAGCACCAAACATGTCTGCAGCGTCTGCCGCGAATGTAGATTCGTTCGACGAATTCTACGTTGAGGTGAGTCCTTTATTTGTAAATATTCTGCAAAATTATTGCTTTTCTTACCTAAGCAAGTACTTCTTTAGCCATTACCATGGCATATGAGTTTCTTCAAGCTTGATTTAACTTCCTTACCATTACACAATTCTGACAGTGTAAATATTGAAGGTTTTGTGTACAAGTTTGAAGTTTTGCCATGCGTGATGCGTCGCAATAAATTCATTAGAACATGATTGCTACAACACGTTAACACACTTCGTTTTGCAGGTGAAAGAAATTGAAAAGCGTGATTCCGTGTTGACCCCGATACAGCAACTAGAACGATTACTACGTCCAGGCTCCACATATTTTAATCTAAACCCATTTGAGGTCCTGCAAGTTGAGCCAGATGCAACCCTCGATGAGATCAAGAAGAAATACCGGAGACTATCCATACTCGTACATCCAGACAAAAATATGGTAAGAGAACAGTTTAAAATTGGTTTTTAGTGTCTAACCTATAGCCATCCCTTTTAACTTTGGAAAAACATTAAGGTAACAATGTAAACTTTTGAAAACTTACCTAATTCCACTTAGCATCTAATATAAAAGTCTAGATTCCACCAATAAATTACTAAATTGACCACAATTCAAGTGACCTACTTTTAAAAGTATCTTGCTCCCAATTTTAGTTCTAATTAAAGTCCTCAGTTTTCAAGTAAGCAGATTTCGTATTCGTTTAGACGGTTATGTCCGTCAACATTTCGTTTTTATCCACAGATTGGATCATTCCGAGGGACATCCTGACATGGCCAGTAATAGGTAAGGATAAAAAAAAAGGACATAGGCGTGAACAACAGAAAACAAAAATGAGAAGCACACAATACTATTGCAAAAATATCAGACATTAGTTCTTGATAATAAAGTTATTAGCCAGACAAAGACATACTTTCATAGTATTCCATAAAAGTAAAATTATGTCTCATTTGATTTACAGGAAGACTCTGAACGAGCGCAACAAGCGTTTGAAATTGTAAACAGAGCATGGAAGACGCTTGAGAACGATGACACTAGGAAAAAATGCTTAGACATTTGTGAGGAAGCTAAAGAACGGACCGACCATATGGTAAATTGATTTTGCTGTTATCAACAAAATCAATGCTTTTATATAATTGCTTTGTTGACAGTCAAATCGCACGCTATTAATTGAATGTTGATTATTTTAGATTGAGCAGAAAAAGAAAAAGCAGAAAAAGGAAAATAAGGGTTCTGATGGCATTCCTGAGGATGATCCTGTGAAATATAAACATGCCATTTACGTTATGACCATGAAGGTATGATGAATTTTTGTTTGTGGTTAGTCTGAATGACAAGATTACTTTGTAAAATCTATAGGCATCCCAAAATTCTTCATGTTATGCTTGGGGCAAGTCCGTGTCCCTGTGTGGCTATGAATATTTCCTCATTTTAGTACATTCTATTTAAAATCCATGAGGATTTTTTTACTTGCTCTCCAAAAGATATCAGATAAATAGAATCTCGATACGTAATGCAAATTAGAGAAAACGAAAAAATAACACAATATTAAAATGATTCCAGTTGTTTGCTGACATGGAACGAAAACGTCAACACCTTGAAGTCCGTGACATGGAGGAGAGGAAACGAAAACGAGAAGCTGAGATTGAGCAGGAGGAGCAGAAGTCTCTTGAAAAAGAATGGGCGAAGAATTTCGAGGTAAATATCACATAGGTCTAAAAGTTTCCGGCCTACACACATTGGATAATCCGAGGTACAAAAATATCATGTCACTGAATTACGGAAGTTTTCTCTAGTTATCCACAGTAAAAATGTAATGTTTTTGTACAATGTAGTCTCTGTTTTTTTTTGAGCTTTTCGTTGAGCTCCTTGAGTTATAAGTCGAGCTACATGATAACTAACAAATGCTTGCACTGACTGGACAGGTCCACTCAAATCTGTGTGGTTCTTTCTTCAAAAGACCATTTCAGTTACTAATCTGCATAGTCCTCATGTAAATTGAGCAATGTCTGGACTTTAAAAGAGTAACAAGTTAACAGAGAACCTCTGAGTTTGTTTCGGCTGTTTCTTCTCAGAGTAGTCAGGTAGGAAACACCGGCCCCATCTAGGAACATGTATAGAAGTTTCCTGTTATAGTTAGGAGGTAATGCCATAAAAAAGACACGTTGGTATAGTTGGAAGGTATTTCCACATTTTTATTGAATGCTGTTGCAATTAAAATTCACTTACGAGATTTCACTAAAACATGCGAATAACGACTTTAAATTCAAAACGATAAAAAAGTGAATTTCTCGATAATTGTTAGGAGGTATTGGCACTTCACCGTCGATATAGCTCTTCAATGCTGGCCATAGGTCTCTGCAAGCTGCTTACTATTAGGGCCATGCTTATTCATCTACTGGGTGATTCGCTAAATGTGGGAAAAACTTAACGTACTGGTGGAAGGTGTTGTACTGGTGAAAATGAACTACTTTTACCATGGGACCAACCATGAAATCGTGAAAGAAACAGCTGCTCAATACATTTATGGTTGCCTAACTGGTAAAATGTTGGCAGATTTTTTTATCATATTTCACAGTTATTCCTACAGTAAAAGTTGGTCACATTTTTGAGTTCTTCTCTTACCCTTACAAGTATTGCCCAACATTTATCCAATTACTTACCCTGTATAATCAGCCACTTTCTGTTGACCCTTGCTAATTGTAGTCTTTTAGTAGTCACTATAATCTCCAATCAATCAAACTCCATTCTTTGGCTTCCAAAGTAGCGTTAAGTGCATAATGGTTACATTGTTCTTTATGCAACTCAACCATGTACATACATTCAATTGAAATAAACTTTTTCTATTATAGACTAAGAAAACCTTTAAAAGACTAATCTATCATGCATGATATCCTACGAAATAATACTAAGAACCAAATACCTTGTAATAAAAGCATTAACTAATGACAAATCGTTTCATCATTGCAGGAATCTAGGCAAAACAGAGTTGATAGTTGGAAGACCTTCCAATCCGGCGGAGGCAAAGAGAAAAAGAAGAAGAAAATCCAAGGATTCAAGCCTCCTAAACCTAAACCAGAGAGTAGATAACTCTAACTTAACATTACAATATAGTATAGTTCCATTTAGCGCTTTATTTCGAATCTACGACTATGGTAGTTGACTAGACTAAAAGAACAATTTGCAATATCAATGTTTCTCAAGCATTTTGGACGATTCTTTAAATCAGTCTGCTAGAAGTCATCAGACTTGTCAGTGCGTCAGTTTAGTTCAAATTCGAATAATATTGGGAACTCGGCTGTGAAAAATAAGAAACAATGAAATAGTGTACTAGTTTAATCTAATATCAATAAATACTTCTATGATCGCCATCAGTGCTGTTATCAAAACATAGACAAGCTAGCTATTGAGGTATAATTGTATTAAATTACTAAGAATTGATGAATTTAACAGTCTTCTAGATTTCGAACTAAACACCACATTATCAGTGAAATGTTAATGTACAATACGCGTGTGATTTAAGTGCATCTAGACTGAATAGGCAAATTCCGTGTTTAAAACCTTCTGTAACATATGCTCTTGGAATACGTCCAATAAAAAAAAAAAAACTCTATGAAACAAAACTCAATAAAAGTGCGAGATCTGTCATGTAACAGTTGAATACTGTCGGATTGCGTAGTGTTTCTCATGGAAACTTGTAAACTTGTTGCGCTAGAACAACGCCAGGTATGTGCCACAGTTCCGCAGAAGTAGCACTGCAATCCAACGATCATCGCTGCACCAATACTTGACGCAATGCAATGCGAATGCAATATCAAACCGTTTACGCACAGAAGAGTCTGTGACTGCGTCGAACGCATTGCAATATTATTAGCAGTAATTATTAATGTTTCTCTATAGAAATAAAAGAGAGAGTGTTACATTTGCTTTTATTTGTACCTCGGGACCTGTCCCACCACCACAGATTGAACAGAGCTAGCTCTATTCACGAGTTGGTAAATTTTCTATTCATATTTTCGGTACCTCTCATCGTGTCAGAGATATACGTAAAAAACTAAAATGAGGGAGCTCGGATAAAAAATAGTGCGTGGAGTCTCTCCGCGCGGAAGAAGTGAAACTTCGTAATACTACACGCATGCGTTCGAGTGTCACGCAATCACTCTCGTTATTTTATTGAGCTTCTTTTTTTTTTTTTTTTTAGTTGCGTTTGGCTTCTCAAGCCATTAGCAGATGCGTTCAGTGCTTATTGGCGCTTCGGGTACGGTTCTCCAGTGACAACCGACCCTCTACTTGCTACTTGATTTTATCAGGCTGTGTCCCATGTATGCTGTCTTTTCAGTCGACGGTGTTCTAGTGGATTGGTCAGTACAGAAGCCAAACTGTTGGCGTGGTGTGCGTAGTCGCAGCGGAAAAATGTCGAATTTCTTAATTTCAGTTAAGCAGATATTTAGTGTATGACCTCGTGTAATTGTGTATGGTAAGTACAAATTTGTGTATCCAGCCATTGGGGAGCTATTCAACAAAAACTGTTTCCGCTGGAACTACGTCATCCTAGCGGCACTTTTTTTATCCTATGCACGTACATGAAAAAAAATACATTCAATAATTAGTGTGTAAGGAGAGGTAAATGTGTATGCTTGAATGAAATTTGTGTGTCATAAAACTGCGAAGATAATCAAGTTTCCGCTGCGCTGACGTTTGGCTATTTGATGAAAATCATATAAAACAGCTTAGTGCAGAGTTGATTTTTTTTACGCACCTTGCTTTGAATTTGTGTGTAATGTTTGTGAAAACAGAATTTGAAAAAAACATTCCGTTCAGAAGATATACACGTAAAATTAAAATAAGGTTATTAGGTCCAATTACTTAAAATAGGAACTCTAGAGCCTAACTTATTACGTTTACTTGTATCTTATAAGGGTCTACAATGCCTTGCCAAGTTTCATTTATGTGGTCTTAGTAATTAATGAGCAATGGCATAATTTACTACGACTGGACCACTATATTGTATGACATCGGATTGCAGGACTTTTTATAGATAAAGCAGACTAAACTTATTCAGATAGTTAGTGTATTAATGCAACTATTCACATGTAAGATTTCAGGTCATTTCACTAAATAATTAAAGAGATAGAATAAAAATACCAGAACAACCGCAATTCATGAAAAAACCGACCAAGTTTGAATGGCTACAAAAAAGCGGCCGTGCAGTATATAGAGCTAACGTTCTAAAATTTCCAGTATAGTATCGTTATTATGTGTAATAGTTTTGTACAGGTGCGTACACAATTGTTTAGCAGAAAATAAAACAACTTTATTAAATTTATTCCTACTCTAAAAAAAAATTATTGGTTAATGACTAATAAAAATGAAAAAAAGCCACATTATTGACAAAGTAGGTAATAATAACATTGATAAGGAATCAGTTTTTTACTAAACATAAATAACTAATATATTGCCAACTGTAAAAGCCTACATGTTTAAGTAAATCTTAGGTTTTTTGTACTAGCACCTAACTTTTCGGGAGTTTAGTCTTCTCGTTCGAGCTTTCACGCACACAGAAACAATGTGCATGTGCACTACACACACGACTAAAACCAACCCACCATCGTAGTGAGTTAGAATAACCTTCTTTAGATTATTCACTAATAAACCGATCAGTTTTTAAATTCAACATCTGAAATAACTACTGGTGTTAATGAATTTTACCACCACCACTATATTAGTGGTCCAGTCGTAGTAAATTATGCCATTGCTCATTAATTACTAAGACCACATAAATGAAACTTGGCAAGGCATTGTAGACCCTTACAAGATACAAGTAAACGTAATAAGTTAGGCTCTAGAGTTCCTATTTTAAGTAATTGGACCTAATAACCTTATTTTACTTTTACGTGTATATCTTCTGAACGGAATGTTTTTTTCAAATTCTGTTTTCACAAACATTACACACAAATTCAAAGCAAGGTGCGTAAAAAAAATCAACTCTGCACTAAGCTGTTTTATATGATTTTCATCAAATAGCCAAACGTCAGCGCAGCGGAAACTTGATTATCTTCGCAGTTTTATGACACACAAATTTCATTCAAGCATACACATTTACCTCTCCTTACACACTAATTATTGAATGTATTTTTTTTTCATGTACGTGCATAGGATAAAAAAAGTGCCGCTAGGATGACGTAGTTCCAGCGGAAACAGTTTTTGTTGAATAGCTCCCCAATGGCTGGATACACAAATTTGTACTTACCATACACAATTACACGAGGTCATACACTAAATATCTGGTTAACTGAAATTAAGAAATTCGACATTTTTCCGCTGCGACTACGCACACGTTGGCGTGGTTTTTAATGCGCACCCTATAGAGCTTAGTTCTGTCCTCAATCTCTTCCTTAATTGTGTTGATTTTGATGAAGTCATGCAGCTCAGATATTTTAGTAAACCATGGAGTATTTGATATTGTTTTCAGCACCTTATTTTGGAACCTTTGTAGGATTTCTACATTGGAGTTTTTGGCTGTTCCCCAGAGTTCGATTCCATAGGTCCATACTGGCTTCAAAATGGTCTTATATATGAGTATAATTATTGAGCTTCTAAATAATATTTTGTTGTTTTCTTGTTGTATTATTTTTATTACATAAGTTTATCGAGGTTATTCTACTCATGGAAATTGAGCGAAGGCTGGTCACACCGAAGAGTCGAATGCATGACTCTTTGCACGCCATCTTGCGTACCCAGTAGAACTATGTAGTCACAAACTCTGTAATACTGCCATCTCTTAGTGAGTTTTAGAAAATATTCCCCCTCCATGGTAGCGTAAAACTTGTTGGAAGTCTCATAAGAAGTTTCACTTCAAAACCAACACAGTATTTGTAATGACGTATTTAAGACCTGTACAAAAATCCGGCTTGTTAGGAATGATTGCGCAAACTCACCTTTCTTTCATCTATTTTGTCTGGACCATAAGTTTTTTCAATTTTCATGTGTTACGGGTAAGCAGGGCACCCCAACAAAATTGGTAGCTATCGTTAGAATTGTTGCGAAAGGTGCGCGAGCCGAGCTAGCGAAAGGTGCGCGAGCCGAGCTAGCGAAAATAGCACGGTGCGAAAATTCCTAGTCGCCCCCATTATTGCTATTATCTCCGCCGGGCGGCAATCGAGAATAAAATTTCCAGTTGCCCCGGGTGGCGACTGGACAGTTATTGCCCCCACTTCAAATCGTTGCACATTGCGGTGCGGTTCGCCAACATAGCTGTCTGTCTTCCGGCCACGATTGTTGGTTGGCGGTCAGACTTTTCCAATGTGGTTTTAAATGATATTATTAGAGACATACAAACAAAATTTTCTTCATTGTGGTTGCTTTTAATCAAGAGATCAGAATAGGTAGAGTATATTGTGTAGTAGGATTGGTCACGCGCGTATAAGCTCCTACAAGCGCGAGTCGCGAGATTAGATAGGGAAAGTTGCGACTATCAGCTGTGTTTACTCCAGAAAAAGCGCGCAAATGCGCTCGATTTTTGAAACTGGTGGGTAAGTTGTGTCACACACCAAACAATCAATGATAATCCACAGTTAAAGTCCTAAGTTTTTTATTCGTTATTTAAACAAAAATAAAAATACATTTCAGTCACTAAGAAAAATAATCGCACAAACCATAATTATTTCACTATTCCATTAGGAAGGCAGAATTCCCAAGTGCTACGAACTTCTCTCGGGTAAAAATTTTGTATCGTTTGGCAGGATGACTGAGGTGGAAGAAGTCCTAATCTCAGCCCGTTAGTCCGAGCCCCGCGAAGGGAGGCTCAATGATTGTTTTACATGTAAGAGCTGTAGTCCAACAGCAAACTAATACTTCACGAAAATAAAGATCGATATAATTTTGACAGACTTGTCAGTGATAGCATTCTAACAACAACCTTAAAACTATGATTTTAAAGACCACTGTAATTTTATAGCGATACTGAAAGGACTGTAGCGGCTATGCTGAAGGAAATAACGCATAGATCTCTAAAATTATTGCTAACGACTTATAGATTTAATCTTCGCATTCTTCCACCATTTCGCTCGGTGGGCCGGGTGACTTCGGCGGTCCCCAGTTCAAGAATATGCTGTCGGTGTAGATCATCATGCCCAGTGAGAACAGAAACCTGTAAAATTCATAAATTATAATTGAAGAATATTGTTTGTTTGCTGTACGCACGGGGACCAATCAAGCTATACAAAACCATGTTTATGCGGATCTCTCATTGTACAGGAAACCGATACAAAGCCAGGCCATGTTATACTGGAAAGGTACCTATAGTTTGACGTGTGGCCGTGCGTACAATGAAGATGTCCCATTGCTGGGGCTCGGGATTCAATCAACATTTTTAATACCATGTTTTGCAGCCTTGTAGGCGCAGGATCATCATTATCACAGAAGAAGAAAAACAAGATTCTCACAAACCTAATCGATGTTCATATAAAAAGGTGTTAAAATACAGGGTGTTTGGTGCATCGTTTGCCAAATCGAATAGGCCGAAAGGAGAGGTCATTTGCTATCTCTTCACGCCCTAAAACTCATTCCTGGCCACACCGGTTTTTTTATAACAACTTTTTAATTTAAATTTTAAAAAAATATAAAAATCAGCATTTTAGGTGAAATAAAAAAATAAATAACATATTTAGACTTAAAATTTCGATTTAATTTTGATGTGTAGTGTTGTATGATTCTATCAAATTCAAAATTACTTGCTAGTAATAATTACTTTCTTTTTTAATAGCTCGTAAAGTTTTTGTAAAAGAAAAATAAACTTAAAACTCAACTTTAAATGGCTATAAAAAAAAAAGCGATCGGGATCTTCGAATACTTTTAAAAAGTTCTCTAGTCTGTCCCCTTTCCAACGGTATGCAATATGCCCAAAAAAACGTTTTCATCACACTTGCACGTAAACAGTGTCATAACATACAGGTTAACTTGGCTGTAATGCCCCATATAAAACCCTAGGGCGGTAAGTATTTTTTTTTTTTAATTTTCATCACACTTGCACGTAAACAGTGTCATAACATACAGGTGAACTTGGCTGTAATGCCCCATATGAAACCCTAGGGCGGTAAGTAATTTTTTTTTTAATTTACAGCACCGCTTGACAGCACACAGGTCATGCAAGTTCATCAAGCAAGGAGTTTACACGCAATTGAAAAATTGTCTTAAAATGTTATCTAAACAGGAATTTCATTCAATCTCGCTACATGTTATTTAACTACTCAACTAATGTTCTAAAATCTAAATAATCGATAGTTTTTTGTATCCAAACGTCGAAATTTTTAAATTTTTACACTCCGTCATGGCTGTATATACCTAGGTAAGTATTTTGCCTTTATAGTTTATGAACAAAACATTTGTATAATCTGTGGTGTGGGCAAACAGCCCGCCATCCGCAAATCAGTTCACGTATTTCGTAATAATATGTGTGCTGACTTGTGTATATTCATAATTATTAACTCGCAAGTGTGATGAAAAACATTGTATGTTTCACGGGCGGTACGGGAATTACGAACCTCGACTCAGAAAGCCCTCAGTCTTCGACTTCGGGCTTCTACTAGAGCCTCGATCGTAATTCCTTACTTACCGCCCTTAATACACAATATACTATTAATACCTTTTCATTTTTAACTAAATGTGTAATCGAGACACTAGGCTGATATTCGAAATTACAGTAAGAACAGTAGTTTTAGCATAAATAACATGCCTCAAGTAAGTAGACATATACTGTTATGTCACTAGTGCGTAGTGTCCTATCTCTTTCTTAAACAATGTACCTACCAACTTTTAAGAATTTGAAACTAAAAAAAAAACCTTTAATTCAGAAATCACAAATTTTGTTCGAGTTGTCCGCCACTGTTGCTGCGGCATCTACGTCTTATCTCGACTGTATTGTTGTGCGTAAACGTATTTCTGCTTTTATAGTCACGAAAGCCGCATCAATACGATGGACTAAATCATCCCTAGTCTCAATATCCGTGGCGTTATTTCTTTTGCTCGTTCTTCGACGTAAAGATCTAACAGAGTTAAGTCTGGGGAACGTGGAGGTCATGAAATAGCCATCCCAAAACACCGAAATAGACTTCCTCTTATTGTTAGCTGAGCTGCTAATTTTCCGTGCAGACATGTCTTTTGTATTCCAACAAGACGCTTGTCCTGCTCACTGGAGTTTAACTGTCAGGAGTACCACAATGATACGTCAGTTTCCAGAATCATGGATTGGGAGGGATGACCCTATTCTATGGCCTCCACGTTCCCCAGACTTAACTCCGTTAGATTTTTACGTCTAGGGACGAGCCAAATAAATTGTCTACGCCTTGGAAATCGAGACTAGGGAGGATTTAGTCCAACACATTGATGTGGCTTTCGTGACTAACAAAGCAGAAATACGTTTACGCACAACACTACAGTCGAGATAAGACGAAGATACCGCGCGTGCATTCGCAACAGTGGCGGACAACTCGAACAAGATTTGTGATTTCTGAATTAAAGTTTTTTTTTTTTAAATTTCGAATTCTTAAAAAGTTGGTTCCTGTTTAAGAAAGAGATAGGACTCTACGCACTAGTGATATAACAGTATCTATCTACTTACTTGAGGCATGTTATTTATGCTGAAACTACTGTTCTTACTGAAATTTCGAATATCAGTCTAGTGTCTCGATAACACATTAGTTAAAAATGAAAAGGTATTAAACGTTTTTTTGGGCATATTGCATACCGTTGGAAAGGGGACAGACTAGAGAACTTTTTAAAAGTATTCGAAGATTTTTTTTTATAGCCATTTAAAGTTGAGTTTTAAGTTTATTTTTCTTTTACAAAAACTTTACGAGCTATTAAAAAAGAAAGTAATTATTACTAGCAAGTAATTTTGAATTTGATAGAATCATACAACAGTACACATCAAAATTAAATCGAAATTTTAAGTCTAAATATGTTATTTATTTTTTTATTTGACCTAAAATGCTGATTTTTATAATTTCTCAAAATTTAAATTAAAAAGTTGTTATAAAAAAAACCGGTGTGGCAAGGAATGAGTTTTAGGGCGTGAAGAGATAGCAAATGACCTCTCCTTTCGGCCTATTCGATTTGGCAAACGATGCACCAAACACCCTGTATAATATTTTGATTTGGTTTGAACTCGAACATTTTCTTCTAGAGCATCACTTTTGCCATTGAAAAAAAGCAGTTAAGTATAAATGTTAAACATAACGTCACACGCCTGTTATCCCCGAAGGGTTGGGGTGGCGTGTCCCTAACAGTACAACAATACTTCGTATGTATGCTGTTTTGTTATATTGTCCCATTAAATAGGGGGGGGGGGTGCGTATTGCCATCAATCGGACACAAACCCAGACTACAAAAAAACCCAATAACGCACAGCAAGAGAGTATTCACCTTAAATTCGCGAATGGCAATTGTGAGGAAAGTTTCCAGATCGAGTTGCATGGCGTGTGATTGGAGAGGCCCTAGTGGTCTGACTAAAATGAAGATGGGCCCTAGTGGTCCGGCTAAAATGAAGATAAGTACGGTACTAAGTTGCGGCTCCAAAAAGTAACAAAGCAACATATAACAAAAATTATTACAGCGCCATCTACGTAACACATGAAGAACTACCATCAACTTCCTACATCGCCTAGTTAGTTGTCTACGACTTAATTAAGACTAAATAGGAAAAACCCTACAGCAACTGTCTGGCAGTAGCCCACAAGACTTAACACCCATTTGGTCGGAAGCTCCTCCAGTTTTCTATGGAGTAGTGAAGAACTTTACACCCTGTTCTTCGTAATCCTACCATAATCAAAAGTTCTCACCATAAAATACCACCTAGCAAGACCTTGTTGTAGAAACTCTGTTTGTCGCTGTACCACGGCTCCCAAGGACAGCACGGCACTGGTAGCTCATTCATATGGGCATCGCAGCGGTCTGTTTGGAAAAATGATAAATGTTTGTACAGTGTAGTAGATTATAATAAATAATCATCTCCAGAAATGAAACCGGACGGTCGGAGTCCCTTCCAACCTGAATAGTGCTGCACGCTTTTGGTACGTGGCCATTTGATTGGAAAGTTGCAATCATGTTTTTTCGGGAATTTCGGGAGTCCAGTTGGGAAAAGGCTAGATAGATGATGAACTCTTAGATATGTCTAAGTCTCTTTTTTTGTCACAAACTTACCACCTTCCCAATCGAAATAGAATCGAAGCGTTTGTGAATACGGGGCAGTTTTACATTAATGTAGTGCAAACCAGTGAGTGGTGTGTTAGTCCATGGTTATCAATATTAGTAGGTACGGTCCTACTTGACTATACCGCTTGTAGATACCACAAGAAGCCCTCAAAGTAGGTAGTTGATAGGTATGCATACCTACTCTCTCAACCACAACGATCGAGTTACCCCGTGTAGATGAGTATAGATTGACGAAGCCGACTGTTTGTTTATAAGGTAGGTACCTACATTCCTCATTCAAATGACCCCTCCTGCTCTGGGCGGAGCGGAAGGACTTGTGCTGACTCAAACCCGTCCTTATTCCTTCATAGCCCTTTGTGTTCCAGGGCCACGGTATCTCTTTCGAACAGTCCCGCAGCCCTGGCAGGCATCGGCCCTCTCAGACTCCAGCCAGATGAGAGCTCAAGAGAGATCAAGGAGATGTCAGCAAATCTATCGATTTGCTGACATCTCCTTGAGGCGCGCGTGGAACACGAATGCGCCGTCGACACGGCCTGTCGTCATAAGACGGACGGACGGTGCCGCTGTCCCTTCAATTTAATTGCAAGTTCTAGTAACTAGTGTAGGTAGTGGCTAGTTCATAGCTATGGATTAGGTAGGTACTCACAGTGTCTGATAGGAGTGACGAGAACTTGTCCGCCGCCAAGCACCTTGCCGCCGATTGGTTGGTAGATTGAGTTCACTTGAAACAAAATAAATTAACACTTTCAGTGCTAAGCACCCAGCTTAAAGGCGAACAATAATTCGTTCGTGTCCGCACAACCTGTCTCCCGAAGACGACTCGGGAGTCCCGAGTCGTCTTTATACGTAGGTATAGCTATAATGTCTTGCGGATTCAAGTAAAGATGTTTTTTTTTTTAACTTAGCAGCGAAAGTTCTAATTTAAAGTTAATCAATTGTAATTGAAAACCTAATTCAGCTTCTGATCTCAGGATATAGAAACTATAAAACGCTCTTAGCGTTTACGCCTTACGGAATTTCATAAAAACTTTCAAATCCTTATTTTCCGAAATAACTGACTTTTCGAAAAAAACATTTTTGTAACTTTTTAGACCTATGTATGCTTATGCGTATAAAGTTTCATTAAAATCCATTCAGTCATTTCGGAAAGGGATCCCTTCTTTTAGCATAATGTTCTTTGTCCTAATATACTTCAGCATAACGATTTTGGCACAATTTGTTTTGGCATTATAATATATCGGCTTAATTTTTTTAGGCATACATTTTATGTTGGCATAATCATCTTAAAGACTAATTTGTTTTGGCATAAATTTGATTCGCATAACGTTAGTAGGCCTAAAAATTAAACTAACTAGGTTAAAAATTTAATATGCTGTGCAACAAAAGTTAGTGACATAACCGAATTGCTGCAAAACCGACTCCACGTAGTCTTGTTTGTCCTACCCCTAGAGTGTAATTTAAAATCGCGTAGGCGCGTAGGGGCGAGGCAGTCCGCGGGCTGAGGAGCAGCCGGCCAACAAGCCGAAGCTGGGGTGGTGAGCGAAAGCCGTCTGCGACGATTTGCACGCGTGGGGCCGACGGAGCCCCGCAGCGCCGGAGCCGTGACAGAAACCCTGCCTGCTGCATGTTGCATGCTATGCTGCATGCTTGCTTGCATGCTGCATGCTTGCTTGTTTGCTGCATGCTTGCTTGCATGCTTGCTTGCATGCTGTATGCTTGCTTATAAAAAAGTTATGCTTTAGAACTTTATGCTTAATAATTTTATGCTTTAGAATATTATGCTTAATCATTATTATGGTTAAAGAAATTATGCTTAAAAAAAATATGCGTAAGCTGTTATGCGTAATTATATTATGCGAAAATATAATTATGCCAAACAAAATTATGCTAAGTTATATTAGGTCTTAAAATTTTATGCAAATGGATAGGGAACCTTTCGGAAAATAAGGACTAAGTTTCTATGAAATGCCGTAAGGCGTAAACGCTCTTAATTAATGACGTAAATACCAAGACAAATATGGGCTATAGGTACCTACATACCTACTTACATGTCTTGTCATACTTAAGGCTATTGGAAAACATAATCCAATAGCTGAAATAACATAACAGCTACTTTCTTTCATACATAACATCACGCCTGTAATCCTCGAAGGGTCAGGCAGAGGTGTAAACCCACATTTTGCCAGATATTTTTAAGTGCCCTGTAACGGGTCGAGCCAATTGCCATCAACCGGGCACAAATCCACACTCCGAGACGACTACTGAAACACCGAAAAACCACCTGGGAATCGAACCCAGACCTCATTCAGCAGACGAGTTTGGGACCACTAGACCACGTTTTTCAGTATTTAGAAGCTGATCTTTTGTGATATGACCATTGGGACACTTAATCCACCAACTGAAATAACATATCAGGACTCCTGTTTTCTTCCAGTAGGTAATAAATGTATTGTTTCGCCACTAATCTAAGATCCACGTTATTAACCGACCCTACATACTGACTCTGGCCTGCTACTGAGAAGTTCCTAATGGAAAGACAATTTTGCCTGACCATAGTATCGAACCCAGGAACCCTCAGCGTGCTTGTGACCACTATTCCGATGGGGCAGGGTGACATTTTTCGTATTTTTTTATGGCGCCATTATTTTTCATATGGTTAGACCTTTCATTTCAGACCTACTGAAATCAGATCGGTAGGTAATGAAGGGTTCCATTAGGAACTTCTCAGTAGCAGGCCAGAGTCAGTATGTAGGGTCGGTTATATCGTGGAACTTAAATTAGTAGCGAAACAATACATTTATTACCTACTGGAAGAAAACAGGAGTCCTTATATGTTATTTCGGTTGGTAGATTAAGTGTCCCAATGGTCATATCACAAAACATCTAATAAGCTTTATTGACTATTTACGTCTTTAACAGCTTCTAAATACTGCAATCATACAGCCTATGAAAGTTACACGTAGGTATGTATGTACCTACAGTTTATGCCGGGTGAAGGTAGCATTCCCTCTAGATCAGTATAGATATTACGACTATAGACACATAGGTAGGTCATCTGGCCATGGGTAGGTATGTGAGAAGGGAATAAGATCATCGAACAACATTTGAAACTTACATAGTTTCCCATGCTGGTATCTTCTTGGGTTGACGACAGACGCGAAAACTCTTCGCAAGCCTAATATTTTTGATAACATGATTGAATCCGTATGTACACAACTATCCTCAATAAATTTACACACGTCAAAGCCGTTCGATTTGAGACTACTGACAAACTTTCAATCTCACGTTTAGTGGCCAGGAACTTCCAGTGTAAAGAGGTTTTAATTCAACTAAGTTACAAATACGGATGTTTTCAAAATTCTAACAAAAGGTACAAAGCACTGTATGTGAGTGGCAACGCCGGGAGGGGACGCCCTAGAAGGTCAAACACTGACACTGACTTTCTAGAAGGACAAACACTGACACTGACCTTATTAGTGAGGTTTTTGAGAAAGGTTAGGTGCGTACTAGTACCTTCTCGCTATCGGCGTGTCCCTTCTGTCGGAATAAAAAGACATTACGAAATATTTAGAATTTTTTACTTAGTAAAAAATTAAAAAAAAAACTTAGTTTCTGAATAAAACTTAAAACTGTCTTGGTTTTGCCCCAATTCGTTCATCGCCTTGTCAATAAATTGAATGTTCACCTCTAGGTACTCTTTTCCTTTGAACACAGCATGGGCACATACATCGCGTCTCACATTGACAGGGCCATAAAAGCAGCCTGCTTTAAAAGCAGGGGGCCATAAAAGCATGGGGATGATGCGAAATCTCAAGCAACTAAGTATACAAGGTGCTGTTTTGCATCCTCGTCAAAATTCAAGAAGATGTCGTCACAAAAGACATAAATAATCAATTAAAATTACGGTACCTAGTTAATTATTAATAAATGATTTGTTTGGTTGTTTAAGTTTGTCAGTATTTCAGAATAACTCCCTTAACATGGTTTAGGGAATGAGAAATGATCGAATAAACGTTTGAGATTTTTTGTATGTGTGTAAGCGAGGTTATAAGGTGAGGATCAGTCGGGCCGCGTTTAAAACACAGGTGGTTCACACTTACCGATTTTCGTAAACAAGAAAAAAAAAATGTAATCATTTTACTATAGATTCGGGACGAGAATCATTGGCATAGTTACCTCCTTGAATTTGACGAGGATGCAAAACAACACCTTGTAGAGAAACGAATCTATCCAATTTCTAATTTTTGCGTTCATAAGCTTTTCTTCATAAATTGACAGAAAAAGCCCTATTTCTGTAATAATAAAGAAAATAAAAAGAAAATCTATCACATTCGAGGTGGACTGCAAAAAAATTCGAGATGTTTTCATGGAACTAAAGATGCACTCCCTGGAAATAATCCTGCTGGTGCCCATGTGCATGACCAGATGTATGAAGTGGCATTCTATGGTTTCTGCCTAATCCCATGGGCAAAAAGCGTGAATTTATGTACTGTGTGTGTACGTGTATGTACGTTAATAAATGCGTCGAAATTGGCGGCTGTGAGCTATGAGTGACGATTTTGTGACTGAATCACTTGATTAAAGTGCCCTTTTCCTTACTTCCTAGTGTTAATGCCTTGACTCCACTCTGTAATAGCGGTAAGTCGAAGTTGTAAGATAATAATATATTCTCTTGTGACAAATTAAGGCCGTAGATAGTTTAGCATCACTGGTTATGTTATACTGATAGGCGGTAGGTGGGTAGTATTGTGGCTGTCTAGTTTACATGTTGTTAAGTTGACACTGGCACAATGCGAGTCAGCAAATGTTGTCTAGAACTTTCTGAAGTTGAAAGC
This sequence comes from Cerastis leucographa, assembly GCA_963082945.1. Classification (NCBI taxonomy): domain Eukaryota; kingdom Metazoa; phylum Arthropoda; class Insecta; order Lepidoptera; family Noctuidae; genus Cerastis; species Cerastis leucographa. The sequence goes on along the minus strand of OY720356.1, from coordinate 10,795,960 downwards.
TACGTCCTGCTCTACGTTTGCCGTTCAAGCTGGTAGGAGCGACGATCTTCGCTGGTAGTAGGTACTTGAATGTGGGTAAGTAGTTGAGCATCGGAATTTATAGTCTAACGTCAACCCATATGTGGCTATGAGTTGCATACCATGGTATAATAATAATATGTATGACTAGTAAGAATTTAACATAAAAGAAAGGGAGGCATTAGACAGGACGTTGCACAGGCTTATAATGTTATGGCGAGCTGTTGGGCAGTACTGAACCCACAAACTTGACTCTCGGGAAAAGTTTTTTCCTATTTTTTCTCGGTTGGCCATCCGAACCATAGTCATCTGCTCATAGTCTTAAAGACTGATCTATATGATATTTTTCTCAGTTCCTGTCCCTCGAAAGCCTTGTGAAGCAGACTCCTTGGTCCTGTAATTGTTTTGTTTAGAATTTCGCACATTTTTCTAAAATTCGACCATCTATCACTCTGTCACTTGCTGTAGGTACCCTGGTCAACGTGGCAAGACTGAAACATGTTAATCGAAACAACATCGACACCAACTTCGACAATTTCATGGGATTACAATCATGACATCATAACTTTTATTTTATATTGTAACTTTATTATAAACTGATGACTTTGGTACTGCTGTAACTGACATAAAAATCTTTAGAAATAGCTCTTGGTGTAATAAAAACTTCACCAAGGCGTAATAAAAAAAATCTCCGTTTCAAAGCGTTAAATATTCAAAAAGTTTAACAATAAAAGTGTCCCTTGAGAAACTAATGTTTTATGTTGCGGCTTGGTCTACGGTGATGCGGGAGCTGTAACTACGATATGGCAACATCAATGATCTTTTTTTATTGCAATGTGTTCTTATAGGTACCTACTTCTGATTGTTTTATGTGAAGTGATTTGGGTCAAATATTTAGGGTAATGTTAGACTAATGTTAGACTTAAGCTTTTTTATCGCGATCGTAAGCAAAGTTTGATCAATAATAATAATGCTAGTTAGTTATTGACACCATCTGAAGATATCCGTAGGTCCAAAAGTTTGCAGCTTACTTACATTCGATTAATAAGAGATACAAAACTATCATATCATTTTCAATTACTGAATTTTTCTCTAGCTAAGTACTCACCATGAAAAGAGTATTAAAATAAAGGCAGATTATATTGAAAACTAATAATTTAAAAATGACGGCACGGTGGGCGCAGTGGTCGAGCGATCGACTGCTACGCTGCGTGTCGCAGGTTCGATCCCCGCGCGGAACAAATATTTGTATTGCCTACAGATAGTTGTTCCGGGTCTGGCTGTTTGTGTATGTGAGTTTAAATGTTTGTAAACGCACCATTTAGGCGAAATTCCTGGCGTGGGGCCAGTTTTTTTTACAACAAAAAACAATTTTGATTGAATATTTAGCCTTTATAGTTCAGGCCCGAAACATTTCGACCTTACCAGATAGATAAATAGATTGTTACATAATAATATTATAAGAAGGTAAGCTGGTATCCAGGTGTAGGTAAGGTACCGTGGCTTTCATCTTAACGCGTCGATGTAAATTAATAGATTTCGTAGATCCAGAGCTTTTGCCTTAAAGTTTGGCCCCATGTGCGTCCACGTCCATCAGTTTTGTAAAGTGCGTGCATCAGACCCTAGACGGTGTCCTAGCAATTTCGAAACAGCGCCACAAGTCTCCGGGGAGAAGTCGTCTAGTTATGAATCTGAACTACTGCTGAAGCAATATGATTTTCCTTTCTTAGATCAACCTTTGCCTGGAGTTGTTTTTTTAGAATCCAGATTAAGCAAGGCAATAGGGATGGTGACTCATTTTTTTTTATTTGTCTATCGGGTAGATTATTAAAAAGTATTTGATACGTATTTATTCTTTTTTCACGTAATCGTAAAATTACGGAGATATTTTGAGTTAAAATGGCGCATGACGTCACGGCTCAGTACATTTTATACCTAGTTGTGACGTAGTGAGCCCCCACTCTCCAACTTTAATGCGTTTTAACTAAGTTTTTTTTTGTTAACTTGATAAAACAAAAAATACGTATCTAATATTTTTGTATTACCTGATTGACGGACAAAATAGAATTTCGTTTTCTTTACCCAGTCATCATCCCTATTTATGTGCAGATGGTTATAAAAAGTGGAACGAATGGGATGGGTAGGAAGCGCATCGCCACAGCTTTAAGAATGTGGCTAATCAGGAACTGAATTACTAAATTATTAGATATCGTAAAAAGTGGTGGGGTAATTAAAACAACCAGTTAAATTTTGAAAACAATATCAAATTTAATACATAAATAAGATTTATGTACTTCTACATACATGTTTGTCTATATATTTACATTGAAACACATAATTTCATTCTAATTCATCTAGAGTTTCACATTTCTGTCGTACATTAATTATTATAATAGTAAGCAACTGAAAAAAAACAACAAAATTATTATACCTACTAAAGTTACGCCATAAAAATAATGATGCAAACATAGAACATTTTTAAACATTGTACAAAATAATTTACACAGAAGTACCTATCTCTTCTATGGGATGCACACCCATCTCCTATAAATACATGATTTCTATGCAATAACCATGGTCTAATATTAAAATATATTATCTATTACGAACTAATGACAATTCCCATAGGCATAAACAAAAGAGCAATCGTATGCGCCTACATGCGTTTACGCACTTCCATAATATACAATTCAATCTACGTAGATCAAATTGTTTACATGCTATCGCGACGTACACCTAACCACACAAGTAACGACACCTTCCAACAAATATTATCTCATGCATACATTTATAGATAAACGAGCTCGTAAGCTATGTAACAAACGAGACTATACTTTCTTGTGCATTGTACAAGCAGACCCGTATTTTGTGCCTCAAGTCGCAGTTTTCAATGAATTTCTCATGAAAATTTCAATCGACAACATCGAAGATTTCCATTTAACTTTTTCTTTATTTTTATTTTTTTACATAAAAAAGGTAAAAGGAAAAGATCGTTCGTTCCGGTGTAAAGTTTAAAAAAGTAGATTTGATTAGTTTTCTATGGGAATTTTATATATCGAAGTTTGCTAAGATTTGAAATGAGTTTGTTGCTTTTTCACATTATCTACCATATTACAACACCACGAAGCTAATTCTTCAGCAAACCAGGTCTAAAAGCACAACATCAATCTATTTGGTATTCACTCATTCACATTAACGCTAGGCTTTAATGGAACAGAATTTTAATTCGGTCTATATTTAATTGACCACATGGATTGACATAAATACGTCTCGTCACATTGTAAGTATATCGTAACATTACATTTCAACAACCAGGAGATAATATTAACTAACAACCTTAACTAATTCATGAGATACCTCCGCAGAGACTAATCGATTACTCGTCTAAAACACTCATAATACAAACTAACGATTTAATTCCGATTACACATACATTCATATAATCGATTTGTTATTGGATTTTACGTATTTATATTTGGCAAATGGTTACTATCAGAACCCCATCGCCTAGGTAGGCTCGATGTCGAACATCCACTGACCGCTCGTCTGACTTTAAGTCACACAAAATTAATTTTAATCATTACCTATCTACATATTTATAGAAATTATAACGTGTGCTCACAACTCGCGTCTCTATCCTGAATTTTGTCTACTATGTACCAATATACGCGCAAAATAATATAATTGTAGCGTATTTAAATTTACTTTTTTGTACGTCATTTACACATGTATTTACGAAACTAAAATCTGTTCAAAATGCGCTAATATAATATTTTCTATAGCACCAATGTCAGCTGCAAATATACGCAGTAAAGTATAAAAGCAGTGATTGTTCAATAAATGGCATGCATAAATTAACGTTTCGAAAAACAATGTTAAAACCAAATATTGTCTTTAAAACATATAATATATAAATGGACGCCAAAAGTACAAGAATTGACTTATACGATACACGTACTAAATTGAACACTTATTGGCTAAATCTATCACAAAAAGTCCACTGAGGTAATTCACAAAATGAACTCATTTTTGCTATGTGTATAGTTTACATGGGCTAGCCCGCAATAATGATTACCTATGAGTAAAATTCTGCTTATATATCTGAAAAGTAGCTTACTGAAAAAATAATATCTGGGACTAGATATTTGACTATAACGGATTTTGTTTGTGCGTCATTTATAACACACATATTCCAACGTCTCCTGGTTTTAACTATAAATATTGAAGAATGAGCATAATATTATTATACACATTATCTTGAGACGTACTAGCAGACACTTATGTTAGAGCCATATTGTGTAGCTCTTGCTTTCGAATTCAGTAAGGACCAAGTTTTGAGGATAGTCAACGATACCGCTGTGTTGATGCGCTGTCTGTAGATATTCCACACAAAAATATAACCCAGCTGTAGCGGTAACTGGTACTGGCTGTAGGTACAACTTATGCTTATGAATAATTTGGTTCTCGACTCAAAAGCAACTAAGAAGTCCGTTCCGAATTTGGCGTCTTTAAAGATGTATCGTTGAGCAATTACAATAACGGTATTTGGTTAAAAATGGCGCATGTGTAGGTTAATGTAACTATAAAATAATTCTATTTACATTATGGCATTATTGATAACAATTAATCGCATTGTTGTTGACGACACTTCATAATTTTGTTTTTTAATTATAGCAGGAGGCAATTTGGATATCATATCAATGCTTCATATTTGGCTTAATCAACCCCCTGCCATAATTATATGTTTTTTCAAGAGACATAATTATTTGACATTTACTAAGTATATATTTGTACATAATTTTGGCCCGCACATAAATTTACAATTTGGCCAAATAAGCGCTTGTTACACGGATTATTTCGCGGTTTTTGGTTGCTATAAATAGCACAACACTTAATTCAGGAAATAAAAGTAATTAAATTAAACCGCAGAACAATTCGTATACCTTTTCCGATTGCAAAACATTCGCGTAAACGTCACAAATGATTATTTGGTCAAATCTTTTCTACTTTCTTCGTAGCAAATCCAATTACAAAAAAACTCAATTACCTTAGGCATTTAAGCATAGATTCATTTCAGACATAGAATAAACTCTCGGTACAATATATTCAGAAAAAATTCATATTCAGTCAGATGTGCCTCCTCACATTGAGATGTGGTGTGAACTTAACTTAGGTGCTAAACTCTAAGTTGGTAAATACAGAAGAGGGTAGGCTTCGTTCGCACTGCTCCACCCGACTCCAAGGTCCACTACAAACACGTCGCTCGTTGATAGCGTTTAACTCTTGAAACTACACATTGATCATTTACGCGAGGTCACATTTACCTTAAAAAATAAAATTCAATGTCTAATATATCACGAAAAATGACACTTTTGATCGTCAAACTTGTTTGCCAATAATAGTTTTAGAACACTGATCAGTCTCCATGATTTAACTGGTCTTCTCTAATTTGGTTCATAATTGTGATGAATCGTTGTATTCTTTTAAATTGCTTGTAGATGCGAGGTGACTTCTTCCACGTTCAACTTTCACTGTGGTGATAAGATCATGCTGGGATCAGAGGATTGTTATATCTCTGATAGCCGTTGGATTTTGGAATCTGTAACAAAAGATATAAACTTTTAAATAAAGTTTTCAGGTTTCCGCAGTGTCACCACTGTATCAATAGTTTCTTTGAGATTTATTGCCAAGTGCAGTTTAAGAATTTCTAACATTGTATGCAGTTTGGACTACTAATGGTTCGGGTTTAGGTTGAAGGTTTTAGACACGCTAAGTGTTGTGCATACCTAGACACCCACTAAACGTTAAACTTTTATAAGATTACATAGCACATTTTCTCAAAAACAAACAATACCTACACGTCGTGCTCTTTTACATCGCTTCGGCTGACTTCGGTATGCCATGAATGAGATTTGGCGTGCCCTCGGAAAGATCGTCATTCATAACTCCAGTAATTTATTTCCTCGTATCAATGAACCGATTGATTAAAGTCAATCAAAGATCACGATCACTGGGACTCTCAATTAGCAGCTGTACTACTAGTATTTGAGAAACTAGAACATGTGCTTTATGCGGTTAGATATAAGTAGCTAAGCGCTTCCAAAAGATAAAGAATACAAAGTATCTGATCAATCTAAGACGACATAAAGTCTATATTCGTGAACCAACAATTTACATCCTAATTAAATGTGTAGGAGTAATAAAACCGTCTCACGGCGCGGCGTATCATAGTAATCTCGATCTAATTCTCGCGCAACGTCTGTGGATGTGGATTATCAGCATTTCTCGTCCGGGCAGAGTTTCTGCTGAGTTGGTGGAGTGTAAATCGTAACCTGCCCGCCATAGCGACGCCAAGTCTGCGGCGCCCCGCGCCCCGCGCCTCGCAGGTGACGACCCCTAGGGCTGCACTGGCCTTATCGATTACGATATTATTTTACACGATACAGTTTTGGATCTAGTTTATAAGAAAGTAAGTACTCTGACATAACTGTTGTAAAAATGTGTTGGAATTAATCTTAAGCATGCAGTAAGACGCGGTCATAAAATAACACCTATTTAAAGATTTTGTGGTTAAATCGTGTCAGTTTTAATAAAATTAAATCCAATTAGCGGCAGCAATTAAATACCTATGTTTTAGTATCTTAAACATTATTGACGCACAATTTGCATCCTATAAAGAACACATATCACTTTACAGTGGAAAATGCCAACATAGTTGCGTCAACGGTTACGGTAGTTACCGGCTGTTTTATTATCTGGGAACAACACAAGTAGGTACCACTATACGTTTATTTAAAAATACCAAAGTGAATAATATTATAATATTTGTAATGTCAAAAATGAAAAAAGAAATCAAAAACCTTTGTTCCCTTTTATTCATCGATAATCTTGTAAGAATAGTAGGGACATCACTATGAAACCACGATAAATCTGTCGCATATTCAGCGATGTAACGGACTTTCTCTTCGCGTGACTCATTGCTCAGAATAAGTGCGTTCTTAATATGAGATGTGGATAATTGGCATACTTATCTTAAAATAAGAACTGCATAGAATCTAATGAAGGTATTTAACGAAAGAGAATTCAAGATTTGGATTTTGTGAAGCATTCTTTTTCAATTTAGTGACGAATAAATTAAGCTGCACAATAATAGGATTTGGAAACTAAAATCTTGGGAATATATAAAAAAGTAGAGGTATACTTTGATGAAAAATTACTTTATTTCATTATGAAAGAGTTAAAAGTACCAATAACTTTTAACAGGTCACCTGTAAAAAGTTTTTGTGAATAAATATTCTCGTAATTTTAACAGGAGTATTTTTTAAAGTCAGACTGTGGAGTGTAGGAGTACTACCAAGTACGCTTGGAAAAGTGAAATTAATAACACTATTCTTTATCCACTTTTTATTGAAACTTATTCTTTCTTTAACGTGTGGTTAGTGCCTAATTCGGTATCAAAGTGATTATGCTGCCCATGGGCCGCTGAATTGGCTTTACATGCCTTCGAGGTATATCTCACTGGCGCTGTTTTCCTCACCCTGGTTTCCTTCACCGAAGTAAGTGATAATTTACAATAAGCATATGAAAATCTCAATTAAAATATTGAAACTGAAACCGTTTTTAAATTAATAAATTATTCTTTAGGTTACAATTCTTACCCGTCAGGCTCTTGAATTTTATGGAAAAATAATTAACAATTAATTAATTAAATGACGTTTTCAGATTCAGAATTAATAAAGATATTTTTCGAAACAACAGTCCATTTAAAAACAAAACATCGTTCGTCGTACAAAATGTAGAAAGAAGAAGCGCACTTTAAACCACATCTCACTCACTTCTTATGGGGTCTAAGTTACACATAATCGAAAGCCTAAATAAAAGCAGATTATTGAATTTTCAACACTAGGCTCGACGTTGAGAGCTGAAAATCGAACATGTTATATTATTTGGGCATTACTTTTATTAGTTGCTGGTGTATGCGGCTATTATTAGACTTATTTCTTAGAAGATACAATACTAAATAGAAGGTGCTAATACGGTGTCCAGTAGACCATAATACCTGATAATTAAGTCTCGAATCATGCGTTACTCGCGAATCATAATGTAATCGTAACCTTGAAGTAAAGCGTTTTGAATGTCAATTGTCGCGCCTTTCAAGATTGACTTTCAAACGTTCTAGCACGAGTTAAGATTATTGTAGACTAGCTTATACCAATGGCTTAGTCCGCGTTTTGTCCTGTAACTTTCCAATCGTACTACCGGGATAAAAATATCCTATGTGCTATTCCAGCCTATTATCTATCAATGTGCCAAATTTAATTCCGATCCGTTCAGTAGTTTTTGCGTGAAAGAATAACAAACATCCATACTTCCAGACATTTAAATATCCTCACAACATTTTTCTTTTCTTTCGCATTTATAAATTACTAGCTGTCCCGCGCAACTTCGTCTGCGTTTCATTTTCCCCGTTTTCGCAACATTTTTCATTGCTGCTCCGCTCCTATTGGTCGTACCGTGATGATATATAGCCTATGTCCTTCCCCAGGTTGAAATCTATCTTCTTGCCAAATTTCATTAAGATCTGATCAGCCGTTTAGTCGTGAAAAGGTAACAAGCAAACAAACAAACAGAGTGACTTTCGCATTTATAATATAAGTATGGATAGTATGGATAATATGATTAAAGAAATACGGAGACTTTTGTCTTGTGATATAGTAGTATATATAGAAATAGAAAAAAGAAGTGGTTTGGGTCCATCGGGGTCGTCTGACAAATGATAAAGACTTAGAGGAAAAACTGGCCATTTCTCTCGGAGTTGATTCACAGGAGTCAATTTATGTTGAGTTAGCTTTTATCTTTGTTCAACATTTTAACTATAAGAGATGTTTTTTTCAGATGGCTTAAAGAACGATCTTTTTATGTTTAATTAATTGTAGTATTTTCAGAACATCATCATCTGCCTAGCCTTTTACCCAGTCTTTGTTGGGGTCGGCTTCCAGTCTAACTGGATGCAGCTGAGTATCAGAATTTTACATGAAGCAACTGCCTATCTGACCTTCACAACCCAGTAACTGGGTGATACGATACCCCTTAGTAAGACTGGATGTCAGACTTTCGGCTTCTGACTACTCGTAACGACTGTCAAAGATCTACAAATGACAGCCGGGACATACGGCTTAACGTGCTTTCCGAGGCATGGAGGAAACTCGGTACCTAAATAAAGATAGTCACCCATCCACGGACCAACATCGGCAAGCACGGCTTAACCTTGAAGATCGACCTGTGCGGCTGTTATTATTTAGCCACGACCTTAAGAGAGTATTTTCAGACAAGTTATCTAAATTATGCTGTACCTACTTAGAAGTTAACTACATGTTAAATGGTTAGACGACGTAGATTGCACGAGTGCATTATATAAAATGCCATATCACAGTGGACGATCGTCATCGTCTGCCTATAATAGGTCGTTTCACGTGAACATACAATAAGATGCGCCTACGTGACGTAGCAGGGTCTACGAACCTCTACGATTTTTGTAGATGGTAGTTAAGATGCTCAGTCAAGACTAATGTTACGATTTAATTGGTGTCTTTGAAAAAGGCTTTGTACTGATTAATTTTGTAAGTAGATACTAGCTAATTCATATACGGGAGCGATTTAGAAGAAACGACGATATGTTCAACGCACTATCTTTTGCAAAACTTTTCCGATTTTTTCTGCCAGCATGACAGTGTGATAATAAATCGAGTTTCGGATGTCACGGGTTATAAAGCATAGGCGTCGTCGGTTATCGAGAGAATCCGGTGAGGCGGGGCGGTGTTTGGCGCAAATTTATTCATACTAGGGGACCGGCGACCTCTTAACTCTTGTGTTATTTAGGGCACACTTCCTTTGCGATTTCTAGAGCCCATTTGTTAGATGCTGAGTATTTTTTAAATAGCTGCTTTAGCGCCGTAGTTATGTAATATCTGAATAATGAGCTGGGGTCATGAGCATGTGGGTGTTGATTAATTCGATGTGTTTGAAATATATTGTGGGATAAAATGATTAACTAGCTTCGTTATTTTTGATGGGATTCTCAATAAGAAAAAGAAGAAGCTGACCAATTAGTTCAGCCAAGCTTCAGACTCGCTAAAGTAGAGTCATCTTTCATGGGGTGATGCTGAGACGAAATTTAAAACATGCAATAAACGCACGCTGTGTAAGCAAGCTTATTACAAATTTGGACGATAATATCGCTGCCGCTCCTGCTCAATAAGGACAGGTTTGCATAAATTGAGAGCATTAAATAGTATTTTTGGGGTTTCTGAAGATTGTACAACTATCTTCAGGCGGTCGAGAGTATGCCGTGCTCACTCAAATGTCACGCAGATGGTGGCGCGTGTGTCGGGTCATTTAGTTCCCTTCAAAATGGTTGAGTTGAATGATGGCTGATCCATGCGTCATGTTCGTGGATGGGCGCTGTCAGTTGTGCCTGGTCGTCTCTTAGCTGCCACGGCTCATTTTGAACTAATTATTTTATCTTTTAATTGTTATTTTTGTTTTTACTATGGACACTTTTAACGTGCACGTCTTCCTACATCGTTCTCACATAATTTACCATCAACAACATGAATGATGTAACCAAGGTTTTGTAACAATTTTCCTATTTTAAAGAGTGCCCATGGTGTTTCTTGCCTATTCTTCTCCATAGAGATCTACGCTTTGGAATGGGCAACTACAGTACTATCACAGTTATTATGTCTTGTGACTGGGACTGTAGCTTCATTCTTATTGTTTTTCGACTATTCAAAAGTGCCTGTAACTGGCCTACTTGAAATAAATGATTTTGATTTGATTTGATGAGTTTAATTTTCAACTTTTGGAATGTAACGTTTCCATTTTTAGTAAAGAATATTATTATTTATGTATAAACAAATAATACCAGTCTTTTAATGCCCTTTACCAAGGACTTCTAAATCCTAACTTGAATCAGCCAACATCTAATGGGCACAGTCATGCAAAGAGACTTTTTAATGCTCTGAAAGCAATGACTCGTTGACCTAGGTCCTCTAAAACAAAATGAACTTCATGACCTCATCGCTGCTCATAAAAAAACAAAGGACAAGTACTGCCGACGGTAATAAGATACTCCAAAATTGAAACCGAAATGAAAAGTCAATTTTCATGGTGAAAGTACGGCTGGATTGCTAGCAATTACTTTTACTGCGAAAGTATTGTACTCAATGGGATGGGAATAAAAAAATGGGATTGTCTTTGCGACGGCCCCGTTGGCTTCTGAGGAAGGGTGCGGGGTGCGGGGGCCGAGTCACTTGTTGCATGAAGGCGGGGCGGAGACGCCCAACGCCCATCAACCACGTGTTATGAAACTTCTGAAAAGCCTGAACATGTAATCTTGGTGGCTGAATTTATTGGGATTAGCTCAGTGGGCCATATTATTAGGGCCATAGTATTCGGGCTCGTCTACGAATTTCGTGTTCTACTCATTTCTATGTTAAAACGATTTCAAGTAGTGAGAATTTCATTAAAAGACGTAAACCTCTCTTCTTTAAACTTAGCTGGAAGAAGTTAAAAATCATCAAGCTTGTTACTGGTTAGTAACAATGCTACTAGTACTGTAGTAACCTGTTGTAATAACCGCGTCCCTACGAAGATTCTGGAAACCCAATAGACATGATTGGATACGGTCTTTCACACAGGGTGTGCCTTTTATTTCTATGCAGTATGGTTAATTTCAGCATCAATAGGACTTAGGAAGAGAAAGGTTGGGAAAATTACCTAATAATCAGTTCCATAGCACACTTTAAATTGGGGTTGAAAGATTTTTGAATGAAATGTGGAACATTTTTTTGCATACAAACTTTGTTTGTACTGATATCAGCTATGGATAAATACAGGTTTTATGTGTGGCCGTTATTGGGAAAATAAATGAAAATGGCGGAGATTTCCCCAATCCATTCCATTCAAATAGAATAAATTCCATTCATAAACGTCATGGCCACCAAACCTTTAGTTACAATGTCACTCCAATAAGACGCTATAATAAAATACCCCAAACTAAATATCAAACTGCCTCGAACTTTCCAGATAAAACCATCAAAATGTTCCTCTCGTCCTAATTTGTATCGTCATAATCTCAACGCATTTGGGGTTCCGCAATAAAATCATAAAATCGTTAGCCAGGGGCGTGCTTCTGTCGACAGTTAACACGTAATCCAATTTAGACGGCCGACATCAACGATGAATGCTAAAGGAGCTTGGCGAAATTACTGTACATACCCTTGAACAGTTTTTTTTTGTATTCTTGAAGAATGTTTAAGGTTTGAGAATATTTAAAGCTTAGTAGCTTAAAGAAGTCTAGTAGTCAGTTCTTGATAGCCTTAGTTTGAAAATGTGCAGCTCCATTAAAGCTTTTCCTCGGTGTATTTCAGTATCCCAATATGGCAATAAAAAATTAAAAGTTAGTCGGTAATTCATGAAGTTTAAAACTGTTAACTGCAATGTGAAATTGAACTTTGTATTATTTTCAAAGCTCACATGTTAGGCAAAAATATTTTCCCATTTTGGATATTAGCTAATTCAATAGAACACATTCGAGTCAACCCGATATTCTTTTTTAAAATCTTTTCGACCATTCGATGGGTAATCGTAGAAAATTTAAAAATAAAATCAAGAAAGTTAATGTCAATTCGCGGTGCGACTTTAATAAGCATCTCAGAATATTTACGCTGCTAAGTAGAGGATGGGTAAAAGTCACGTAAATCTCATGAAAATTGACGTCCCTAACTATGTTGGCACTCATTTAAATAACTGATCAAACTCGCCACCAAGCTGTCAAACAATAAAGAGCTACCAACTTATTGGATATGCGACGTTCATCCTTCAGATTTATATTGAACGCAAAAATTGGCCGCAACTTTTTAAATTGATAGCATTTTTTCTCTTTTCGTAAATTGAGTTTCGATGTAGCGAGCCTAGCGTATTTTAAATATAGCTTTTTGAACTACACTAAAATTTTGATGGATCGTAAGTTTTAGTGTGCTTTTGTAATGTTGAATTTTTGTGGCTTCAGTACTTCGTATATAACTGGCGAACTACCATTTCATTTAAATAAGCTTGATAGCCTGTCTACATTTTACTTTAAATTCTACAGCGCATACAATAAGTATTAAAAAATATCTTTTAATTGGACTTTTCTGTGTTTTTAGCAATATGTAAATATTTATTATTTGTGTTATTTCGTTCCAATAAAACCAAAACAACATAAATGCACTGCATCTTTCGCAGTCAACATCAGTTAATAGTTACTCGTTGTAATAATGAACCATTGTCACAACTGTCAAGTCAGTTATGGAAATGAAAATCTTAATACTGTAATAAAAATTCTGAAATAAATGTATAATTCATCACTCATCAGAGAGGCCATGCGGCAAATATTTAAAGTACTTACCTATAAGGCTACACCAAGGTGGGTAAAAAAAGAGCAAAGGAGATTTTTATTAAGTAGAAGGGCAGGGGGAGAATATAATGAATAAATTCCGTGTAAGGACCCCTCCTAACGCAATTGAAAACTTTTAACAAGTGCCGGGAAATCGTGTGTAAAGGTGGGCCCCGTACCTAATTACGCAGCTAGCCGAATGGAATACCGGATGAGTTCAGAAATTTAAACGATGTCTCCTCCCGACTCCGAGACACTTTATGAAAATCAGCTCGTTAATAAAATCGTCTAGTGTTGACCGATGTCTTGGCACACGGACTTCACCCGTCAGGAGATTAACGAAGTGTGCATTTGTTCTTACAATTGTATAATAAAATAATAATAAAAATATCTAACGCTCCAATTTATAGAGCAGTCTGTGAAATATTACTCCCATTACGTAATTTCGTGCCAAATGAAAAGTTAAATCACGTTTCAGTACTTTTTAAAGTCGAGTTTCTCGATCCGGAGTTTACCCCCCATTAACTTTCCGTCGTGTCCAAGTATTAAAAAATTAACAAGATATTTTCCACCGCAAGCTCACCGTCTGCGGAGGACGTATTCATTCTTTTGTAACCCTAAAAAACAAGTCATTACCGAAGCGGGTTTAATCCAGCGTCGTGTTCTGGAGATTTTTTCGTGATATTCCATTATTCGGAGGCGATCGCTCGACGCGGCGCGACGGGCACCGTTTACGCTAAAATGATATGATTAATTACGAGTCGTAGCTCCGGTCTCCCTCATTAGCGCATAAATAGGATCGCTCAATGGTGAAATTGAATCTTGAACGCTGGCAAACCACACTCAATAGGACTCTAATTATAATTATTATTCATATTAAACAACGCCGTAGTTCGGTGTTTTGTTTTGATTGGTGTTTAAATTGTTATGGAGTAGAATAATACGTACAAATAAATTATTATTATGATTTTTGAGGCTCAAATATACTTCAATCTTCGTTAAATCACTTTTATCGAGCTCATTAGACCTAATTTTTTTTTGTGTTTATGTGGCCCGGCGACATTAGCGTCGCAATAAAACATTTTAATAAGATAATAATAATATACTCGTAATATCGGCACGTCAAATGTTTGAAAATAATCAAACTCAACGTTCAGTCGTTTACAGTGGCAACAAATTATTCATAGGCCAATATGATTTGCAAACAAATGATATGGCCGCACACCTAAGACTTTTTCTTTTCGTTCTTACATAAATAAATAAGGCATCACGTCTCATAATCCACGTACAAAGAAACGTAAACATGAGTGACATACTTATCTTTTGTAATACCTAATGTCGTAAATATGAATGTGACAAGAAATTCGTTCTTTACTGCAGATTTTGGGGGTCGCGCGTGGAAAACTACATATTTTGTGGTTCTGTTTTTAGGTACAATCGTAAAAAGGGAAAATTCATTTACGCTCTGTTTTTTCTTCATTGTCTTATGAATAGAGAAAAAGTTGGCATGCTAGTGGTACCTACTCTGTCTTTATGTCTCTGGCATAAGGGAGGCCCATGACTTGTTATAAAAAATATATGAACAATGTCGAATAAAAGAAAAATATTCACTACAATATATTGCGCACTTATTCTCACTACAACACTGCAATAAAGTTTGAAGCCATGGGTCTCCCCATTGTGTCATTGAGAATAGAATAAGTGAGTCAACCACCGATTTTTTGTCTCTAGCTCTAATCTCAATCCCATAAACGACTATTACGTACCAAAAAACAGTGGAGAAAAGGGTGATTCAGCCGTATTATTAGTTATACGTAAGTTTCGTTGGCCGAAGCAGGGAACTCAACAGCCACTCGCTGCATAACTTCCAGTAGATTGTTATCGTTGATATCCCAGATTTATTACCACCGTACCGTTTAAACGTTTTCTAATTTTCTTTTTCTCTTTCCACGTCCAAGTCAGAGACTTGATCGCGCAGTTGAGATAAGAACACATTTGTTTATTTATGAATATTATCAAATGCTATGCGTATTTTGGCATTCAATTTAATGTTGCTATCATCATAATGTAACATTTTATTGCTATCTGTAAAATGTATGAAAATCCTGAAATAAACATCTTAAAGAAACTTATTGAAACTCAGATATTGGAAGCACGTATCTAGTTTACATCTATATAAGTTAGTATAATAGATTACCTTTCACATCTGTTCAAAAGCAGTGCACAACGCCTGCCCCCCTCTGGGATCCACAATCCGGATTACGATACCCTATCTATATCACAAGCTTCCACCTAGCTTAGCACTAAAGCCTACACTAACACAATTGACTGCAACAACGATCGGTAACCGTCCACTTAACACTAAATAAAACTCTAACATTAGTTAACATGATAAAAGAACAAAAAAATCTCGACTACAATGCGAAAGTAACAAAAGAGGAAAGGTTGCGTCACATCGTGAACTTGTAAGTAGGTAACTGGTCCGAGGGTCCGAAATTCGGGTCTCAGTGGACCCAAGAGGGGGCGACGGAGTAGGGTGTTCGGGGCCCGTTGCTGCCCGAGAGCGTGGTCGGGACAGGCGGCGCAGGCGCAGCGAACTGGCTCTCGGCTTCTGCCGCCATCGCGCTGTGCTGCTGCGGGAAGTTGAAGTCTAACGTGCCTTCCATACTTAGCTCGTGCTTTATCACCTGATGGGAGAAATACTTAAAATGTTAAATCCGTGTAGTACGCACGGCAACCAATCAAGCAATACAAAACCAGTTTATACGGATCTCTGATTGTGATGGAAATCTATACAAAGCGAGGCCATGTTATACTGGAAATGTTTAGCTAGATGTATCAATGTTTACTTATATTTATAGTATCACTATTGACAGATCTTTTGGGGACTTCCAGTTCTTGTTTTAAGTAATTAGATATTCAAAGCATAAACCAACACGATTTAATATTAAAATCTGTTCGAAGTAATCATAAAAATCTCCCTTGAACTCGGAGCTTTAATCAAGTTCTCCAGTAATTTAGTCTTTCAAGTATCCAGTAAACGCTTTCGCTTACCTCATCAACATTACAGTCGAAGCCGTGCTCCAATGCCTCAATGTTAAGGTCCTCCGCAAGCCCCGTGTTCAGGGCCCCCATGATCTGTCCCATGACAGTTGTGGGCCCCATACCTCCCGTTTGCACCATCATCCCGCCATTCATCAGGGCCGCATCTGATGTCGTCACCATTTGCGTCTGATTGTTTTCTGTACAACAAGAGAAATCCTTCGGTCCTGATGGGTTATCACGACGTCTTAAAGCAGTATTGTTTTAATGTCACACCAGTGTGGGAATGAGACGGAGCTATAGAGGACGTGTAGCGCCATCTCTTCCCCACTCTGGAGTAAGATTAAAACAATACTGCTTTAAGACGTCATGGTAGGCTACCTGTACGATTAAAATTTGATGCGCAAAACATGAAGCCAAAGTGACCTTACACAAAACTGCGATTCGCCGCGATGCGAATTCGCAACGAAAAAGAAACTGTAACTGCTTGTACTGTTTGAGCTCGTAGATTTTTACGATGCGACGTCGCATCGCAGTTTTGTGTACAAGCCCGAAATGCCGAGGTTTTAGGACAACAAAAGAAATAATGTCGTCCCAGCAACACACAGAAGGAAATGTAAGAATTAATTAATGTAGAACGATAAAATAACAGTGAGAAATAGGTTTGACGAATATCCGTCTTCCAGACTTCACAGACATTTTAAAGAAAACGTTATCGAACGGTTGTATTAATAGACACGAAGTTTTTCCGAGAACTGTCTTGTAGTTGCCTATTTGATTTCGCAAATAGTTTTCCTTAGTTACCCGGGGTTGAAGAAAGATGAAAATCCGGAGCCAAGATAAAGATGTAGTATCTTTTGAGGAAATTTAAAAAGAAAAACCTTTTTCTTCAGCAGATGTGCCTTTAATAGCTACAAAAATTCCAAGACGAGAAAGAGAGAGACATACCTGTTTGCATAATATCAGCAGAATCTGCAGGTGGGGGTGGTCTGACGAAGTGGTCGAGTGCGTGCTGATGCGGGTGCGTCGGATGGGCCGGGTGCGCCGGGTGTGCGTATAGGGATGAGCATGCGCAGCCCCCGTGGGGGTGGCGCGGGCACCCCGCGTACGGACTATACCGGTAGCTGCCGCCCGATGACGACGATGATGTCGTTGGAACGTACCTGGTGGAAACAATAATGTAGAACCATGTTCTGGAAACTTGAAGTTACGCCTCAAGAGATATCAAACAGATTTCAAAGACATCATAACGTGTTCATTGATGAGATCTCTCATTAAAGTTAACGTAAAAAAATTAACACAGCCTGCTTTGTCGTAAAATTAACTGAATCTAAGGAGTTCTAAATAAAGCAAAGCGTACTCTACGGCAAGGCGTTTACGACAATAACTGTTTAAGTGGCCGAGGTCAAACTTTTGGACTCTAACCAAAATTCCAACATCGACGCTAAGCTTACTACAAAATGCTTACGTGTTGAGGAATGGATCGGTTCCGGCCAGTTTCATGGAATCGGCGAGAGAGCCAGCAAGTTCGTCCTGTCCGAAGTCCGATTGAGCGTAATCTGCTGCGGACGTGTAGTCAGTGTACTCTGGACCCCAGTCAGGTTCTGTGGTGATCATTGACGGGATCGGGGACAGGCGGCCGCACGAAGACGCGTTGGACGACACCCTCGGACGGAAGTCCGGCGACAACTGGAAACTGCTACGCGCAAGCGAAGAAGCAATCAACATAACGAAACCTATCTCGACTGGCGATGTGAATTTTGTGATCTGGCTTGACTGAAAGAAGACTTTAGTGTTAAGTAAATGAATGTATAAGTTATTTACAGTCACATAATTCCCTCATCGACAGTAGAGACGCAAAAAATCATAGTGGTTAGCATAAAGAAACCTTAAAGCTAGTTCGGACTCAATACAATCTCAAACAAGTGTAATGGGAGCATGCAAATCTAATGTCTATATCGTCACTAACATATAAATTTGTATGCTAAATGAAGCGATCACTATAACGGGTTCAGCGGTCATCTCAGAAATATCTTTATTACTACAAATAGTGACAAAATGTGGGATAAGATAGGGTTATAGGCCGGCCCTTCAGCAGCCACCGAACCATTGAAAATATATGTCGATGACGCTCGTAATCCAGATAAAATAAATCGCCTATAAAAATGTTAAATATCGGCGAAATGACGAGATTCAGCATCCACATAACTCATCATCTAATGGTTCTGAATGATTTAAAACCTTTTATCATAAAGTAGCAGAGTTGCAATAACTCAATTTTATTAGTCTGGTCAACGCAGCTTTATGTCGATGGTTTTATTATAGAGTAAGCGTATCATGCGTGGCTCACTTTGTTTCTAGCACTCATAAAATTTCAATATTCCCAAGGAGGTAACGTTATTTAGTAATAATGTACTGTTGGATATTTGTGGTTCTGGCAGAACTCGCTTCTGCATTACCCGTATAGTTAAATTATAGTGCCTTTAAAGTCAAATTAGTATCGTGAAACAGCGTCCGAGAACGTTACCATTATTGGCTTGGTGCCACTACTCTTTTGGAATTCCCTCTACTTTAATCTACCTGTATCACTGGAAAGATGGTACTACATTTCTAAATAATCTTCTAAAGTTCTATTGTAAGCTGCGAACATTTCGCTAAGATAATGTGTTAGATAAGAGGTTATATAGTTACCTGTGCATCGGTGAGTCTGGGAACATATCGAGACTTTCTGACACTGAGCTACTGGGGCTGGGAGTTGCGTCTGCTGTTGCACCGTTTCTTAATATTTCGGCCTTTAAGAGAAGACATTACTCTATGATAATAAAAGTAACAACTCCATATAAAACAACTACTTTTTTTTTCGTCACTACAAAATCTACACCATCAAAACTACGCATGAACTACTGAGCTGTTTTTTTTTTAAATAAATTAGCTTTGTCATGTCACTACTTTAAAGCTTGGGTTTCCTAATTCAGTGGTACCGTCACTATAGGTTTTTTTTTTTAAATAGGCTTTTATGGCAGCCATCATTACGGTCCCTATATGTCGGCCAGCGCTATCCTAGAAATCCCAAGCTTTAAACGAAGGTAATCATACCTTCTTCTTTACCCTGCCTCTCCGCTTTTCGAACTTTGACGTCTCCATGGAGGCTGCCCGCCGTCTGACTGACTTGCCCGGCTTCGCGTCAGGGTTGATCATCCACCATGAAGACTTGCCTGTTCCCTCGTTCTGTACCCGCATGAACCGGTTGTGTAGTGACAGGTTGTGTCGGATTGAATTCTGCAAAGAAGAAAAGGGTTGTTAGTTATAGTCCAACATTGTTAGACACAACCCAGTAACTGGGTAATACCCCTTGGTAAGACTGGATGTCAGACTTTTGACTTCTGACTACTCGTAACGACTGTCAGAGATCTAAAAATGATTGCCGGGACCACGGCTTAACGTGCTTTCCGAGGCACGGAGGAAACTCGGTATGTAATTATGGTCACCCATACACGAACCAACCCCGGCAAGCATGGCTTAACCTTAAAGACCGACCCGTGCGGCTGTTATTATTTAGCCACGAACCAACTCCTCCAGTAACAGTAAACCATAATATTGATCCCTAAATACCAAACTTGGTGTTCACTGCTTAAAATGAATGATTTGGAAATAATTGCGAATTTCCGTGAATTGTTTTAATACTTATAGGAAAACCATTTGCCGGTAATAATTGTCTTATTTTAACATTAATTCCGTCGCACATCCTTAAAGGGTTTTGTGATGAAGTGATACTAAAACAAAAGTAATAAATTTGAACATCCCGCGATATCCGGGCATGGTCACAGTTGACCACAAAAAAAAACTATTTTAATTCCCGCTACCGTTGAAAGTTAGTGCAATAACGTGTCCTATCTCACACCGGTAATAAAACCCCGCAACTTTTTCCCGTCGAAGGAATAAAAGAGACCACAGCAACGAATGAAGTTTAGCTATAAAACGGTCCATAAATAATATCTGCGTGCCCTGTAAGAAGTGCCACTTATGGTAAATACAATCCACTCCACATAAATATGTGCATTCTAGAAACAAAAAAAAAACTACAATGAATGGCTGGATTTTTACAGGTAGTTTAACAAGAATGTCTGTCATTTTTAACGTTTCAGCTTGAATGCATAAATTCTAGATACCTCTATCTACTATGGAAATCTCTCAAATTTTATGTATGCGGCGATGGAAGAAACCGTTTCTTCTATTTGCGCAACGTAGGTACCATGTTTGGTTCCCTTGCTATACCATACCACTATCAATGTCCCGTTTTATTATGGAAAACTTTAATGGATGCCGATCGACTTTCAAACTACGTCGTATGAATTTCATGGTGCCCTCAATGTTTTGTTTCCAGAAAATTGTATTAATGTCAGAAGTGCAGGAGTGGAGGTACGTATTCAGATAAATTATTTAATGATTAACGCACGTGTTCCTATTAAGTACGGCCAATTAAGTTTATGTGATGTACAACAATTGGACGTGTACATAAATCGAGTAAATGTGGACAACTCCCGCGATTTATCAAGCGTTAAAACACACGCAACAAATGGCCTGTCGACGCTTTGATGGATTTGTCGCCAAGAGCCCTTACCATGAATTACGTAAGCTATAAAAGTGACAACCCCGCGTTGATCTTCGAGCGCCCCTGTCACCGATGTATAAAATCTCGACCCGCTCCAAACGCGAAGTTTCGAGTTACAAAAGCGAGTGGAACGTGAAAATTCGTGATAAGTTATGGTTTCACCGATTCAGTTTGGTTGGAATCTTTTGATACAATGACGTTTTAATAAATGAAATAACACAATATATCTACCACTTATGATCTAGATTTATCCCTAACTTTGCAAATTGTTGGATTGAGTCATTTGGATACCTATTCCTGTAACGCCATTATAGTTTATGTCAAACAAGGATAATAATTTATAGCACCAATTCACGCGGAATTCGTCTTATTTATTATGGTAAACTTATTTATAAATATAGGCAATACCCCCATACTATATTTATTTTATAGAGGCCTCAATATTAATGTATCCGATATAATAATTTCAGGAATATAATTTATGGGCAGTAAAGATATATAGTTTGCTGACAGGCAACTAAGTTAATCGAATTTTCTGCTACTGTGATATCACGTGCGTAGCTTTTCATGTATTTTACCTGTTTTTTTTTTGGGCGGTTTCTGTTATGTTTTATACGGCCGTATTTCTCCGCGCTCCAGTGAAGATTGAACGGGTACCGAATGCGGTACTTTGTACAAAGAATGCGAGGAATATAATCTGACATGAAGCGTCGTATCTTGTCATACACTACTACGTAACTGTCATAAATCTGTGGAGGCTGTGTCGGTACATTTCTAAAATTTATGAAAAAAAAACCCTCGTCGCCTATAAAATTAGGGAGAAGACGAAAAAAAAGAAGCATATTAAGCTTTCTTTCAAAATCGACACATAAAATAAATTTTAACGCAAAGTAAGCCACACGTTACAATCATTTCGAGTTACTATTTATTAACCCAACCCATCCTCAAGTGATTCAGAACTAGTGAATAATTGCTGTAGATACGTAACGGGTTAATAATATAGGTCACATTCATGCACATTTAATTACACGCAACCACAATAAATTGCCGTATTTAAACGATAATGCACACATCCCAAATTCTCACTTTTATTACCTTGCTCTTACATTCTTGTTTACCTCACTCGTTAATAAGAAGTAAGTATCTGTATTAAAAACCGGTGTTTAATAAAACATGAAATTAAAAAGCGGCCTACGTATAATTTTAATTATATAGGTTGTACGATTCAAATTAGGAATATATCGCACTGTGCCAATTCCAGCACTTTGTGAAATGAACATGGCGACAAGCGTCGTACAAACCGGGGCAAGACATCGTACTTAGAATTTTGTCTACGGCAGGATCTTTGGCGCCACTGCGACCCTTATGGGGTGAATTAACCGTCTACGCTGTCTACAGTCCCCTTTAATGCTCCACCGACTTAAATTTTGTCGAATTTCCAACGCTATTATATAGCGTTGCGCAATCTTCGAGCGATGGCTTATGATTTCCGCTCTTTATAGCCTTCGCTTGTTTTCTGAGAGCAATCACTGTGAATTCACGAGCCTGCTGATTAGTTACGATGTAATAGTTAACTTCGTTCTCGTTTTGGTGTTGGCAAGGGGAGACAAACGTTGTAAAATAAATTCGATTTGGTCTGATAACTTTTTGAATGGTTCGCCGGTGCTACCTAATGATCTTTGGTGATTATATTCAAACCACATATTTTCTCATCATCATCATCTGCCTAGCCTTTTCCAAAACTATCTTGGGGTAGGCTTCCAGTCTAACCGGACGCAGTACCAGTACGTTACATAAAGCGAGTGCCTATTTGACCTCCACAACCCAGTAACTGGGTAATACGATACCCCTTAGTTATACTGGATGTCAGACTGTTTGGCTTATGACTACTCGTAACGACTGTCAACGATCTACAAATGACAGCCGGGCCCAACGGCTTAACGAGCTTTCCGAGGCACGGAGGAAACTTGGTTTGTAATTATGGCCACCCATCCACGGACAACCACCTATTTTCTATAAACCATTTAATGACCAAATTAAGCTGAATATTTCTTTTTCGCTTTCAAAGGAAAACTATAATACGTTGGTAGGAATAAACGTGGAAAACCGAAGCAACGGCATATAACCGATTGTTGAATAATTCAGCGAGATTATTCTCTTAGGTACTCGATACACACACGATGGACCTTCAAAACGTATTTTAATGTATTACAAAACTCTACTCTGCTTTGTTTTAGATATTTTATACGAAAATATTGTTATTTAAATAGTACTCAATGATAGTGCGTAGTAGAATAATTGAAGGAATAATTGAAAAGGTTCTGGAAATACTTCCCAATTGAATTTAAAAATAAACTAAATGAAAATTTCTATGAATCCATGTTGCGTGTTTCGATACCTACGCATCATAATAGGATATTATCTCAATTAGGTAGGTACTTGTTGGAAAACTTGAGGCTTGGTTTTCTTTGAACTTACTAACTTTACGTACAAAAAGGTTTCTATTTTCAGATACATGGGTATATTCAATGAAAGTAATGTAAGTGTAAAATAGTAACTCCCCTATGTCCTTCGCTCGGTTCTCAGACAATGCGTCACAACCGAATGTATGCGCATATAAAAATTGAGTACTGTTATTAGATGAATGAAATTATGGAAGCTACCGAACGTACGATATACATTCTACGTAGTTTTACTAACCTCCCATGCTTGTGTTTACTTCGCTGGTAAGTAGGTGAGCATCGTTCTTACTGCACGTGGTTAGGGCACTTCCAATTTTATAAGGGAATATAATATTAAGAAACAATGTAGTTTTTATTATATAGAAATACCTACAGCTAGCTAAGTAGGATATAATTTGGTCTTTTTATGAGTACTAGATTCTGCTCGCGGCTTCGCCCGCGTGGAGATCGGAAATTGCCCCCGTATGCGTTACCCCAGAAAAATAATGTCGAACATAGTCGTTCAAATGTTAAAGATAATAACTGTTGCCCGCGGCTTCGCTCGCGCGTAAGTGTAAGTGTAGGATAAATAGTTGTGTAAAAGTCTGTGTTTCTCCAATTAAGAAGCCAGAGAATTCATTCTGTTTAGAAAAAAGTACCTATATTACGGAGTAAGTTTTTTTTTTTATTGATAGTGACATAAATGGGTTGAACCAGAATTTATTTTATACTTATCTTCCCAGCAACGGTGCCGAAGCTCATATACCCCGGTCATACGGCAACGCCTTTCGATATAGTTAATTTAGTAAATGAGCTAGATTACAATTAAAAAAAAAAAATACTCTGATCTGAAATCCACGAAAACCACACCCGGCAGAAAAATTCGGTTTATCCTTCATGGAGAAACCGAATTTTTCTCGGCACTATTTTGGATTTTTATTTTGACCGCATTTCCGTTGCAACCCCGAACAAAACGAAATCGATACTTATGACGGAAAAACAGATTTTTTTTGTCAGTGCCATCTTGGATTTTCATTTTGTTATCAGCAACCCCAAAAAAACGACACCCATGAAGGAAAAATAGTTTTTTTTTTCTCAGAGTCATCTTGGATTTTGATTTTGTTTCAGTGTCAGCTACCTGGAAATCCACGAAAACGACGCCCGTGAAGGAGCAACCGAAAGTTTTCCTCGGCACCATTTTGGATTTTTATTTTAACGACGAAATATGTATGCGTTTATTTCTGCTCACAAGTCTTAATATTAAATTTAATTCTTCTTAGTCTTAAAAAATGAGGGACTCCCCATATAAACTTTCAACCACCCTCTTAGAGGTAGATTTTCAAAATCGCTGAAATACATATTTATTTAAAAGGGCATTTCTAAATAGAAGCTTGTATATTAAATAACATGCTTCTAACTGTAAAAATGACCGGCTTCCATACAATCGTTCATCCCTTATTTTAACACTTTTAGTTACAGTTTCAGGACTTTGAATTTAATATTAAATAGATAAGGACCAAAATTGTATATCAATACATTTTTAGAACATAATTTTCTGTACAAGCTGATGTTAAATGAGATTGTAGCTACATTTATCACTAAGAATTTAGAAGGTTAATGCCATAATCATGTCATCAAGATAAAAGTTGCCCATCCACTTAATTAAATTCTCTCAGTAGTCTCTTGGGTGCATCACGGGAAGAGGTGAGAGTATTCGAAGAATACGCGTTCCATCTACAAGTCGAAGAGTTTAGTGATGAAACTGAATTAATTGCCCATTGAACCGTTTTTCCGATCTAAACAACAAATATAGAAACAATACCGCCACCTAATTACAACAGTCCAAATCGATATTCGATACAAAGAAATCAAAGTCTGCATTGATGAAATGGCAAAAGAAAAAAAGTATAAAGCGTTCGAAATATTCCCGAAGTGTGAAATCAAATAATAAATAATTCAAATTAGAGAATCGGGATTACACAATAAGGGGCGTCGGCCCCGGGGGAGCCGCAAACGTGACGGCCCCAAGAAATTTGGAAGAATCCCGGTGACGTGTCAACCGCCGACTGACAAATTTAATTATTCAACTTACCGAAACGTTAGCAAGATGACTTTTCCCGAGCCGATAACTAAGTAGGAATAAATTCACTTAGAGCTGCCGAAGCAAAGTTTAACTTAATAAAACATTGGAATTTTCGTAATTCGATTGTTCTGAGGTCGGATCTCGAAGTCGGCCTGATTTGAATACGTCATTACGAGTCATTTGTCATGCTCACCTGAGAAATTTAACTTACCGAAATATGTACAACAATTCTCCAGTCGAACTGATTGTTCTATTTTAGATCTTTTGGATCAACAGTTAAAACGGAATAAAGGAACTCTAATGAACGAAAACTTTGGTCCAGATTTGACAACAGAATAAAGTCCTTATTAAGTTTTCGTGGAAATTTTTGCCTCATCTGAATATTACCTTACTTAAAGAACGTTTTCACAGTTTTCGGTTTGTCTGGGCGTAGAACAAACAGACCCAGATTTTAAACTTATACTTGCTGATTTTCCGTTCTTAAGAAACTGGTCACGAATCAACAAAACAAAGGTTATTCGAACTTGATCAGCCGGAGATAGACCTTTACAAAATTAATTTCTTTAACTTTTGTTAATTTGCCAAGAAGTTTGAGGGTATGAAATTAATGCCTTGTTCTTGTTTAGCTTTGTATTTATATATAACATAAATAAACCTACCTTCAATACAAGATAAGAATATTAAGCAGTGGTTTGTAAAAAATATTTTATGTATTCAGTCCTGGTGCATGTTCATCGATTTATTTGTAATACTACGTAAGCATAAATAATGCCTCATCTCTTATGGATTATGTAATAAATATAAAGTACATAATTTAAAACATAAACTCGAGAGGATCGAAAAATAGAAAACCGGAACAAAAAATCAAAGAAATAAGTTTTCTAGTAATTTTTTAAAATTAATTAAACAAGTAAGATTTCCCAAATTAGTATATAACAAATTCATGCACAACGCGAATAAGAAAAATTCGACAGGCGTGCTCGAGCCTGCGGATTCTTGGATTTATTTAAGGGTTCCGTATAAATCACTTTAATGGTCCGATTAATGTCTGCAGAGAGCTGAGGTGTAAGATGTACGCAGAATAGACGTATGCAACAGAAATGTTGCCAAATGCCAACAAAAGAACACGAGGACATTCTATTAAATAACTATCTAGGTGCTATCTACGTACAGTCACGAGCAACAATATGTGCAGTCGCGAGCAATAAAATATAAATTATAAGCAACATTCAAAAGCGAAATAACAGTTTTTACTTTCAGATAATTGTGTCTTGTGAAATAATAGTTTTGCTTTCAGATAAGACCTATTTCGTATTAGTATATGGCTTCCAAAATTCTACGTTAATCAAAACAGTAAGAGAAAATCTGAATTTTGCTAAGTGTTGTATGTTTCATTGTACGTACACACTAAGAAATTTTAAAAAGTGATTTCATCCTAATTCAATGATTGCAATGTCATGTTATTACGCACACAGTATTTAGGAACTCATATTTTTATGAAAGGTATTATCCCATTGTTACTGTGGTTAGTTATGAAAAAAATCATTTTGAATTTAGAAATGTGTGTACATATTGGTGCTCTTGATTGTACGATGAAGGTTGACCAAAGGAGAAATAAAAATAAATATAGAAAATAATTTTCAGTTGGTAGTTATTATTCATGCATCCAATGAATTTTTTAATTAAAAATAACACCAAAATCGGTAATTAGATTCCTTAAAATAAAACAAAAAAATCTAATGACGTCAATTTGAATTTTTGTGAAAAGAATTTCGAGGTCATAAAAATTAAATGTATAAACCTAGTAGCATGCTGTACTACAGTCAGTCTAGACGATTTTAAATATCAAACATTAAAGTACTAATTCTTACGCGATTGCGCGATGCGATTATCTACAATTCTTTGTCTTCCGGACTTAGTCATTGGAAAACATGTGATCCAAGCTAATTATTAAATAAATAATTATTAATAGACACGCACTCCTGATAACCTGTCGTCTTACTCCCATAGATCACGGTCTTTGATACCAAGATAATGTTTTCTTTATCTATTTAGTCGTAAATCAGAGGGGGTCATATCTTCTTCATATAACATAATTGTCATAAACCTATTCTTGTTCGTATAAAGTTTTTATGTCAAGTTATCTATAGATTACTTGACAAAAAAACTTTAGAATATATTCTGCAAGTCAGAAACGTCTTTTTTGACGCACACATCGAACTTGACTTTGATGTTAAATAAAAATTATTTATTAGCTAAAAGAGATTCTTCAACCATTTTTTTAAATTATTTAAAAGAATCCAAAATCTAAGATTTTACTAGTTCTGCTTCCGTACCATATTTTCCTTTAACCAAACGCTCATTGACGAAATCGAATATATTTCTTCGCCTAGTCTTAAATAGTTCTATCAGTTTCATTTTTATTTTTTATTCCAATAGCACTTAAGTGTTAGTACCGGGGGTAGAAGTTACGCTTATCACTCGAGTGACCTCGGCCGTGTCGCACCGATATCGAATTATAATTAGGTCCAATGACTTTACCCGACATAATCAGGGAATGACCGATGCATTTCAACGAGCGAATCAAGTAATGCACTCTGGACAAAAAAAAAATACTTTCTTTTCTCTTCTTATTTTGGCTATTTAGTGCTTAAACTGGTGTCAGAGTTTCTATGGCCCCCAGTGACTTCTGACTTGGCTTTAGATGCCGTCGTTCAGGGTGTTTTCCTTCACCGAAGCAAGTGAAATTATACAATACGCACATGCATCCCAAAAATCAGAGGTGCGTGTCCTGGGTTCGAACTTGAGACCTATGCCTTGCCAGTCTGATGGACACAACACTAGGTAATCACTCCTAGTGCCACCAATAAAAAACTACATCAATATTTGGTATTTATATTATTAATTAGTAAAGGGAAGAAATAATTATAGAAATTAAAAAAAAACACTGTATTCTTAAATGAAGCAATGAAGTAATTTATATTGGTGACAGCATGTCTACCTCAACAATACTTAATTACTATTCATTGACGTATAAACCGAAAATACCTTTGATTTAAAAGATCATTAACATAGTCGAACTTACTGACATGACAAACGAATAAAATAAGAAACCCAACACTACGTCTAACCAATGGCGAGCGAACAATTCTAATTACAAGTTTATTTTAACACTGTACTGTAAACTCGATGAAGTATAATTGCATTTTATTAAAAATAAAAAGCGAATTTAATTTATGTAAGACGACCGTACAAATCCGGAACAGTTGGCGAGTTCCCAGATCTAAATTCGGCATCTGCTCATCATGCTCTTGACCCCGCCTAAGATGCCTTGCAGTGCGATTTTATGATAACAATAACGAAGAATATACCAATTTATTCATAACTGCAATATGACGCATTTCTTTAAAAGAAACCTCGTAAAAACTTGCAGAGGCCAAAGAAAAAATCTCTTAAATAGAATCTTTCAATTGAACGAACAAGGAATGACTGTATAAATTTTCCTCGGATCTATTGTTAGCGAATGACGAAGGAAGTTTAAAACATTTCATTCTCTGGGTATAATAACTATCGAAGCCTAAGTGATTCCGAGACAACATTTTAAAAACCGAAGGGGAAACCTATTTTGCCGCAGACGAACGCAAACACCTTTTCAATCCTTCAATGGGCCTAACGATGAGACGGTGGGAAGAGCCGTGGAGTACCAACTAGCCGTGGCAGTTTTTTAATGGTATTGTAAGACAGAAAAAATACCGGGATCGCAGTACAATGGTGCAAAGAGAAAGATTAATCGTCCGTTCGGAAGGCGCACTCGGGAACGTAGTACTATCAGAGGCGCTTCTACAAAAATTAATCATTTTAACGCGTCATTGTCGTTCGGTCTCCTCCCACGCGTGAAAACTTCCCCGCTAATTAAATTAGAATTAGGGAGCAGTTTGACAGATTGCGTTCGAATTTTTCACTCGCTTTTCGAACCAAAAGATGAATTTCTACAACTGCCATAAAATCTGTCTTCTTGATTAATAGACGGATGTGAATACTCGGATAAGTGGAAAATTTTATTCCCGTACCTATCTTGAGAGATAACGAAGAAAGAAGAATTACATAAAGCTTTCAGAAAGTGTGATGTAATCTCGACCGTCGTTTCCATAAACTTAATGGCGAAGTATCACAGAACTTACATATCGCTGTTATAACAACCCAAGTTGGCATATTTGTTACCCCCTCAGTCAGCATATTCGCGTCGAATGACCGCCAATTTATGTGAAAACTTCCACCGGTTAGAGCATGACCTATCTATATGAATAAAAGTTTTCACTCGTCAAGAGCTATCGGTATGTTTCGAGAAGAATACCTTAAGTAAATATGCCAGGTTGAAAGTTTTCGCACGAAAGTTTGGGTTACGACAGGGCTATGTGTCAATTTCGCGATTGAAATATGGCGTCGGAGTTGCCGTGCATGGGTGGCGGCGACGCCACTGTTTCCGTGTGCTATAACTCGATGCACCCTGCATGCTACATGCTCGCATACAAATTCGTACGAACTAGAAAAGAGCTCGTATTTTACACGGGGAATGGACGATAACTTAGCGCGTCGATTTTATTTGTATAAAATCGGGCACCTTGACAGATAACGCTGTCTACACGCATCGCGTCAAAACAGCCGACTTGCACAATACTATTGTTCGGTGAACGATTCCCTACCTATAACATTAATAAGAACGGGTGTACAGTAATGAATGCCCGCAATTCATCTCAATGTGTAAGCTGGTAGGTAGTCGTGCCTTGCGAAACGCCTGGAGGATAAGTAAAATATTCCACTTAGTGAATTGCGTTCCGTAAATTGCCACAATTATCATACCGTTTTACCGGAGCTACAGTTGTATTAAGGGAACTGTGCTTTTATTTCTCTAAGAAAATCAGTATGACATCAAAAAATAGCGTAGTTGGTGATAGGATTTTATTGAAGCGTAACGTCGTACACCCTCTACGAGGTTTCGTAGTAGCGGCATGATGCCTCATTAACCTAGTACGGAGGCCATGGTTCGTATTCATGTGAGTCGGTAGTACTACGTATGAGCAATAAATAGACGGAAAGCCTTACCCGGAATGATATCCGGGATCACGAGAAAGTGGAAGTAGCTCGGCGGTAGTTAGGAGCTTGCTACTACGCCTAGCGGAGTAATATCGTAGATGCGTCATCTCTGACGATTTTACTGACTTCATATTTATGGGGAGGGACGGATTGATGGCTTGTCAGAGGAATCACATTTTATTGAACATTATGAAAATTAAATATAGTCTCTGGAAGCTTATTCGGATCTTTGTAAAAAGTTTTTGCCTGAAAGTATCTGTTCAATATCTACGACGTAACGTTAATCCCAAGATACAAGTTAATAAAAGTTTTCCAGTAGTTCAAAAATATTTTGACTTAATAAGTGTGGGCCAATTAAAATAAACTTATTTCATATTTTTTTACGGCGGTTTAAAGCTCTTTAAAGAAATAAGTACTTAAGTTTAACATTAATTCAATAAGGGCAGTAGAATGACGATGATGAAATATTAATTCTAGTGATCACATCCACAGCTGACCACCTTCAACAATAAAATTCACAAAACATAATACTCGATACCTTCACGATGAATCCATCAAACGGATCGCAGGAACGTCAATTTCCCCATAGAGTGTGGCACTCAATAAATTTTTATTTTATACATATTTGCACATGTTGAAAATGTACGATCTGTGTCGTTAGGTAGGCGTCCGTGCGTCGCGTCGCCAGGTACGTCGGTGGCGCCACATGGGCTTCTGCCAGATTAATGGATCATTGCCCCCCCACCTCACCCACACCCGCAGATGCGAAACTACTGTTCGACGACATCGCTCCTTCCTTCACTAGATATATGGCCTTCGTTCCTCCACTTAACACTATTTCAAATTACGAACGCTTTTCACTGTGTGAATTCCATGCAACGACTTCTTAATAGAGTCACGGGATTGGACGCTATTTACACCATACGATACTAACGAAAATAGACCATCCAACGCATTGAAGCTGCCTATAAAACACTGACCCACTAATACTATGATCATAACCCGCTTCGACCTTCAGTCTCAACAAGTAGCGAACTTACATTTATGCTCGATAAAACACTTCGAAACGGCTCGTCGTAAATCACGAAGACATCGAAAGTTAGCCGCCAAGCACTTAAAGTTTAACAGACAATAATAACTGACGATGAAAAAACGGCCTTCATCGGTGGGAGTATAAAAAGTAATGTGGCTATAGTGGTGGGGCTAAAGGGCTAAGTTGGTGAGTGGGTAAGTTTTGAGGAATGTTGTAATGAGGCGCGCGGGACAATCGATAAATTTGAATGTTCGCCGGCGCCGCCCATCGACTTGCAACTTTTTTCGGTAGCGGGGGAAACGCGCGCCACACTGACGCCACTAGCTGGAGATCACTTTCCAGAGGCAGCTACGCTACGCTACGGAAAATCATTTTCATTTGTCTTGGTCAAAGGCAACTCAAACGGAGATTAATACACTTGGAATGAACGTCTATGAGAATATTCATTCATGGTCTTAAATTGCTGATCAAGAAAATATCGTAACTCTTCTGTCCGATAGAGTTGAGATACTTTACTTACTCCTACCTAACTAATAAAAAGTGGATTTATAAGTAGAAAGCAACTGTCAAAACTGGTCCCTTACCTTGTTTTAAGTTCTAAAAGAAAAATATGACTCTGATTTTCCAAACAGGTCATAAGATCCACCTATTACTTACACCTTAACAATTTAAAAAAAAAAAAACAAGAATCTAGAGCTTGCAACTAAAAACCTACTACTTAAACTAAAAGTACCATTAATATTTAAACGAAAATATCGTAGCGATTTCACAGCGTAGCATTACAACACTGGCCAGTTTGCCTTAAAGGTAGGGCCGCCCTGTCGACCATTCACACATTTGATGCAATTGATATCACACTTACCCGAGAATACGTCTGGACTCTCTGATTTATGTTGAGACTTTAGACCTGAACTGAGGAATGCTATGAATTGTATTTAACTTCCTACATTTTCTATTTAGTTGTGAAAAATATAAGAGATAGGTATTATTAATTAGGTATAGTTCCAAGAATGATATTCCACCAAATCGAAACTTTCTATACGATAATGACGAGATAGAATTGGTATTTCAGTAGGCAATCGAAAAATGTAATAAAAAATAATATTTATAGCACAGATTCATGTTTAGTTTCAACCCTATAAACAAGCAGGTAAGGTAGCGTGTAGGCGAATGCGGAAGTGATAATCTTAAAAGTTAGATTGACATAGTTCTGTCGTATAAAACTGTAGCAAAGTTACAAGTTACAATGTCACAGGAATACGAAGGTACGTCCCCTGATTTATTGAGCCTGGCACTCTTTCAACTGGTAATTGGGACGAAATACGTAAACCCGTGGAATAGCTAAACTTTTTACGATAGGATCCTTTGACGTGCCTTTAAATTTGCTTATGATATTCTTGATTTTGTTCGTATGTCTTTGCAGTAGTAAAGTTTAAT
This sequence comes from Cerastis leucographa, assembly GCA_963082945.1. Lineage (NCBI taxonomy): Eukaryota > Metazoa > Arthropoda > Insecta > Lepidoptera > Noctuidae > Cerastis > Cerastis leucographa. The sequence goes on along the minus strand of OY720356.1, from coordinate 10,762,762 downwards.
TTATAGTTTTGTGTGTAGCATTTAAGTGCCTTGTATTTTACTTCTTGTCAACTGAAATTGTTTAATAGACCTAGAGTTACTAATGGGTTGAGTTTTTTTTTGTTAGTGGCATAATTTATAGGTTCTGAGAATTTATACAGGGCGTTCAGTTTATGCTTCCATTGAAAGCTTTTATTTGCAAGTCTGTGCTGAACATTTTAGCAGAAGATTTCACGTAAGGATTGAGGGTCAAAACCATGTATTGAAAAACTAATGTTACAAAGATTTAATGCAAGTTTTACAGAAATGTAAAACCGATGTAACAAGAACTGGAACTAAACAAAAATTCAAATAGTTTAATTTAATAATAAGATAAAAGTCACCTCATAACATGTGTATTAGAATGCAAATCTCTACACAGACCAAACAATAATTCAATTATTACTATGCATTATTCCTCCACAGAAATAGAGCTGTATATTATTTGTGATAATAGTAACAGTACATAATAAACGCATAACGTTTATACAAACTATTTATTAGTATACACGTGAGTAAATCCAGAGACACACCACGGCAACTGTTCTCCTTGTAACACAAAGGAAATATATTGTCATTGACAAGCTGCCACAAACACGTGGTTAGTGATTGGAAGAAAAAAGGTAATATTCTCTTTTCATATTGTTTGAGGCGCACCACTATTATTTTGTGACTGGGGTGAAGTAGCCCTCGTAAATGGATACTTTACTCATTACGGATTTACATTTCCGTTTCTTTTAGCTAGGTTTTAATACCTAAGCTACCATTGTACCTTAGGTATTAAAACCTTGTACCTTAGGTATTAAAACCTAGCTAAAAGAAACGGAAATCTGACCATAATAAAGAAAGAAACAGTATAATACTGTAAGGCCCGGCGCCCACTATCGGCATCGGCACGGCTGAGGATTTTAGGTGATAAAAAGCATTATACATTAACTTCATGGCAATAAAGTAGAAATTTCCATGATATATGATCGTAGTAACAAAAATACCGCTTCGGTATGCTTTATGGAAATTTCTACTTTATTGCCATGAAGTTAATGTATAATGCTTTTTATCACCTAAAATCCTCAGCCGTGCCGATGCCGATAGTGGGCGCCGGGCCTTAGTCGTACTGTTGGTCTTGCACAGGACAAAAAAAAAATGGTTAAATAAATTATAAAAAAAAATGGTTTTCTGTAAATTTGGTTTACGGACGATAGTTTAACGTGACAACGTCATAACAAAACATTGTTGTGGCGCAAGCGTACAATGGGCGTAACGGGACAATGAGTCATCCTTTTTCGTGCAAGCAGCCGGCGTTCATCGATTTATTAGACGGTGTCACGTCAAAAAAACTATTTAATAAGAATTGAATAGTTTTTTATTTAGTTTTTATTCGGACCATAATCCTGAAAAAAGTAGGTTCTACTTAACCTGTTTGATATAAATAGGAGTAAGGGCAGAAAAACTCACTTAAGTCACTAAATTCAAACCAGACAGGTGGTACGAGCGCGTGGTGTAACAGTTTCGTAAATACGTCGATTTTTGAATCGAAAATACAATTATCTTAAATCATTTTAGTTAAATAGTTTGCAACAAGCACAATCAGCAATATCCATAGAAATGAATATCTACATTCTTAAAATTATGAAAAAATTATACGTGAAACGTATTTTTAATTAAAAAATCGACGTATTTACGTTACATTCACACCGTACGCTCGAGCTTTGGGCCTCAGATCTTCAAAAATATATCGATGACGTTACATTTATGATATCGATAAGTCTTTCTTAATTATTGGTATTCTCGGGCGATGCTAGCATGAAGGTGCAGTAGAATCAAATGCATCGGTAAACGGTATCAGACGGTCTAGATTTTTTACAGTATTCAGTTAGGAAGGAGAATAAGACGTATCACCTAACTATCGATAAACGTTGCTCATCGACATCAGACAGGCAAAGCCTAGAACCTGATAGATGACATCTAAAAATAAATATCAAGACCTCTTATAAAATCATAAGATAACATAAAATACAGTAGTCTTAAGTTTATCAAATCATCATAAGTAAGCCATCAGTCATAGCATGTGATATTTTTATGATAACACTATGTACTGATACTACTGTCTGACCTCAAAATATCGTATCGGTAGACTTGACGTCGATTTACAAAAGTAAGCCATCACTAAGCCTGATCTAAAAAGTGATTTTTATCTGCTATATTATGTCATTTAAAACGAAAAAAAAAACCAAATAACTAAATTAAACAATACTGCCCAATTATTAAAAAAATAATAACGAGAAACGTTTGTTTTTTATTTTATTTATTTCGTTCTAATACCAAAAAGTTATACCTCTCGTATTTGTTTCTATTATTTAGTTATACTACTACCAGTGTTTGAAACAAATACCAGTGGTATTAGTTTTTGGTATTAGATCGGAATAAACCGTTTTATTTTCAGTCTAATGCAAGGATTCTAACTATATACATCGAAATCGGTTCAGGCGTTTACATGACATTGTAGTTTAAAGAAAGTCACATAAGTTAAGAGAGAGCATAACACTTTTTTGGATAATAGAGTAAAAACCTGCGTTTTAGTAAAAACGATTACACAAGCGTAGGTGAAGCAGGGGCAAACTTCTGTATCTGGAATAGTCGTAACAAACTTAGCACTCACAATGAATTACAAGTTCCCTTCAAAGAAGAATGGATTAAAACTAGTTGGTGAAATGTGGCCCTGGGAGTCGGGGAAACTTTCAATTTTTATGACAAATTCAATTAGGACAAGATTTATACATCTTTGGCGCATAAATCTATTTTTCATTAGGGTGGAATGGTTATACCCTAACTAACCCTTTTATAACTAAGTTTGTTAAATGCATTTGCTTTTATTAAAATGATACTTATTAAACAATTTACTTTTGTAATTCGTAAGCAAATTATGATTTATGCTAGAGTCATTACGTTTTAGTTTAATAATTTCTCTTTATTAATCAGTTTTCACCTTACAAATACGTTCTTGTTAAGAGTTAAATATCCATTTTATTATTTCAAATTCCAATTGCCAATATTCATACTGTTACAGTTCTTAGTTTCAATATTTATTCATCTTGTTAGTACAATGTGTAAAATCGCTGAGCGCGAGCACAGAACAGTAACATCGCTGAAATATTTGAAACATTTAAAGTTAAAAATACTCCACAAAAGGTACGATTCTGTAACGTTACAAACTTTATGCAGAATTTCGCGACTTACTCTGGCGAACAAAGCTATAATAGCACGCAGGTACAATGTTGCCGTCTAGCAGTTTGGAACTTGACATTTAAAAGCTGAAACTGGTGTCCGATCGCGCCAGCAGAACTCACGACACCAGATCCCATTACCGATAGAGATCTCGCGACATCGGTGGACAATAAAATTGTTCCATCATATCTGAAAGTTTGCCCCATAATGAAGCGTATGGGGAGAATGGTTTACGACAGTCGTCGGCGAATCTTTATTGGTAGCGGACCAATTTAGATAAAAGGAAAGAGCTTTCGCCCTGAAACACCAGAGATAGCAGTCTTAACTATCGCCAAGTTAGCGGTAGTTAATCCGGTCCGTTCACAGATAAATCAACAGTCGAAAGCGATAAATTTCGGCCGGCCGCGGTAATAGGTGAAAACTATTAGGTTCCAGGATTATTTAGGTGTGGAACAGAAAAAATATGAAAGCCTCCCGGGCGCCAGCTTTTACTCGCCAGGTAAATTGTTCAACTAGTACAATGTTTGGGGAAACTTTGTTCATGAATAAGTTATGAATATAATAGGAAGTGTCTACTGTTCAATTCAATTGATGTCACTAGTTCTGTGGTGGATACGATAGGCGTCTTTTACTTAAAGCGTCATATCATATTTTAATAGATACCTTTAAAAACGAACCCCTCAACCCATGTATGAAAGACGCAGTAATAATTCGTTTTCTTTATTCGAAACAAACTATCGTATAACAAAAACCGCTAAGCAAATTCAATCGCTTGGATTGAAATATGGAGAAATCATGAAAATTAAGTTGTCAAGCCAACGAAAAGGGAGGGGATGTGAGAACAAAACTATTGTAGGGAGATTTTTCCTCAAAGTAATGTATTCCCATTTACTACAAGCATTTGTATTCAATGAAATACATCAAATATATGAATGCAAAGAGAAGATGTCCGTTTTCGTCTACAAAGACGAAAAGGTTAATAAAAATACAGTAAAATACCTAAGAACCTGAGATAAAATTTGCACTATAAACTAAAATGTTGGAAAAGCTTTTATTTTATCCAAATAAATGCTGAAGCAGCAAGGCCTAATCTAATTTAATTACCTTGTCAAATAAAGGTTGAAATAGGTCTAATTATAATGGATACAGACTGCAAAGCCTGCACGAAAAGTTAAGCATCACTACGAGCTTCAAACTCTTTAGGGATCTCGCGTAGACGACTATCTTTCACTTTATCTGTTCTTTGGCTTTAGAAAAGGACAAACAATGTTGAAAAATGTAGAGAGGATCGAGTTCCCATCGTAGTTCTCGGGATCCTTTGCTCATTCATTCGGCTGTCGTCAGTCGACGGCGCCCGTCGTCTCGGCCGAAGTACATTGGAAATTTCCGCGAAAACTTCGCGAAATTTCGACAACTTACTTTCCAATATAACAAAATGGCGACAGTTTAGATAGATGACTGTAGAAGACGGTTTGACCATGATTTACTTTTATTAGATGGTAGATTCTATTGTAGCCTATTGATAAGTCGGTTGTATTTAGAAAAGGTATGGTTGTCTTTAAATACATACCTAAAGGTGCTTTTTTAAGAACCTCATTTTTTTACGTTTGTAAATACTTCTAACCAAAATAATATGTAGGTGCTTCCACGTCCTAATTATAAAAATGTTACTTACTGTTAGCATATACCTATCTCACATTTTAGTGTTATGTTTCAGCTATAAGCTTAAAAGGAGCGTAAATTTTGAAGTATGAATGTGCTTGTATTATAATGTAAAAGTTGCGAAAAATGTTATAACAAGCTTTTGTCCAAAAGAAAAGATTTTCCAATTCACCGAAGGCAACAACGTAATCCACTAAGATCTTAAAGTGGACTTAGCCAAATCGGCGTCTCCCTTTCTTAGCTTGTTATCTCATATCCTAAAAGTTTAAAACGTAGGAGCCATCGAAACGGGAACTTATTAACTCGATGTGATCGCCCCCGTGGAAACTGCTCTACGGTAAAATGTTACAGGAAGGAAAACTTTCGACAAACTGCAAAAAGAAACTGAGTAAAGTTTAAAAAGAGAACGCTAAATGCGATCCGTACTTAGCAAAGTAAAGCCTGGACCACACCAGCAGTCCGGAATCACAAACATCAATAAGCGGAATTCGATCCTGACGGAATGCAGCTAAATAGTTATAATCGTTACAGAATCACAAGTTTTTAACACTTGTACAAATTGCACTCGTGTGAAACGCTTTTCAAATTTATCGGACAAAACTTTCGACTTATTATATTTGTCTAAGCTTTATTGACGAAAATTTGCTGCGACGCAACAAAAGCGCGATTTTAAAAGTTTACACAATCACAACGCGCGTTTCACATTGCAGATCGCATTCTACCTTCTGATCATAACAAGTTGGAACTTGGCGAAATATGGCAACTCTTTTTATTGTGCTGGGGTATAGGTATGCGTGCCCGGTTTTATACTTGTTCCGTGTAAATTTTTATGTTAACTCCCGATTTTATTCGACTGTCATTTTCTCATATAAAAGTTAAAACTGTTGATATGAGCAAACTTAAATTGGATGAATTTATTGGTGATTGGTGAAGTTTAGCGAGAAAAACAATCGCTTTTAGTAGTTTTATTTGATTTCATTTGGGTCACTTTATGGAGCGAAAAAACTGCTTGATCATCCGGTCTTTAAGAGTGGAGCTATTTTATTTAATGTGTCCTCTTATTACAAGTTCACGATAAGGATCTTTAGTTGGCGGCTATAAAACTGCAGCGGTAGTAAAACTGCGCTTCTTTTCAAGATCCTGGCGTATGTCCTATTCGTTAATAGTCGGCAGCACTTAAAGATTTCCGCGGTACCTGTGCTGCCAGACCATTTGCATACATTGCGATCGGCTATCCACTGTTCGACGACCACGCAGTTATAAATAGCACTGAGCAGTCGCGGATGTGGTAGTGCACGCGTAAAATGTTGAATTAAAACTTAACCGTACAAATGAAAACGTTCAATCCTATATATTTGAAAATATACTTATGCAAAGTCGTTTTCTTACACATGGATGGAGTGAATGAATGGAAAAAAATTTGATATGCATTTAGCATGTAGAAAAATTCACTTTTGTTAACAGATAACTAAGGAAACGAGAAAAGTTTAACATGGTATTCAATTGTTTTAGATGCTGTTTCTTCTCGCAGGTAGTTTCGAAATCAACTACTACCCGTATTTCAGACAGTTCGACAGTAGCTTCATTTAAAAACAAATCCAAGCGCATCCATTAGATTGCTTTATGACATTGATGGCTAATGCAAATGGGGGACGATCTAACTCGCGGTGCATGTTGCATGAGCATGCATTCGTAACCACGTCTTCATGTTAATTGTGGAAATTATCCGGTTAACTAGCATTTCAATAAAATTGTCCGAAAGGGCCTTGATGGTCAGCAAATTGTAGGTTTGTAGATGAATTATTTAGTGACTACTGTTGTGAGAAATGAGTGTTAGTAGAACTGGTCGGCGAAGTTTAAATATTAACATATTGTATAACTACGAGGATTAAAAGGAATTTCTAAAGAGGGGTTTCTCGGTTTAACAATAAACGAACAAAACGCGTACGAAGCCGTGGGCATAAGCTAGTCTTCAATAAATATATTTTTTTACGTTCCGCACTAACCTATCATTAACTGCCATTTGGATTACAAGCATACTTGATTTAATATCAGCCGAAAGCAATAAAACAGCCGTTGAATTATACATTAATAGTGTCGAATTAATATACGGTAGCCGATAGCAACCGATTGGAGCCGAATGCCGAATTAAACTTGAGAACGAACGGCCTTGACTGTACCGCTGAACGAATGACGATGCTCACAAAAAATCTGTTAAGACTGCATTCCAAATATAATTAATTACAGTATTTTAATGCTTCACCAAACTTAGTACTTTTTTTTTTTGTAAGGGATTATACCTATTGACGGGCTTGGCTTGCACTTACCTATATGTGTGATACTAATCAGATAGCGTCATACTCCAAAAACCCGGTATCCTAAAGATAGCATAGGTGATTGACCTGTCTAACCTTTGGGCGTACGTTCTGCGTAAAACTAGAAGCTCGCAAATTGTAATACAATAAAAGAAGCATCTGGTCAAGCGTTTGCTAATGAGGGGTGATTTTGAATCGGGTTTTTACAAGACACCGACAGATTTGTTACAATAGATATAGGGAAATGTCTCATGTTTTGTCACACTACAACGCGTAGCCCGTAGTCCCGTTGCGTAGCACCGTAGACCCTTCTCAACAATTAGAAGTATATCACAAATATAAAATCAATTCTTTGTCATATCGAGCTTTTGATATCATCTGTCGAAAACCTATATGAAATTATTCGTATTCTAATATAAACAGGACACATAGAGAGGAGACCTTGACAAAAAGTACATATGAAGGAAGAAGAAGAAAAATCGGCGCTTGAAATAACGATGGTACACGAGATATGATTTCCATAGTAACCCGTTTTATTCAGTTGATTCATAGAACGCGAAATGGTAAATGACTAATGAAGAACGTTTTTTTTTTGCATTTCCAGATCGCTATAGAAATAAAGGTGAGAAAGTTATTTATAGGTGTGATTAATCATGTGCAACAACAGTTGGCTCTTCAAGCAGATCACTATTTTGTTCACGGTATTCCGTGTATAAATTCTATGTAACATTTCAATGTTCCTCAATAGTGTGAAGATCAACGGCATTGACATCACCAGAAATACCTACGTACCGGCGTACATATTCTACCAGACTAGAGTCCTAGCTATCAACAGATAACAATGGCTCCCCAGTGCAACTCTGAATCAAAACTAACGACAGGTTAATGAACTGATTAAGATTATAATGTCGAACAGTGTTATCGTCCATCACGAAAACTTCTAACAATCTCTTATAAGTTTTTTAGGACTATTGTTCTGAGATGACTTGCCTCCTGAAGTCATATCACCTTGATACTCTTTTAGCTACGTCACGTCCGTTCACGTTTGGGACTAATTATGGTTTGTGGGATCAACAGACCAAAATTTTGAAGGTGACAATTACCTAAATCGAGTTTGTCCCTTCAATTTGGTTTCTTCCCAAAAGGAAAATGAAATTAAATTGAAACCCATATCGATTTTTTTTGCATCATATCGATTTTTTATTCGGATCTTCTATCTTATGCGTTTTTGGTCTCGCTCTTTCAGCCTGGCACGTGTCACGCACCGTGTTTCGGATGTATTCGTTTACGTGTCGTTATTCGTAACCTATGCTTTGTAGGTACTTAATCTATAGAACCGGTCATCAACCCGAAGATTAACCGGGCGCTGCAAGGTTGTGGAGGTGACATTGGATCCAGTACTGCGCGGGCGTCGACGCCAACGATCCGACAATGAGCACACATACGCAAAAGTAATCACTTTGCGTAGATATGGTTGTGTGAACTTGAAAAATTAATAGCATTCTACTAACATTCCGAACGACGTATCCTTGATAGAAAACTGGCCTCCATTATCTCTCTTCACGTCAATTTGTAAAGATACTAAAATCACTTCGATCTGAATTTATTCAAGTAAGGCTGTCAACGTCGTTGCCCTCAGAAAAGATTTTAAGACCCATGGTCAATCAATCATCAGTATCTATCGCAGTCTCAAAACCTAAGGTCAAATGGAGTTACATTGTATTCGCGAAAACACTAGAATTACGCAGCAATTAACAACCAAATTGATAACATTAGTATCAATATCAATATTTTTCTTGAGGAAAAACAATAATACCATTATTCACATGACGGTTTTATGTTTGCACGTAATCTATGACATTTATGTAATTTTTCGAAGACATAAAACTTAAAAGGGGATGATTCCTATTCAATTATACGTTACGAGCCTACGAGCGCTCAATGGAAAACAAGCGAAACGAAATGTAAATACAAGTTTTATACCAAATTATCACGTAAATGTAAACTTTATTGCGTAAAATTTACGAGATGTACGCGTTAAAATAACATCTTATAGATATAAACATGTAAAATAAGCGAAAGAGTGGGAAAATCATCATAAATCTTGGGGTAACGTTGTAATGTGATATAAACGCTTCGGAGTGATAAAGAATCGCGGTTGGAATCCCGTTTAGATTTAGTCGCGTTTGTAAAAATCCTTAGAACGTCAAGGGATCCGTTTTATAGCTTTAACCGCATAATGCGGACGGTAATGTATGCGGTTGGCATTCGTGGGTATATAGGTACCTAGGACATAGGTAACTATGTGTCACTGAACTTTAAACGATTTTTTTTTAATGCATTTAATAAATACCCACGAAGCATTTACAAAGTATGTTCTGCAGTTCTGCACTTTTTATCCCAGCACGATAAGATAATACATTCAAATATATATATTTATTAACTAGATGTGCCCGCGACTTCGTCCACGTGGAATTAGATTTTTTCCATAATAGAAGTATTCTAAGTTACTCCTTATTACATCAGCTATCTGTCAGTGAAAGTCCCGTCGAAATCGGTGCTGCCGTTCGTGAGATAAGCCGGAACAGATAGATAGACATAATGACTGACGGTCAAAAATCGAAAAAAAAAATGGTACATGTACCGTATAAAAATTCATATGCATGTAGTAAAAAGCTGTAATTTTAATACCTATTACAAACCGACACTTCAATTTTATTTATTTGTGTATAGACTAAGCTGATTTCTAAGCCGTTTGTGTGAAATGAAGTGTAATGTGTGTAGCTTACCAGCCTATAGGTTTATTATTATGTAAGTAATTAAGTATAATCAATATTCAGGACAGAAAGGTAAGCATATGAAAAAAATAACACCATATGAAACGTATATAGTCGTAAAAAGGTATCTATTTTTAAACCCAGTCAAATGACACATACGTGAGCAAACACATGCACAACAAAATATTATTATTAATAATACGAGTATGTACAATAATAATTGGTGTTCATATATTCCCCAGCGGTGATAATATTGTTATCGCTAGGAATTATAAACGATGATTTAACCATTGACCTTTGTAATCTAGTGTACTCATGTAAACACACATAGACTAGTTATAAATAAGGCCATCGTTTTCTAACGTAAACCACAGTTAACTGTGCTCCAATTATTTAGAAATTAACTGCATTGTAATAATATCGCCACCTATTACAGGATTTAAACATAACTAGCGAGATCTATTATGTAAACCTCTTCCAAACACTTCGAGGAGTACAAGCGTGTTAGTATGTACATGTACGTCATGAGCCTCTTTTTTTATTGAAGTGAAACTTTTATTATATCGTCTCAAACTTTTTCGTCTGTGTGTTGCATGTCGCGTGACGCTGACTGACGCGCTATAGTGTGAAAAAAAGTTTCACTTTTACCGTGGTTTCATAAAACCACACAATCCTTTTTTTTACGGATGGGAAATCATCAAATGACTTCTCCCGCTCTGGGCGGAGCGGGAGGGAGTCAGACTTGTACTGACTAAAACCCATCCATGTTCCTTCTTAGCCCTTTGTGTTCCAGGGCCACGGTATCTCTTTCGAACAACCCGCAGCCCTGGCAGGCATCGGCCCTCTCGGACCCCTTCCGATTTGCTGACATCTCCTCGAGGCACTCGTGGATCACAAACGCGCCGTCGGCACGGCCTGTCGTCATAAGACGGACGGACGGTGAGATGTTATGCATGAGCCCCTGCATCGTGTATCTTAGCTGAACTTATTACTAGATCATTGCCGAAGAGAAATAATAATCATTCATCTATCCAACATTTCACAGTTTAATAAAAAAAGGTTAGGTATATCGCGATTACGTAAATAGAAAAAAATGTACAGGTCGGTTGGTAACCCAAACTTTAATTAGGCATAGTAGGTACGAGGACCATCATTACCTGCTTAGCCTTTTTCCCAAACTATCTTGGGGTCGGCTTCTTGTCTAACCGGATGCAGCTGAGTACCAGTATTTTACATGAAGCGACTGCCTATCTGACATCCACAACCCTGTAACTGGGTAATACGATACCCCTTGGTAAGACTGGATGTCGGACTACTTCTGAGTACTTCTGACTACTCGTAACGACTGTCAAAGATCTACAAATGACAGCCGGGAACAACGGCTTAACGTGCTCCCCGAGGCACGGAGGAAACTCGGTATGTAATTATAGTCACCCATCCACGAACCAACATAGGTAGGTACGACGACCAATCAAGCTAAAAAAAACCAGTTTATGCGGATCTCTCATTGGACGGGAAACCCATACAAAGCGAAGCCATGTTAAATGCTGGTAATGTATAGTTTCAGGTGTGGTACAATATGAGTATTTTTTCTGTTGAAGTTTAATTTAACATATCAATATACCGGTTCTTTAGCCCTTTGACTGATAAAAAAAAAAATCTTTGAAGGTTCTTTTTTGTTTTACCTTAAAAATAGTTCCGTATGTGTGACTATTATCTCAAATAAAAAATACGACAAGAAGTTGAGACGCCTACATATTTTTGGATTAACGTTTGCCACCATTTAAATAAGAATAATTCCTCTTGCCTACCGCTTTGCTAGCATGGGGTCAAGGTTTATCCCACGGGAATGTTACGCCGGGATAAAAATGTATCCTATGTCCAAAACTCAGGTCAAGGTACCTGTGTGGGAATTTTATCAAAAACCGAAGATTTCCGAAAGACAGTGATATTTTCATATTCCTTTTACAGGGACACCAACACGAAAACGGTTAAACGTACTCAATTAGTACATCATTCTGAAATCACATCACAATCACATTGAATGATTTCATCAGTATTTTTTTTTTAATCTGCTGTTTCATACAAAAGTTCAATACCTACACGGTCAAAAGGTATGGAACAACTGTTTATTTTTAAATAACCGATTAAAAAAAATCTATGTTAGGCGGTTCAGTCCCTTCCAGCCTGCATTATTATGAATTTCATTGTTAGATTAGTTAGAGGTTACCTCTTAGTTATCTTCAAAGAAAAATATTGGACTGTACCTACACCCCAAAGCCAAAGCCAACATGGGTTTGGTGTGTAGTGTATATTTGTATAATGTTAACGGAAGTAAAAAAAAAAACTTGTTTAGTAATGCTAGTACTAAACAAGTTTTTTTTTAACTTACGCTTTCAGAACTCAAATTATTGACTTTTATAGAGTAAGTGTAATTGAATGAAAATCCCTTTATATTTATAAAACAATTTTTATACCTGACAAATAGCAGATTTACTCCGATACTCTCCTTCCTTTGAGCTTACTAAAAGCTTAATAAAAAAATATCAATATTGGCGAACATAAAACTACGAAACTCGGTCAGGTACTAAATAAAACCAGACCGCTTGAATCAGGTAGGTAAGCCAACGCCAAATTTTGACATGTTGGTTCTCTGGTACTGACTTAAATCTGAAGGTTATTCAATACACAGGAATTGGTCTTCGACATGAATATTTCGATACAATCTTCATTAGGTACAAAGCCGATTGAGCCAGAGCTAGACCAGACATTTCTCAAAATTAACTGTTTGTTTACTTTTCCAAACGTCTTGCTTTATAATACTTTTCTACCTCCATTAGATCGATCAGGCTAAGTACCTTTTTAAGTAACGGTAATCCTCGGATATTTTTAATTCTCCTTATCTTGGAGGCTTATTAGCGATTCCCTATAAGGCGAATATTAATCCGATTTGTGAAACGTCCGTACCCCTATTATTCCCGGACCGGCTCTCCGGAAAAATGGATATAATTTTTACCGGCTAGCCCCATTTTTTTCTCGGTTGCACAACGTGAACGCAAATTGAATTTTTTGCCATGCCTCAGTGGACTAATTCGACTAATGCATTTAGTACGATGCATGCTCCGCGTACTAGCGAACGACGAATTTACCAGAAATCAATTTGCAATACTTTAACTCTATTTTTTCTTACTTTTAAGGTTTAACTTTTTTTACAGTAACGTTACAAAAAAAAAAAAATTAAGTTTATAGGTAAACTCGTAAGTTAATAAATCCATGTTTAGCAGTCATATTAAACCTGTATAGGTTCAAACCATTGTTCATCCAAACATTTCGTATGTCCTTGCAATAAGAGGTACTACGTACAATATTCCTCTAGTTATCATTTGCGTTTGTACATTGGCATATAGTCCAATTTATAGGTAAACTAATAATGTTTTACCTAAATAGATTATAGGTAAATTGACAACCATGTGTTTGGTTTTACCTATACCTTACATAAATATTAAATATTAACTATCATTTAATTAAGGATATATTTATTGTTATACTATAAATAAACATATGGATCAGGGTCGAGTATGCTATCATAAGCATTATAGAGTTTCCGCCTAGTGACTAAAACCAATATAATTGTCTTTGTGAACCTGTAAAATGCATACGTACACCATATTCAATCATTATGACCGCAAATTCGAGGAGCATCGAAAGGTTCGGTCTGTCATACGTTTTCAACTACATAAGCAGGTATTACTAAAACAGAATTGTCATAAAGACGACACTTAAAATTAGTACCAAAAACGATTAAAACGTTAATTAAATTAAATATCCTAACACAATCTGTCGAAAGATGTAGGTAGAATCCGAAAGGAAAGCTTGTAGCTATGATGCCCGTTCAGTCATTGTTGAGGACTGTTGAAATTCTCGTACACAAATTATAAAAAAAATATATAACTACATCATAATGATGGAACAACGGTTTAATGTAGCATTGATCATAAATCTGTGGGATATACAGACCACTGTTTGACCCTTCGTTAATAGTAGACTACTACGAAGAAGATTAATTTGTACCAAAAGCGTTTGAACTCTAGTACGCACTCTCTATTATGTATCCTATCGCAGCTGTGAATATTAATAGAAGGGCATTAATAAAGCCGAGTGGGTAGAGCAATAATAGCGCTATCTCTGTTATCGATACAACACTGGGTGCAACAGGGACCACCTGTTCAGTCTCACGGTACTAAGCCTACTCAATTTGTGGTCCTGCAGGTTTTACGAGCGTATGAGTCCACCTTTTATGGACGTGCCTGTGTCATAGGTAGTCTCATCTTGGAAGTAATAGTTGGGCAGTAAAAGGTAGATAGTTTCTATATTTACCAAGTGGAATTTCAATCCTTATTGACATTTTATGCGTGTCATGGTCTTAATAAAAAGCTGCGATCGTTATTATTTGGTGACATATTCGAATTGTAAATTAACTTTTCTTACCAGGTTAGTGCTGACAAGCTTATTAATTTAGTTCAATTACCTGAAACAAAGAAGTACAAAATTAGTTTTGAAGACATATCGAATGAAAACGTTTCACTCAAGGACTGTCTTAACAAAATTATCGTTCAGGAGAAATACGTTATGATCCATGATTTTGGATAAAGACGTATGATGCACACCGATGTGTTTTTCCCGATAGCTACAATCTGGGGGTCTTCAAGTCAAGAGTGAATTGGTTTTTTCTAGGCAAGCGTGCTTCACCGTCGACCACATCATCGCTTACCATCAGGTGAGATAGTGGTCAAGCGCTAGCCTATTTATAATAAAAAAAGGGATGTAAAATATTCCTTTGAATTTTAAATGAATAAAAGTAATCCTTTATAAATACAAAAAGCTTAAGCCAAGGATTCCAAGTGATATCTATAAAAAAAACGTAACATTCAATCAAGTCCATCCACTTGGACAATGGCCAAGCGGAGAGTGCAGACGTTTTCCCAAGTTTTGCATAAAACGCACTTCCAAAGGCATTTGATGAATAAAACGTTGTCACAGGAGTGCACTTTTTTATTTCCATCCAAAATTTATTGGTGCAATGTGTATTTACAGTATCTCTCGTGTCTGCCAAGTTAGTAACCATATTTCGAAAGCAGCGAAATGTTTTTATATTTTTTTTATTGAATTCACTTTCTTTTCTGTAGACAGTTGTCGTTTTATCGGTCATCAGACAGACTTTTTGGGACGGGTGAAATTCGTAAAAGTAATCGTACGATGTTTTGAGATTATTCATATCTAATCTTTCGGTATATACTATACGCTGTCGTGTAGTGGACAATGATAAGGTTGTATCCGAATTATTTAATTCCTGACTTGCTCGTTTCGAGCATTTTAATTATTTAGGTTTTTAGAGTTCGTGGCTACATATTAACAGCCGCCGAGGTTGGTCCATGGATGGGTGACCATAATTACATACCGAGTTTCCTCCGTGCTTCGGAAAGCATGTTAAGCCGTTGGTCCCGGCTGTTATTTGTAGATCTTTGTCAGTCGTTACGAGTACCTAGCCAGCAGCCAAAACTCTGACATCCAGTCTTACCAAGGAGTATCGATTACCCAGTTACTGGGTCAGATAATCAGTCACACTACATCCGGTTAGACTGGAAGCCAACCCCAAGATACTTTGGGAAAAGGCAAGGCAGATGACGATGATGAGGTTTTGGAACCTGTAGCCTCTAATTCTAGAATGAATCGATCTTGATAATTTATAAATAGTATTGCCACAAGATTTCGCATCAAAAACGACTCAAAAGTTAAACGAATTCCAAAGCGGTCCCATATCATCATATAAAAATCTGATCGCGATTAGTAAACTCAATTAAATGTACAGAGGCTCGAGTGTATACTGTACCGACTGGCGGCGCGTAGCCGTCGAGCGGTCGTCGCATATAAATTATATATGTAGATAGGATTCCACACGGAAGTCATTAACGTTTTGTGACCTTCGCTCGCCGCGGGACCGGGTAGGAATTGTTACGCCCTATTTCCCTGATGATGTAATAGAGCAAACTTAATAATCACGTATGCGAACCAGTACACCAGATTACCTAGTTCACGACAACATTATGCGCTGACCTTATTACCTACAAATGGTGGATATAGATAACGAAGGATTTTAATCATTTTGTACTCCTGATTGCCATGCGATTCGAACGTGGGCTTTGGTATAATCATAGATATTTAGAAAAGTCGTGTGCGTTTTTCCTAATAATGTAGTCCAAGGCCGCAAATAGACTGCAGGCTCTTTGTTTACCTTTACGACATAAGTCATGAATGTTGTCGTTTGCCAAACCGATAGCGTGCAAAAGGTAAACAAACCAAGACAAAAATTCGCAGACGACTCGCGCCAATATCGACGGACTGAACAGTTTTCATATTGTATATCAAACATGACTGTCTTTCGCGTAACAACCTTTCTGAAACGTCAGAAAAGGTAATGTACCGACAGACAAAGTAAATAAATAAATAATAGACTAGAGTCACGTGTTTCAAGTTACATAAATCGAGCACTAGTGCGATTAGACGCTTAGATAATTTCATATATCTAAAAAAGGCGCGAAGCTTCCATCGCGGCAGTGGCAAGGCCATAGAGCACGTGGCTGAGGCGCCTGTTGCTAGTTGCCCTCCCCCCGCGTCACCTTGCCCCATTGCGGCTATTGCGACGTTGCCGTTCTGACTTCTACGCTCTCCGGAATAGCATGAGAATTTGGCTGTAATATCAAGTCAACGGCCTGTCATAACTTACTATACGCGTTTGAATTTAGAATACGCGTATTTTGATTTAGGTACTGATTTTAAAGGTCTAGGTCAATTGAACAAAATACTGTAAAAAAAGAATAGGTACATCTGCAACTGTATTGCATGACAAAAGGCATTCCTAAGTACCTACTTAGTAGTTTACTAATTAAAATAAAAGTGTGTTTAAACAGATGTGCCGAGGAGGACTGACAATAAATTGCATTACAACTAGAACGATTGTGAGGTTATAAAGAATTCGACCTTCACGATTAAATCCATGATACACAGACACAGTAGTTAACTCAGTAAGTACATATTATGTAGGTATGAGTTGTGAGGCTGTATCGTCATACATTCTAGAAAATCTGTACGTTGACCTTAGTTTTTCACAAAAAAGTACATATACCTATTTGAATCTTATGTATAATCTAACAGTATTTTATGGTAAATTAGTGCCTGTATAGCACTAATTTACCATAAAATACAGTGCAAATATTCACCTAAATAGCTTCATTTGTTACACACACAGAAGCTAAGACGGTCGTCATTGCCAAGTGCAATCAAAAAGCAATTTCAGGCTGTCATGATTGCACAAATAGCCACTGAAATGCTGGGCACAGATACAGACTGATTAACCGACAGCTAACCTTTAGATAAAACCGTTATCATCTGTCTCATCAGAGTTATTTTTCAATGTCAAGCTATTTTTTATGGAGTCTCACAGTCTAGCCTAGCACGTTATTAAAAACACTTTTCCTTAGCAGTAACTAAGAGACACTCTCGAATTTTCTTTAGTATATTTACCGCGCCTTACAAACAAAGATAGGTGAATCCAAATATTTGGCGTCGGTATCTAGCGAACGCGGTGTCTAAGCGTGGCCCAAACAATAAAACAACATATCAATTTATTTCTCTAAAAATAGATCGCCCGTTATCGTCCCAGTGTTTGTAAACATTCATGACGTAACCATCAACTTTTTAAATGTCATTTACCCGACCACTAAACAAGCCATTTTCTTATACCAACAGCAAAAATGTTCCTTATTATTTTCTAAGAAAACATTACCTGTAATGGAAGGTGTGACCAGTGGATAGGGCGTGTAATTTCAAGTTACATTAATAAGCCTGTTGCGGCATTAAATCCCTAGAGACCAAGGTTATGGAACATTTTATAAGTCGCCACTCGTTGGTGTTTCGGGAAAATGAATGGAAACTTTACTTGACGCTTTTTTGTTAGCACGTGTAACGTTACGTCAACAATATGACGATAAGAAGTGAGAAACAAAAAGCGATCGTTTTATCAGATAGGAACGAATTTCATAGCAATTGAATTGTGATGTCTTCGAAATGCCACAATGTAAGTACGCTGGGGACAACGTTTTAGACTTAGTATGGGGCTTAGACAAATGAAAATAGGGCGAAGTTTCAGGTATAATGAGGATTTAGGAGAGACCTACATTCAGCGTTTGACAATTTCCTACAGATTGAATTGCAAGGGAAACACGGAGTTTCGCTGAAGTATAGGAGAAGGCTTTAAAGTTAGATATTAATAGTACACGTTTACCGACTTTTATAAATGATTGAAAACAAAAACAAGCAACACTCCAATTTTAAAATCTTCATTAACAATTTCGTTTGACGTAATCCTTTTCCTTAAATAGCCTGAAATTATTTTCGTCACTTCTTGTTTACGATTTATCCTTATTTTAACTTCATTCTTTCCCATATTTAGCAAGGCGTTTTATTTGTAGTTATACTACTCATTCTATTGGCTAATGCGTTCTGACAAGTGTCAACGGTTTCTGCCGATGACCGGCCGGTTCCAACGTTTAAATGAAAAAAAAAAATCTTCAAAGAATAGATAGCTAGAGTTTTATACACGAGTACGCAAATAGTCTGTGGTTTATTTATAGACTCTTGTCTAAAAGACACTGTAGATTTATTACAAGTTCTAGTAGAAGGTTTTATCTCTAGAAAAAAAACAGTTAAAAGTTCTGTGAAGCAGTTACACGCGTACAGATTCCAGAGAGGGCATTTTGACGGATAATGTGCTGAGGTGCCTGTCAAAGTCAAGTGTCCTCTTACTACACGACGCTGGCAGAATAGTTGACATCTACCCAGTGGCCAAAGAAGAAAGAAAAAGTGTCTTCAACCAGTTTCCAATCTGGGCTGTGCCAATTCGAACTGCACGCGTAGCATGACCGCCGTTGAAACGGGCTATGTCGATGGAAGAATCGACAAAATGACACATTGTCATTGTCTATCTATCATTATGTCGATTCTTGCCTAGACAAAAATCCTTTCTACAGTGGTCATGCTACGCGTGCTGGTCCTTTAAAGATGCTGTTTATCTACTGAAGCGTTAGCGCTACTGCTGAGCACAAGGTCTGGGTTCGATTCCAAGTTCGGGCAAAATGTTTTTAGGTTATTCCATCAGCTATTTTTCGGATTACCTATGGATTTTGAATTTGTGCCCCCTTGATGTTAATAGGCTCACTCTATTACATAGCATCTTAACATAAATGGCAAAATTTGGGTGTACTATATTAGTTACAACTCTGCCTAGCCCTGCTTGGAATACATGCGTGATGTTATGTAAAACGTTTGAAACTATAAGCGTATTGTTAAACGTCTGGAAATATTATCAAGCAAAACATTCTGCTCTTATCACTCATCCCGATCAAAGCCATTCGACACAGCCGTATGGTTAAGATAAATATTTAGCGGAAATAAAACGATACGAGTTACAAAACTTCTGAATAGGCAGTTAGTTCTATATTTGAATAATGATTTATTAAAAATTAGCTGTCCCGCCCAACTTCATCTGCGTCGCATTTTCCCCGTTTTCGCAAAATTTTTCATTGCTGCTCCGCTCCTATTGGTCGTAGCGTGATTCTTCTTCTTGTCGTATCGATGACACTTCTTTGTTATATAGTTTGGGCCCAGTAGGTAGCCACATTTACTGCAGCGGTAGAGGCGTTATTTAGATCGTCGAGAGTGCAGGTAAACGGGCACCTTGGACACTCCAGTAGGTGAGGCATAGTTTGATCCGGAGCGCCGCACTCGCACTCGGTGTTGGAGGGATTAATAATACCCCATTTTGCCAGATTATGATAGTCTTTAGCCTCCCTCGATAAATGGGCTATCTAACACTGAGATAATTTTTCAAATCTTCAGCTTTATTATTAGTATAAAGGGTGTAAAACACCTCTTAACGAAGCCTAAAGGCACTGGTTCTCCCTGCCATTGCGATCATTTCTTTGTTCTACACCATACCTGGGAAACTTCTAGTTACGGAGATATTAGGGGTCAACGTTCCAATTTTTTGACAAGTATTTTTTTAAATACAAGTTTTTATTGTAAGATTTTTACTTTAAACACCTCCACGACCCCCGTACTATCGAATCCGTCCATCAGCTCAATGTTTTGAGTGCGTTACATTGAGTTCTACCACAAAACATGATTTTACACCCCCCCAAAAAAAAGTAATTTCCCAGCAATAATTTTTGCGTAAAGTTACTTAGTTTCATGTACAGAATGCTTGGTTGACGGCTTCGTGATGAGGTGATTTACACGGTGTATATTAGATTAGATTTATTTCTAACTTATTGCAATAAAATAATATTGCGACTATAAATTGAGATGTAAGCTATCCTATCTTTCAAGTTGGATCAAACTGCACACGGTGTACAAATTTGATTAAAATCCATACGACGTTTTTTTTATTTTATTCGTCTTTGTGCACGTGTAAGCGGGCACGCCCTTTATGTCTGGAGGCTTTATTTATTCTTGAGTATATTTTTTAATCAGGGGAGCAGCGGTGGCCCAGTGGTGGCAGCCCCGACTTACGAGCAGTAAGCCGTGGGTTCGAACCCAAGCAGGCGCATTACTTTGTGTAATTTATTTCATCACCGCTGCCCTCAAAAACGGTGAAGGAAAACATCGTGAGGAAACCGGCATGTCCTAGAACTAAAAATTCGAAGACATGTGACATCTACCAACCCGCACTGGGCCCGCGTGGTGGATTACAGCCCACTCCCTCTCATAGAGAGGAGGCCTGTGTCCCAGCAGTGGGAACATAATAGGCTAATGATGATGATGATGATGATATTTTTTAATTTTTTATTTTATTATTGGTGTGTGCTAGCTGACATGTGACATTATGAAATAGATTCCTTGTTTATATAAACACTGTTGTATAGAATCTGGTTCTTCTAACCGAACAGACAGATGTGTTGCTGGGGAGTTTGTTCCGCCACTTCTTCTTCCCAGCTAAAACACTAGGAAGTGGCGAAGGGCGGGCGCTTTGGGGGGCTGTCTCTTGTAATTTTGACGTTCAAAAAGTGCTGATTATCAGCCTAGTTTGAATAAATGACTTTTGATTTTGGTTTAGATTTTGACACGTGCAATTCTGCATAAATAGTACTAATACTTCATTTATGTTACTTCAGAAGCTCGTGGCTAAATAAAAACAGCTGCACGGGTCGATCTTTAAGGTTAAGCCGTGCTTGCCGAGGTTGGTCCGTGGATGGGTGACCATAATTACATACCGAGTTTCTTCCGTGCCTCGGAAAGGACTTTAAGCCGTTGGTCCCGGCTGTGACATGTAGATCTTTGACAGTCGTAACGAGTAGTCAGAAGCCAGAAGTCTGACATCCAGTCTTACCGAGGGGTATCGTATTACCCGGTTACTGGGTTGTGGAGGTCAGATAGGCAGTCGCTTCATGTAAAATACTGGTACTCAGCTTCATCCGGTTAGACTTGAAGCCGACCCCAAGATAGTATGGGAAAAGGCTAGGCAGATGATGACTTCAATTATGTTACTTCTATTATATTCATGAATAGATTCAAAAGGTATTCTGTACTATAACCGTGCTACTGGTCATGTAAACTCAACGTACAATAGGGATGATGACTAGGTAAAGAAAACGAAATTCTATTTTGTCCGTCAATCAGGTAATACAAAAATATTAGATACGTATTTTTTGTTTTATCAAAATATCAAAAGAATACTTAGTTAAAACGCATTAAAGTTGGAGAGTGGGGGCTCATTACGTCACAACTAGGTATAAAATGTACTGAGCCGTGACGTCGTGCGCCATTTCAACTCAAAATATCTCCGTGATTTTACGATTACGTGAAAAAAGAAAAAATACATGTTCAATACTTTTCAATAAACTACCCGACGGACAAATAAAAAAAAATTAGTCACCATCCCTATCGACGTGATAATCGAACATAACCGTCCATAACTAAATCCAGTGATGTCGATAATTCGTTACCCACATCAAAATTCATGATTTATAATAATCCACTAGAATGTTCCTTCGATACATCAAAGTTACTATCTTGTCGACATTAGCAGCCAATCAGGGCAACTGAATGGGACCGTTTTCGGTACGATACCTATCGATAATTTTGTCATGATCGTCGGCTATCACGCGATAGCTACATCACTAGTGACGGTCGCCTGTGATAAAACTGGTTGTGATTAAAGTTAGGAAAATTGATGATTGATAGTGATAGCGCAAAGTGCACTTGTGTACTGATCTGTACTAGCAATGCTGCACGCGAACTCGCTTATGTATGTACATGTACATACGTACAGCTTGTACATGCGTTGCGCATACACGTTTTACGACGTAGGTATTATAATTACTTCAACAGATCGTAGATAGAATGCAGTACGTATAATTAAATCAAAGAATTTGTCGTGTCTCTTTGACAGCGACCGCCAATTTTTTAAGCCTAGACTTTCAAATGTCTGGCTAGATCTGCAAAAATCTGCATAGCCAATGTATTTTTAAACTGCGTAGGTGGACGATTATTGCATTGGTACAGAAAAAGTAGAATAGGTACACAATTTTCTTCTGCTAATTTGTATAATTATCGCAAATGATCATTACGGCTAAACGGTAAAAAAGTAGATAGAAGTTTAATTTCTAATTATAGTCACAATAAGCTTTCGTGATTAGCATAATCTTCATCACAGAAAGAAAACACACACAATTAACGTAGTAAAGTCTATCAATAGCCCATAACGAACATTATTTAGCCAAACACCAAACAGCTTCGCACTTGGCTGAAAGGTCGTATTTTGAGCGTCGCCGTTTCGTTGCTAAGCAACCGAAAGGCGCCTTCAGTCGCCGACGGGGCCACAAAGTAAACCCGAACTTGAAATTATTGAATCGTGTTCTGAAACGTTGACGCCCGAGTACTTTATATAGCCGTTTTCTATTATATTAAACAGCTTCATTCCGCTACAATCTATAATGTTACTATTATTAATCAGTACTTATATTTCGTTTGTCTAGATATTTTCTTCAATATTTTCACTCCAAGGGCCTTATTTCGTTTCTTAGTATTTTATTCTTCTGAGGAGGTAGTTTGTACAGTAAAGGTTGATTGGTATCAATTGTCGAAGGTACTGATAATATTTTTGATCGTTTTTGACCTACCAAAGCGTACGTCAAAGCCGTATCACGCGCGTAATTCTCTCAATCCAGTGTTGGCGGTAAATTTAGCATCTTAATTACGGCGTTTACGCCCGCTTGCGTAATCGCCGAGTAATCGTCGCGTAATTGCCGATCTGTGACATTCTCCGAGTTTCTTGTTTCAACGATTCCGATCACAATGGAATCGCTAATCGCGTTCGATTCTTAAACTGTTCTACTCGTACATTCTTGAAGACACAATTTGTTTCAGTGGCTGCTTTTTTCTTAATTCCGCATCCAGTCTTACTAAGGAGTATCATATTACCTAGTACCTGGATGGTCAGATAGGAAACTCTTTCGAAAAGGCTAGGCAGAAAATGATGACTGCTGTTTTAATTCATAATATATAAAAGTGACATTTTAAACAGATCTAGGAAAAACCATTTAGATCATACGATGTAGTTACACGTGTAGGTATTACGGTAATGAAAATCTTTTAACAACTTCTGTATAAATAGTAATGATTATAATCAGTTTTATCTCATGTTGATATTATTACATACTAGCGACCCGCCCCGACTTCGCACGGGTGCGATGCTGATACTAAATACACTACAGAAAAACTGTGAACGTTGTATTTAAAAACATAGCGGAGGCACGCTGCCGTCGCCGCCCCGGCCGGCCGGTACCACCGCAAACGAAAATATTCATTTAAATCATATGCTGTAAAGAGCCACATAGATCTATATTAAATCAACAATGTATTTAAGGTATTTAATTGGCTAAGGATTAATGCTGTATTGGTTAAAATCGCTTCGAAACATAGACATTATTTGTCGTAAAAAGTAAGTGAAAAAAAAAAAATATTTTGGGATATCCATAAGAGATAGACATATACCATCGCGGAGTTTTCTGTAGACCTTTCCAATGTGTACAATACTTAGTACATTATTTTGATAAATCTCGTAGGGTTCCGCCTGCGTTTGCAATGTAAGCGGAAAAAATGTAATAATTTACAACATCACATTATAAACCTCAAAAATAACAGTATTTCTCCACTATTCAATGGATGATATTATACATATAACCCTTACTCTTCAAGCACTCTATCTATTACAAAAACCGCATCAAAATCCGTTGCGTAGTTTTAAAGATTTAAGTATACATAGGGACATAGGGACAGAGAAAGCGACTTTGTTTTATACTATGTAGTGATACATCAGCCACAAAAATATGTAAGATGTAGTAAATAACTACAAAATATACTCGTAACATAAAAAAAAACTATTTTAATTGTATTCGTTTTAAAAATAGACAGCGATAAGCTTCAGCAAAAATTAGGTCTCGCATGCAAGTTTAAAGCTAATAAGTTAATTTTGAGTGCGTATCAAATGAAAATAGGTCAACGTGCCAAGTTTGTGTGGTAGACATTCCACAATTTTTTTTTAAGTTTATAAGTTGTCGCCTTTAATTAACAGGCTGGGTTTTTCATAACACACAAAAAAAAAAACAACGTGAAAAGTTTTTTTTTGTTTTTTTTTTTTCCATGAATAACTTCACAAACCACTCCCAAATGCGCATTTTTTTTAACTTTCCTTTAATGTTATAGGTAAGTAGGTACATAATACATCTTAAGAAGCGTCTAGCAAAATTTATTGGAAAATATATATATTTGCTCCACTGCGACCTTTAACAAGAGTTCACCTCGCGTGCTAATGTACCGACACGTGTAAGTTTTCTTCCACTTCTTAAGAACTAGTTACATATATACATACATGTATAAAAAGACTTTTGGAATTCCAAGTACGCATTGAAGTAATTTCTCTATCATTAAATCCGAATGTATGTTACATTTCTGGTTTAGTCTAAACGTTGAGTTTCTCAGTGGAAAAATACTGATGTCATTTTTGGTTTCGTTTAGCTCTAGACGGGGGGTTTGCGCATGCGTGTTTAGTCCACTTGTTGCGTCCACGTGGCAAGGGGGTCACCCCCCGTGGCCTGTGGGAACCAGGGGGTGATTGTCACCTGACGGCTGAACTGAGCCTTACGCGCTTTACTAACACACGCTTTGTGTCTGTTTATAATACCTATGACAATACCGGTAAATATTTGTGTGTTAAGTACCTATTGCGAATTCAAAACAAACAAATCTCCAGTAAAAATTAAACCAAGAACAATAAAATTCGAGCTGTTTTCTTTAGGGATCGTCGCATAAACGACGTCACGGAAGGCACAATTACCTAGGCCTTTGAAGCCCACATGTACAAACAAATATTATGAATTCTATTTTTAGATAAGGCTCTTGTTTCCCTAATTAAAACATATTAGAAGTGCGAGAACAAGTTTAATGGGACTAATTACCAAAGCAAAAACATCGGTGTTAATAATAGAAATATTGCGAAATGAAAGAAAATAATGTTTTAATTTAGCCCTACAATTCTATGTGTATTCGATGTGCTTTTAAAAAGATAATAGAGGCAATTTTCACGCTTGAGTGAGAATTTGATAAAAAGTATAAGAACCTACTACTTTTTTGGGACTACCTCTGTTACTTCTGATGAAGTTATTTTATTTATTTATCTACTTACATCTACCATTACAGTGCAAAAAAAAAAAATTACAATCGGTTCCTAAATGACGGAGATATGAGGTAAAAAAAAAAAAAAACACTAGAATTGAAAACCTCCTCCTTTTTTTGAAGTCGGTTTATAACAAAAATCCGTTACGTAGGTAAGCAGTAGCACAAACCAGTACAAAGACATGATCGAAGATGATCGATTGATTGTAGTTAAGTAGGTACTCCTAGTACGCAAAGAAATTCTTGGATTTTTTTCACTTCATTATAGTAACTGGTATGTAATTGTTTGGGTAAGACGCACCTTTTAAAGAAAAATACAGTCATGGTAGAATTTTTTTTCGACGAGTTAATGACTATTTCTTTAAAACCCGGTTTGTCCAATTGATCCGTCATTTCATTCACAATGCAATTTATTGACTTTATGGTATACGTAAATAACTTTGCAATAATTAGTATGTGATTAAGGCGAAACCAGTAAAGTTTAATGTTTCATGGTGTGAGTAGTTTCATTTAAATCTTAAATGTTTATGCATACCATACCTATACGGTATGAACCTACATAATTATACCATAGGTACTGTACTGTACCATAGGTACAGAATGTACATTCTACCGACGACTTGAACAAGAAAACAAAGGCTGAGGAATACAACCGTTCTTTGGCTTTTCTTTGCATTGGATAGAAGAAAATAGAAATTTCTAAACTGTCTATTCCCAGAACATTATGAATGGATTGAGTATTCAGGGAGAGGGCAGATAAAGATTAACGTTATCAAACAACTTCCCATCAACAAATAATTCCTTTGATATATGACGTCAATTATACATAGTGTTGTTTTGCATCCCCGTCAAAGTCAAGGAGATAACTATGCTAATGATTCTCGTCCCAAATCAATAATAAAATGGGTAGGTAATTTTTTACTTTTTTTCTTATTTACGGAAATCGGTAAGTCTGCCCTGCTAATTGTACTTGCAGTAATCGACATTTTTGGGATTTTCACTTTTTTGCAAAAATGACACCTCAAGGGGCTAATCTATACATAAAAAAATAATTTTCATTTTTTTTTTTATTATAAACATGTTTTTTATGTAACGAAAAACGCAGTACTTGCACAAAAATATTGCTTTTGCTAACAAGATATGCAGCATTCAACATGTGCTACAAGGTTGTGCAGTACTTGCTACGTTTACTGCAATTTCATTTAGCATATAAGTTTTTTGCAACCAACACTAACTAAAACTACACGCAGTATTCTACAGTGCTGCGTTTGAGTGTAGCGAGTGTTATAAAGAGCTACTCTTGCGCCTCCAAAACTTAACGCAGTATTCTACAGTGCTGCGTTTGAGAGTAGCGAGGGAAACAAAGAACTACTCATACACCGAAGCCGCAAAGTACAGTGCCGCGTTTAGTGCTAGCACATCAGTGCGTCGACGTCATCCACGGACTGAACAAGTGTGGAGCTCAGCCACTCCGCCAATCCTTTTAAAAGTATGTTGGACATATCGTTAATTCTGCCCCAACGCCCAATAGCGTTAAGATGTAGTTAATGGATCGATCTCTTCAAGAAGATTTTATCTTGCTTTGACAACATTTCTTGATTCAGAGTCAGAGAAGAGCTACTTTTTGGTGCCCAATCAAATACTTAGTTAGATCAATAAAACCCAGCAGACTACGAATTAGCAAAAGTTTTATTAGTAGTTGTGTTCTCATTGAAAAGCACTTTCTAATGGTGTAATTGTATTGCTAATGGTCACCCTAACAATCTTAACTTCGCTTCGGTCCTTAATGTATTTAGGATAATAATTCCGAACAGACTACGAATTAGTTAAAGAGGTGCTAGAAGCAAAGGTTCACGTTAAAAAGCTCTATTCAATATCGTATATCTTATAGCTAGTGGTTGGGAAAATCTTAATTGGTTGCAAATAAAATCTTAACTTTTGTGTCCAACTTGTCACCTACTTAGGTCAATAACTCCGAACAGACCGTGAGAAAGCAAAAGTTGTGTTATTGGTAACCCAGAAAATCTTAATTACGGTGCTCAAATAGTCACCTATTTCAAATCTCCGTACGGACTACGAATTGGCGAAAGTCATGTTACTGGCACTTATTCCTTGAAAAGCTTTATGAATTATTACTATTGGTTGCCAAGAAAATCTTAATTGGTTGCAAACAACCTTAACTACGGTGTCCAACCAGTAACATATAAAGGGTGTAAAGCACCTCTTAACGAAGCCGAAAGGCACTGGTTCTCCCTGTCATTGCGATCATTTTTCTGTTCTACACCATACCTGGGAACCTTCTAGTTACGGAGATATTAGGGGTCAAAGTTCCAACTTTTTGACAAGTATTTTTTTAAATACAAGTTGTTAATGTAAGATTTTAACTTTAAACACCTTCACGACCCCCGTACTATTCAATCCGTCCATCAGCTCAATGTTTTGAGTGCGTTACATTGAGTTCTATCACAAAACATGATTTTACACCCCCCAAAAAAAAGTCGTTTCCCAGCAATATTTTTTGCGTAAAGTTACATAGTTTCATGTACAGAATGCTTGGTTGACGGCTTCGTGATGAGGTGATTTACACCGTGTATACAAGGTGTTGTTTTGCATCCTCGTCAAATTCAAGGAGGTAACTAAGCTAATGATTCTCGTCCCGAATCAATAATGTCAATAACTCCGATATGAGTTAGAAAAAGTTGTATTAGTAAGTAGTTAAAGTTTTCTCCAATGATACACCCCAAAAAATCCTAACTTCGTTGCTTTATGAATTATGAGTCACATAGTAAGGCCAATAATTCCGAACAGACTACGAATTAGTATAACTGGTGCTAGTACCTAGTAAAAGTTTTAATTAAAAAGCTATATTCAATAGTGTATAATTATCTTATGGCTAACGTTTGCTTGTCATCAATTTAGGTCAAAAACTCCGAAAGTACTGCGAATTGCCAAAACTCGTGTTAGTAGCAAGGTTGTCCTTGAAAAGCTGTTTTTAATTATGCTTTGCAAAAATCTTACC